>PKRV01000277.1:948632-1055707 GCA_003709505.1 Hyphantria cunea
TTGTTCTTTTGCAGGGCTTGAAGCACGGTGCATGCCAACACAATCTGCTTGAAAGATTGTATTTGGCTTGTCTAGAATAGTTGATATCTTGATATTTAAGTCGTTCGACTATTTGCCAGTTAAGGTCCCATCAAAATCAGACAGAAAAACATTTTAAAAATTGCCTTTTTGATGTACAAAAGCCAGGATCGAGAATTACCCATATTACAGACAGATGCTTCAATTTTATATATTTATATAGATTAGTAGGATATTATACTATTTCATTTTGAAAAGTAACTGTAATCTATTGAAGACTATTTGTTTGTTTACATTATTAAGATAAACATACATGATTTTTTAAAGTTATTAAGAATCATGAATATTCTCTATTGATTTGCTGTATCATTTAATGTAACAACTGCCGTCAGGCGGCAATTGACATACTTAGTAGGTCTTTAGGTATTTGTTATTCAATGTACCTTGATTACAGGTAAAGACATCACAAAATGAAGATAAAATAATACATAAATGATTCTCGTTTCTAACCTTTGCCGAGGTAGATATTTTATATTATTAACTTTATTTTATAACAGCACAATTATGATAACAGTTAAGTTTTCAGTTACACAAGTGACCGAGTTTACCTACTGATTGCCATTACAAAACTAATTAAGTCTCGCGGCCGCAATACGTGCTCAGCGCTCATTCTTCACTCATTGTTTACAAATGCCACGTTTAAAAGTCCTTGCACACTTATCTTACTACATTCATACATCTCAAACTCGTATCGGATTTTAAAAATAGAACACGCTAAGAGCTCATCAGTAGTCGGCGTGCGCGCAACGCGCGAACCTTCGGGGGAACAATAACTAGCTGTTCGGCCGCCGGTGTCGAAACACGAGGTCGCACGAAGGTGAGCCGAGTGCTAACACCACGCTCACGACACACGCACACTTGTAACCACACATATATTTCAAGCAACCATTCCTATTAGCCCCGAATGTTAACCGTAACTTCCCCTATAAGATCTACTGGCTATAGATAGGCAACAGATGAGGAAGCTCAATTTGAACTGGCTAAGAGTCTATTTTTGTGATATTTACGTACAGTCCACAGCAGTGTATGTATAATGTAATGCCAGCACACACACACATGCGCACGCCCGGCACGCAAAAGCAAAACATGCTGTCGAAAATTTTATGTATGGTCAGCAGCGAGCACAATTGTTTATTTTTATTTTCTATAAATTACTTTTCATTTACTTAATCCCATTGAAGATTTGTTGAGACTAAATATGTACGTTGAAAGAATTACTGCAAGACGATTATAGCTGTGGCATAAACAATCTGCTTAAAATAGTGGTTGGAGCCGAGCGTTTACTTATGTTGTAACACTGCTTATTTCGTTTAGCTAGTTTTAGTTTTTCTTTTAATTAATTGTGTAATCGATCTTATTACAAGAATTTAATTATATTGCAAAGGAATAAAATAAATAACTGCTATTTTCTTGTGTCATTATTATCCTGACCTCAATTTTTTTTCCGATCATTAAACTTGTATTAATAAGAAAATCAAAAAATAACTTTATTTTATCGTTTTGACGTTGCTACATGCATAGTTTCTCAACTGTTGAGTTGGTATTGTAACATATATAATGGTTTTTTTTCTGTTTTGAGGTATTACATAGCCTTTAGACATATTTTTATATTACTTTGTAAATAGTATAGTGGTCATGAGCGGAGTAGGTGTACTTCACATTCTTTTTAAAAGTCATAAAAAAGATATTGACGTAAATTTTGAGAAGTATCAAACATAATATTTGTACACGGTAATTCAATTGATGTATTATGTAAACTATATATTTATGTAAACTGTTATATCTGTTGTACAATAAAGTGTATTCTATTCTATTCTAGTCTATAATGTTTGGACCTACTTATGCAACAAGGAACCGATCCACACACATGCCGAAATCGAACAATTATACTTATCTCCTAATAGACAGAGTCCTTATTTCGATTTAGTATGTGTTTGGATTGGTTCCTTGTTGCATAAGTGGGTCCATTCATACTTGCTCATCACCTGGTTGTTACTTCATCGTCACTTCATCATCACATCACTTTAAGTTATAAAGTTCTGCCGTCCGGCCTTTTATAATCTACCTTCGTAACATTCTCACGCACTAAAAAGCGAACACTAAAATGAAATAAAGAAATAAAAAAGAATCTTCTTGTTATTTCTCATACATTGTTTGTCATACACTAAATAACACTAAGTTATTGGGAATATTTGAATCGGGGTTGTCTCGCTTCTTCCCATAATTAATAGATACACAATGATGAGACCATAGTTAATAATAATAGATAGACAATGTTTACATCATACAGATAACTTATATTAGTATATCAATAGTTCCTACTCACAAACAATGTCTACTAAATAGCAAGTATTGTTACAACAAAAATATAAATAACAAATAAATAGATAAACTAAATAGTGTTTAATAAAGAGAATAATGGTACAAATCAGTTTATTTCGAAATAGGTAGTATGTGTGTGCGTGCATGTGTGTGTGTACGTGTATGTTTTATGTATGTGTGTGTAGGGGCGTATGTCCATGTGGGGTGTGTACTTAGAAATTATAAAGCCCAGCCGTTCGGCCTTTTGTAGTCTATCTTCATAACATTCTCACGAACAAAAAACGAACTCTAAAATTAAATGAAGATATAAAATACATAAATTCGTGCATATTTGCTATCGGTACCCGTCAGGCGGCTCAATAGGGCGTCATTTGCATTGGTAATGCGGCTGCGCGGCGTATTGGTAAACAGAGTGATTTACCGCACCTCGCTACCCGCCGTCGAGACTAGCGACTAGCGGCAACCACTCCGTGTCACAACGTACACCATCAATCATGCCATACTAGACCCTGTGTGGTCTGGTATTACTTTCGCAGTGTTTGTCAATACTCCAGTCTGACGAAATATCTACCAAAGAAACATTGCTTTCATAACATACTACACTGTCGCAACTTAAAAATTTCGTATATTATATCAAAATGAGTTCAAAGTTTTAAATACCACTCTATATTTAAAATGTATTTAAAATCTGCTTACGTTTACCTGCATTCATCATTGTATTTAAATAAACTCAAATGTCATCGAAAATATGAGCCTGAAAAAACTTTCAGGTCCCCAGACACATTTGCCCCTCGCCTGCGTCACTTGCGCTCTGAGCAACGTATTATATACCAAAACACAAGAGCGACAGGAAAAGTAAAAATGTGTATGTTACATTATCGTCGCCATGTGTGAAGGTTCGATTACCGGGTCGGGTCGAAGTTTTTTTTTTAAAAAGACAACTCCCTCATTTGGTATACACATCCTGTGTCGTGGGGGATTTTACAAACATACATGAAACGGACACAAAGTACACCCAGACTTAGAACAAAAGTTTATGGATCACACAAAGTGTTCCCCCATGTAGGACTTGAACTCATAACACTTGGCGCAGTAGGAAGCGGTGTGGCGACCACTTAAACCACTAGGCCAAGGGTGCAGTCAAAATTATTGTGTATTGTGTGAACACGAAACTCTTAATAACAGTTCGGAGTATGAAAGTTTGGTTTTATTTCACGCCCGTACCCTCGAAGAGTACGTTAAGTTAGCGGTCCTGGTTGGCATGAACAATATGAACAGCTAAGGCCAAAGTTATTGGGAAGTCACTGCCCTGAAATATATTAACAACTAGTTCAACCTTCGAATTCAGTTCATCCTCAGAATTATGGAGGTACGATGCCAGACGCTTCGTGGAAAAAAAGAAATTCGGGTAAAACCGATTGAACTAGTGGCCGGCCCCAAATAATTTTGGGAATAATAAAGGCTAGAAATATGATTTTAATTGATACAGTGACGGACCAAAAGTTATCAGGCACTTTTAAAAGCTTGTAAAGGCCTTCTACTACCTCAAAACTGATCCACTGCTGATTTTGCATATCAATGAAAGTATTAGAATTAATCGCATTAAAAATGTATGGTATTGTTGAGAATATACACTGAGTATTATAAGACTAAGAAGATAATATAAGCTTGCGATAGCCATAACTTAAACAAACATTTCAATGGGTTTTAACTCCAAGTATAATTTTTTGAACTTGTTGGTGTCACAGCAGATTTACATGTTTAGCTTTTATATAGAGTTCAATACTTGTACACAAATCATACTATAATATGATAAATGTGAATGTAAGTTTATTTGTTACGCTTTCACGCCAAAACTACTTAACCGATCACCATGAAACTTTGTACACATATTCTTGGAAGTATTGATTAGAAGTAACATAGGATACTTTTTATTAAATGCCAGCAAAGCTGTGGGTAAAAGCTAGTTGTATATGTATGGGTTAGACAGAAAACTGACTGTTTTACCATGACCTTAATAAGAGAACTGTTAGAACATAAATTACGAAGAAATATCCAGTAAATTGTTAATGAAGCATTTTAGTTGGTTTACCTTTACCTTTCTTTGCTCTAAGTAAATAAATATATGTGTCCATATTCTTGAACAAATATATTATCATCAAAAAGAGTTTTAGATATACGGAGCTAAATTAGAAATTTGTGTGATGGAATTAATCATATTCATAGTACCGATGCAATAGTTTTTCTTCTGATGTGGTATCCCTAGTCACATGTATAAAACGTCCAGTACCTATGATAATGTAGTGTTCTACTAGCCGATTTCGGCCACACCGGAGTCTCAACGGAGACCAGCCAGACGCGCTAGACGGTGCAGGTCCGACATATTTACACATGTTATATATACCTATATAATATGTATAAGATAAATGGCTTACAAAAATGTACGGGAAATAAGGCAGCTGTAGTATCAACTGCAATTTTAGACAAAATTAGTTTAAGGTAATTAAAACAAGATTTTATTACGTTCATGTTCAATTACATCGCTCATGAGGTTATAACTTGCTGCTTTTAAATTTACACCTTTACAACCATTATCTACCAACAATAATAAGTACTACTTTCTCTTTAAAACATATATCTTTATCTTTAATCCATCAGCCAGTGTATAATCGTAATTGCTATTGCCAAGACTATACGCGATGAGAACGTGGCGTGAGTGCGGCGTGTTCGTCGTGACGTTGACGTCATGATTAATAGAAATGCGAATCGTGCGCACGCGCAGTAGAAAGCGACGCGGTTTCACTTCGCGCCGGAGACTACTATAGTACACAGTTAGAATTTTTCGGGCAACGTGGTTGCAATAAAGTAGGTTAACGTTATTTTTGAGTTAAAATACATTAAATTTATACAATATATTAATAAATTTATTGGTCGACATAGGCATCTTTTAACAAAGGTCGTTTCGGCCTTCCACATCACGCTGTTAAGACGAGTGTTTATGGGGTTTGTATTATGTTTTCCTTCTTTTTGCTTTTGTCTTGCATAGTTTTTATCCTTCGTCGCTTCTTACTTCAGTCACGGGAAGAAATATGTGTGGTGACACTAATAATTTCTACTTTGCGATATGTACAACATTTATCGTTATAAAATGTACGCCTCCTTTCCTGACTACGGAAACTGTTCTCTACTAACATTACCTTAATTAAGTTTTTTTTTAAAAACGCATAGGTATTCTCTTTGATATTTCCTATGAGAATAATTTACCTTAACTAAGAATAGTTTATTATTTACGACTTTACAAGATAGTTACCTAATACTAATCACACTAAGCTAATAGTCAACTGCTAAAGTTTGACAAAGGCTGAATATAATTTCAATACAGTTGTGAAGCCATCGATAATAATAGACATTGAAATGTCGCAGTAAAACGATTAAGAAGTCAATACAAAAGAGACGTCAGAGGAAAGTAATTAAGTTAATATCAAAGTGAAATAAAATCTGAATGGTTAAAAAAAAGATAATCGAATAACAGCATCAATTGACTTTAATCGTCACTTAGACACCCCCGATGTTTAATATAGGGGTAAGCTGGCAGTGACGTCATTAACGAGTTGATGACGTACTTTATTGAAATGGTTAACTACAAACTTTTGACACTTAGATATATTATCTCAAATTGCTAATATTATCGATTCTTCTAAAAGAAAGATGTTGGCAGTATTTTCCTTTTTTATCTATCTTAATAATAGAAAGGTAAAGAATTTGCTTTTTTGTTTTATTACTGCTTTGATTTGAAATTTTGTTGTGTGTCATACAGTCGTTAAGACCAAAAGGATGAAGGGAGACAAAGAAGGAAGGCGTATTAATGAAAAGTATTGCAAAAACGGGAGAAAATACTCCTTTTGAGCGCTTTAAAGTCTCACAAAAAGAATGTATGAAGGAATTATCTTCCTTAAAAGGTTATAAAAAATCCCTAACAGCATCTTTTGAGGTTGGCTCTCTGTAAATTTTTTTTTGGTAAAAATATTTTTGCATGTTCCATGACATCACGCTACGGGAATAAAAATTGCCGGGATCAGCTAGAATGATATAGATATTTGAAAAGATCAAGAAGTTCTGGATTAATCATATTCATTTGACATTGATTGGCTGTGATACTGACAATTGGCGAGCTGTACCTATTCCCTCTAGGCGAAATTTCCTAAGAGTGCCAATCATAAGATGAGCGTCCAATAAAAGTATCAGTTTATCATTCCATCCCAGAAGAAGAGAATTCCAGAGAAGTTATTTGTTACAGTTTCGATGTGAAATATAGTAGAAACTATTAAAACAGTTATATTTTGTAATGTAACTCTACTGTAAATAAAAAAAAATCATACGAGATAATATTAACATTAATAGTATTCTAGGTCATATGATGCAACGCTATCTAGACGCAAACTAACCAAATTTTATACTATGGATTCTAGATTCAATTTATCTTAATACATCTAGACCTTTTTACTAAGAGCAACTTTATACATACAAAAACTTACCCGAAAACGGTATCCATTGGCAAGATATATTTGTTTATATAGTTATTTACTTTCTGTATGTTTAAAAGATCACAATACAAAGTATAAAGTGATTATACTTCTAGAATAAGCGGTAAGGCTCGGAAGTTTAGACATCACGACTGGCATTAGATGAATTGACTTCAATTTGGAGAGCAGTATTGAGCGTAATTACTCTTTATACTTGCACCGACACCCGCATTCAACGACTTACAATAGAAAGTATAAAGATAGACATTTATGTATTGAACCACATTGTAAGCTATAGGCTTGAGGTGTAGGTATTGGATTAAGAATACAAGGTAACTAAGGCAGCAAATTACTCAACAGCACAGAAAGCAGAAGGAAAACTTGATATAAACATATAAACAACATGTCTCGCTATACTGGTTTTATAAACCAAAACGTCAATTTAAGATGAGACCATATCTATCAAGACATATCCAGCAGTGGACAGGCTATAAGTTTTACCATCTGTAAGGTCATTAGTGCTTTTATAGATGTGACTTCTGGCATTAACTAAGTTCACAAATCAAAACTGACACATGAATTGATAAAAAAATTAGGCTATGATGCAATTTTTATGCCGTAGGTGATACTTAGCAGACCGGGCACCTTATAATAATGGACTACCACTGGCCATGGACAACTGCAACTCGAGGGTTACGACTGCTTAGTTAGTCTTTAAAATTGGAGTATCTATGCTCTTTTCTTGAAGACTGGTTGTTCTGACAAATTGTCATAGTTCATCTCATATGTCATTGCCCAACTCGATTATCTTAAAGTAGCCGAAGTATAACCTCTCTCTTTCTCTAGTCGTTATAAACAAATAAACTAACAGGTGAGCTAATAAAAGCATATTAAAATACTACAATCGTCGCTTGAATCCTCTGTAATTTTTGTAGAATAGAAGTAATCCTTTCTCATGTACATTTATGAAACCTAGGTTATGTAACTTCTTTATAAAAAACAAGTTAAGTATTTTAACAAAAAGTTAGAGTTTACTTTTATTATCGATTCAAAATGTTCACTGCGAAATTCAATTCTTATTTTTCATATCACTGACTAATTTATTGAAGGTAGTAGAGCCACGCTGATTTCAGCACGAACGGGCCGACCCGATCGGGGCGGTACTACCCCTGCTCAGAAAATCAACGTAAAATTACAGCGTTCGTGCTGTCACGTTTCGTTGGTGAGTGCGAGACCAGAGGCACAACGATGCAGAAGCGTCACTTGGCTGCTANTTTTAACAAAGGTCGTTTCGGCCTTCCATATCACGCTGTTAAGACGAGTGTTTATGGGGTTTGTATTATGTTTTCCTTCTTTTTGCTTTTGTCTTGCATAGTTTTTATCCTTCGTAGCTTCTTACGTCAGTCACGGGAAGAAATATGTGTGGTGACACTAATAATTTCTACTTTGCGATATGTACAATATATATGTTATAAAATGTACGCCTCCTTTCCTGACTACGGAAACTGTTCTCTACTAACATTACCTTAATTAAGTTTTTTTTTTAAAACGCATAGGTATTCTCTTTGATATTTCCTGTGAGAATAATTTACCTTAACTAAGAATAGTTTATTATTTACGACTTTACAAGATAGTTACCTAATACTAATCACACTAAGCTAATAGTCAACTGCTAAAGTTTGACAAAGGCTGAATATAATTTCAATACAGTTGTGAAGCCATCGATAATAATAGACCTTGAAATGTCGCAGTAAAAAGATTAAGAAGTCAATATAAAAGAGACGACAGAGAAAAGTAATTAAGTTAATATCAAAGTGAAATAAAATCTGAATGGTTAAAAGAAAAAAGGTAATCGAATAACAGCATCAATTAACTTTACTCGTCACTTAGACACCCCCGATGTTTAATATAGGGGTAGGCTGTCAGTGACGTCATTAACGAGTTGATGACGTACTTTATTGAATTGGTTAACTACAAACTTGACACTGATATATTATCTCAATTTGCTAATATTATCGATTCTTCTAAAAGAAAGATGTTGGCAGTATTCTCCTTTTTTATCTATATTAATAATACAAAGGTAAAGGTTTTGTTGAGTGTCATACAGTCGTTAAGACCAAAAGGATGAAGGGAGACAAAGAAGGAAGGCGTATTAATGAAAAGTATTGCAAAAACGGGAGAAATTACTCCTTTTGAGCGCTTTAAAGTCTCACAAAAAGAATGTATGAAGGAATTATCTTCCTTAAAAAGTTATAAAAAATCCCTAACAGCATCTTTTGAGGTTGGCTCTCTGTAAATTTTTTTTGGTAAAAATATTTTTGCATGTTCCATGACATCACGCTACGGGAATAAAAATTGCCGGGATCAGCTAGAATGATATAGATATTTGAAAAGATCAAGAAGTTCTGGATTAATCATATTCATTTGACATTGATTGGCTGTGATACTGACAATTGGCGAGCTGTACCTATTCCTTCTAGGCGAAATTTCCTAAGAGTGCCAATCATAAGATGAGCCTCCAATAAAAGTATCAGCTTATCATTCCATTCCAGAAGAAGGGAATTCCAGAGAAATTATTCAATTTGTTACAGTTTCGATGTGAAATATGGTAGAAACTATTAAAACAGTTATATTTTGTAATGTAACTCTACTGTAAATAAAAAAAAATCATACGAGATAATATTAACATTAATAGTATTCTAGGTCATATGATGCAACGCTATCTAGACACAAACTAACCAGATTTTATACTATGGATTCTAGATTCAATTTATCTTAATACATCTAGATCTCTTTACTAAGAGCAACTTTATACATACAAAAACTTACCCGAAAACGGTATCCATTGGCAAGATAACATATATTTGTTTATATAGTTATTGATTTTCTGTATGTTTAAAAGATCACAATACAAAGTATAAAGTGATTATACTTCTAGAATAAGCGGTAAGGCTCGGAAGTTTAAACATCACGACTGGCATTAGATGAATTGACTTCAATTTGGAGAGCAGTATTGAGCGTAATTACTCTTTATACTTGCACCGACACCCGCATTCAACGACTTACAATAGAAAGTATAAAGATAGACATTTATGTATTGAACCACATTGTAAGCTATAGGCTTGAGGTGTAGGTATTGGATTAAGAATACAAGGTAACTAAGGCAGCAAATTACTCAACAGCACTGAAAGCAGAAGGAAAACTTGATATAAACATATAAACAACATGTCTCGCTATACTGGTTTTATAAACCAAAACGTCAATTTAAGATGAGACCATATCTATCAAGACATATCCAGCAGTGGACAGGCTATAAAGATAAGTTTGAGACTTAAGTTTTTCCATCTGTAAGGTGATTAGTGCTTTTATAGATGTGACTTCTGGCATTAACTAAGTTCACAAATCAAAACTGACACATGAATTGATAAAAAAATTAGGCTATGATGCAATTTTTATGCCGTAGGTGATACTTAGCAGACCGGGCACCTTATAATAATGGACTACCACTGGCCATGGACAACTGCAACTCGAGGGTTACGACTGCTTAGGTAGTCTTTAAAATTGGAGTATCTATGCTCTTTTCTTGAAGACTGGTTGTTCTGACAAATTGTCATAGTTCATCTCATATGTCATTGCCCAACTCGATTATCTTAAAGTAGCCGAAGTTTAACCTCTCTCTTTCTCTAGTCGTTATAAACAAATAAACTAACAGGTGAACTAATAATAGCATATTAAAATACTACAATCGTCGCTTGAATCCTCTGTAATTGTTATTTTATTTGTTGAATAGAAGTCATCCTTTCGCATGTACATTTATGAAACCTAGGTTATGTAATTTTATAAAAAACAAGTTAAGTATTTTAACAAAAAGTTAGAGTTTAATTTTAGTATCGATTCAAAATATTCCCTGCGAAATTCAATTCTTATATTATCGATTCAAAATGTTCACTGCAAAATTCAATTGTTATTTTTAATATCACTGACTAATTTATTGAAGTACTACCTTCACGCTGGTTTCAGCACGAACGGGCCGGCTCGACCGGGGTGCTACTACCCTCGCACAGAAAATCATCGTAAAATGTTTCGTTGGTGAGTGCGAGACCGAAGGCACAACGATGCTGAAGCGTCACTAGGCTGCTATGGGTCACCATGCTACATTGTTGCATTGTCTGAATTTGCAATGAGTATGGTGACCACCACTTTTGGATTCTGCTTATGCTTTCCATCAGGCAGAGTCGAGCCATTTTGGCAGGGCTATACTTAAAAAAAACTACAAATAGAGCGTAGAGATATATGAAAGTATGTGTATCGATAAATAGACCATCTATCATACACTCGATCTCATGTTTTTTTCTTTGAAACTTATTCCCAAATTAGGTAAGGGTCGGCTTTAAGTCTTCTACAATAGCACTGAACTGGATTTTTTACTGTTTTGATCTCGAAATCCCAAGTAATAGGCGATATCGAAGTTTTGAAAGAAAGACTATTATGAATGATCTTGAGTCACAATCTTCTTTAACAAGAAATTACTAATAGGTACCTACATCTCAACCGACAAAGCCCTTTTTGAGTAGGTAATCTTTACAAAATATTAAACTCATTCATAGGATTATATACCTATCTAAATATTGTAGACAATGATGTTTCTATTGTTGTTTGAAAATATGAAGCAACTCTTGTCAAAATTAATATTATGAAGAACACTTATGGTTGCCTTTATTATAATAAATACGAGTTCAAATGACTGTGGCTTCTTATAATTGACTCCCCCCAAAGAAAATATTTCTCCATGTAGCTAACATTCAAATAGGCCCTAGGGCTGCAAAATCAAAACATGTCGCTTTGAAAACTTTATAGAGAGAATTTAATGAAACCCTCAAAGCATCGAGTAATTTTCCTAAAGGTTAATATTTTTTCGTAACATTAAAACCTTTCATCGCAGTTTAATTAAAACTTTTAAAGAGGTTTCGTTTATTTTTTTATTAGTTAACTACACACTTTTTTCAAATTTCTTTACAAAATATTAGTTGCTTATTTTAAATATAACACAAAATCGAAGGCAAATTTATTTTAATAGGGGCTTTCACTGTCACGGATCTTTTCGCCGATATGTTTTTTTAATATAGAATTGTGAACAAACGAGCATTGATCGTAAGCGATTACCATGGACATCGCGACACCAGAGGCGTCACAACTGCATTGCTGGCCTTCGGGGGATGGGAAGGAGGATGGGGGAGGGGTTGGGGTATGGGCCTCCGGTATCCTCATTCACTCGATGAAACACAGCGCAAGTGCTATTTCACAACGGTTTTTTGTGAGGCCGTCGTATCACTCACTCACTCACACATCATTGAAAGGAGTTTTCCCAGAGCCTTTCAGGAGAGCCATAGTTCATTCTTTATATAAGTGCGGGGCTAGAGACTGTGTTAGCAATTAGACCCATATCGGTACTCTCAACTCTTTCTTAGGATATGGAAAAGCTAATTAACGGTAGACTAGTAAATTTTCTTAATCGATACAATATTATAGCTCCCCACCTGTATGAATTTTAAAAAGGTATCTCCACTGAAGACACAGTTATAGATCTAACACACATGTATCAAAAAAACTTGACGATCAACAAAATGTATCAGTATTTTCTTGGATTTCCGGAAGGCGTTTGACACAGTCTCTGTTCCCAACCCTTCTTTACAAATTAGAGTCTATTGGTATTCGTGGAAACGTTCTTGAACTCTTCAAAACTTCAAATTCGAAAAATGGCGTTAAAATAAACTCATGCCGAAGTTACGAAGAAACTGTCACATACGGTGTCCCGCAAGGCAGTGTGCCAGGACTTATACTTTTCCAAATCTACATATATGATCTTTGTACGCTTCCTCTACACAAATCACTAATTTTCCTATACTGATGATACCGTGATCGTGGTATATGGTAATTCTTGGAGCGAGGTAAAGAATATTGCGGAAGAGTCCTTGAGAACCGTAACGAACTGGCTACAACTTAACTGAGTCACCCTTAACGTGGCCAAAAGTAACTTCATTCCCTTCTTTATTAACTATAGGAACCATTCCCCTTTAGAATTTGTAATCACGGCCCAAATGTACCTCGATCTCAGTTCTTGCTCATGTACGGCGCTTACCCGTGTTATCGGCTACCGCATCCCGGTGTGGAGGGGAGCTGCTAAAACCGTACACTGTCTGGCTGTCCTTAAAGTGTTGCTTGAAAGATCATACAGATTCCCAACTACTAGGTTATATGTGGGCTCCAAATTGCTTACTGTGAGACAGCTCTTTGTCCTTCGTGTAGCTCTCAAAAATCACAAGGAATTACCCCCACCAAAAAAGTAAAAAGCAAAAAACCAATGTTCGACAGTATGCCATAGAACTGCATTTGCCAGGCGCTAATTATTTACAAAATAATATGTAAAGCTATTCAGAGAACTTTGGCATCGTGGTGATTTAACTCAACTAAGATAAATAACCACGATGCCAAAGTAAGAGTACAATGTTGGCTACAAGATCAGGACTACGCTCAAACAGAAAAACTCCTATAGATAACACAATCTCAACACCTTAAAACAATATTATCCTGACGGCAATGCACCGCTACACACAGTTCCATATACACACTTCCACGCATACATACCACCATATATACACACTCAAATATAAAATAGACGCATACACATACTCCTGCATATCCACACTCTTAACCCGATATACACTAATAATATGTGACTATATATCCCAACCGCCCCTTATTCTTTCAATTGTATTTTTAATCCCTTAGTTTTTCTTCTTTATTAATTTAAAACTGGCACTTTGTTATCCGATATCTCAACGACTACGGGCTGATAATGATGAACAAACTCTTCTATAATGGCAATAGATTAGGTACATGATTTAGGATTGTATTGCTTTTCTTTATTAGGTAATTACTCCATCTACGTGGTGTATAAAACTTGAAATCTAAAATACATTCAAATCAGCAGAGAACGGAATTTAAGCAATCATCACACATTATCAACAACCCATAATGTCCCACTGCTGGGCTCGGGTCTCCTCTCAGGAGAGGGTTAAGGCCATACGTCCCCACGCTGGCTAAGTGCGGGTTGGGGACTGGCAACGGCAAGATACGTTGTGGCTACGTATCTTGCCGTTGGATGTTTTTAAGCCGCCCGAAGGCATCCAACTTAGTTTCACGACTGTTATCGTATGATAACAACCGGGACCGACTGCTTAATGTGACCTCCGAATCACAGAGACGCTCATGGTAACATGCCACCAGTGGTCATCCATCCAGGAACTGACCGCGCCGTCGTTGCTTACCCTCGGTGATTGTTTCTAATCACCGAGTGCAACTGGGCTATGAGAGCAATCATACTACCGATGTATTTTTATAAACAATTATGGCATTAAGATCCAAAGTTTTTTAAATGAAAATTTCTAGTGTAAAGTTAAGTATATATGTATTATGTATATTGATCTTAATTTTATCTATTAAAGCTATGAAGGGGATATCAACTCCACGTTAACTACGAAGTTAACTTTTGAGTGTGAATTTCATAAGTCGCTTTTAAGATGAGTTCCAACCCGGTGTTTTTTTTTTTTTTACAGCATCCTACCTCCAACATAATCGGAGCATATTCTCACTAATGCTCTGTGTCACTCCAGTTCTATCTCTTATGCTTCTCACACTGTCTTACTTCATACTATATTCTCTCTACTTATTTTTATTTCCTTTATTTCCTTATTGTCTTTGGGATGATTGAGATACACAATTAGTTCAGCTCACTAAAGTATATAAGTATTAATATCAGTTATCTAGTACCCATAGTACAAGCTGGCGTTGTGTGTTAAAATGTCTGAAATATTTATTTATTTATTACTTATGACTTACGTGCTAATTTTATTATATGACATTGATTTTTAGGTACAGTTTTTAAGCTACAGTCAACCAGGTGTTGGAACTCATTTTAAAAGCAAAAGTTTAATGTATTTTTGGAACACCCCAATTTTTTTTGACAAAATGATTAAGTGTTGGCTACTCTGGCGAAAAAAAACCAGTGTCGGCAGATGTCGTACATTACACCCTATTTAGTTTTAAAATATTGTCTTAAGTCCGTTTTGTCATTACCTCATTCTCTTGAGCTTAAACTTAGTTCGTACCTTAGTGCACAATTAAACGAAAGTTATAAAACAATCAGTTAATATTGCGTTAACTGGATCGTTTGTTTAAACACAAAAATCGTGACTAAAAACATCCGTGTTGTATCTATAAAAGAAAGTCATAAAAATGATTGCCGTGAAGTGAATATATTTGGTCACGGTGCGAAGTGAAATTTTTACCACATGCGAGATCTACCGTGTGATTATGCGTGGTAACTAGCTCCCACATTGTAGCCTACGACTATTGTGTACGCAACTTTCTTCATTTGTGGTCTATTGTGATGTCTTAGGTCTAATATGTTACTAAAACTAACCAAAGTGAGTTTTATTAAGAATTATACTTAAAAATACCAACCAGGCAAAATAAGTGCACTGTGTTTTAGGTAATCAGAGAAACAATTGGAAGTTCGATGAGAGGAAGTTTATTTGAGGTTTGCACGATATAAAGTCGTTAAACATGCATGACGTTCTATTATTTAAGAACCTAACGACATGGATGATTCAAATTGCTTGTTTATACAATCGTTTGTGTCTGTAGGTCGCTGAATAAAGTTACATTTATCATCATTATAGTTAACCTCTCCAGTTTTAGTAAAACACGATAGAATACTGAGAGCCATCTTAAAAAAGGTGACATCAGCATAGCAGGTGACTCTGATGTTATCATTTTAAGTGTTATTCATCTTCGCAAATGAAATTCTAGAGTACTTAAATTACTCTTCCTTTATTAAATCGGCGTTATGTAGCAACGTCTGAATCGAATACAACTTTGAATATTATTTTTTTTAAAAGCAACTCTCGCATTGCGCATATAAATTCCTGTATTGCGGCGATCTTTACAAACATACATGAAATGGACACAAAGTACACCCAGACTTAGGACAACAATTTATGGATCACACAAAGTGTTGTCCCATGTAGAATTTGAACCCACAACACTTGGCGCAGTAGGAAGCGGTGTGGCGACCACTAAAACCACTAGGCCAACCGTGTAGTCAAAATATTATGTGCGTTATTCGCACATAAACACAGCAAACGGTATGTATAACTAGCGTCGTGAACCGGAACTACACATACCCACTACGATACGCACAACCATATCTAGATGTTAGGCAAATCATAATTCGCGTTTATCGGTCTTAGCAAGAACTTTTAATAGGGTCCTCGTTATATAGCCTAGGAAATTTTATCTAGACGGGTCTAGACGAGAAAACCTCGGTCGACTTTGATTAAAAATATGCCCACGACAAATATATAGATTCTAAGCAGCGCGATCCTTGTATAGTCATTACTGCGTAGACGTAGGTCAGTTGGTTTTCATGAGATTTAGTTTATATTGTTTTGTTACATATTTGGATATCCTTCCGTTAATAGATCATTAAAGTTAGCCCAGGTTAGACTTTACTCTTCTGTGAGCCTGTTTTTTGGTAACAGTGGTTTACAAGAACCGCTGCAAGAAACCCATTCTCTCCATGGCCTATTTTTGTAATATGTTACAAAGGGGGTAGTTATTGTAATATGGATAGCTTATTGTTATATTTATAGTAGTTATATTTATGGTAGCCGTGTCGCTGTTGATATGCGACTTCACTGTTAACTATTCGTATCTTTGTATAGAATAATATAATATTATAATAAACATGTTGTAATCTATGATTTATAAAAAAAACATGCAATTTTAAACTAAGAAACAAGTTAGGTTCTTTGACTATTTTTGAGATTTGTACGAAGGTTTACGGGGTTTCCTACTTAGAAGATGATTTATTTGATTTTTGGAAGTGCCCACTTAGATCAAGCGAAGAATATAGTTTTGAATGAAACCAAAGTCCGAATGGATTGTTGTTTTAAGATGGCATTAAGAAGCGCCTATGTCCTATCGCTAACACGATACTGATGATTATAGAATAAAAACTTAAGCGTATAGAAACGGATAGTAGCATATATCAATTTGACAACAAAAACATCTCTACTCTACTTGTAATGTTTTTTTAACAATTAGCTTGTACCAATCAATTAAGCCTTATGTGAAATTAATGTTTCCACTAGTAAACAATTGCCAATGTTTCGTTCTATTATTATTAAATTCTCGTTGTTCGAACGATGATACTTACCCATAGACTGGAGGTGTCCTTTAAATACCGAGATTGGAAACAATATGTTAAGTTATGCAATTTATTCGCACTCAACAAGGTAAGTAGTGTCAGGAAGACTATTAGTATGCGCGCAGTAATGGAGGAAGCCATGCGGCCGCGATCTCTACACGTAGATACAGGGACAATATAGCGCGTTTCATAGAATAGTTCCTTTGCACCATGTTGGCAATAACGCAAACACATATTGCTTTTATTACTACATTACCTTACATCAAGGGGGATATTTTTAAATAGATTGACACAATATAATTTTGTAATATTTCCTTGAAGAATGTATTCATCTACCCATCATCAACTCTGTATTCTTACTATGCCAAACTGATGCCAACATGACGGCAAAGGAACTATTTGATGAAACGCACTCTAGCTTTGTTTTCGCTATACCTACTAGTTGTTACCACCAGTTTAGTTCATATGGGATGCTGGTTAGTACTTTTCTACGACATGTCTAAAATAGTTTCGGGTAGTGGTTTGCTGCTGCTCCGATTGTGATGGTTTAAGCCCTACACGTAACATCACTTGTGTAATCCAAGAATTGTTGTTCTGAGTCTGGGTGTTCTTTGTAACCTCTTTACGTATGTTTGTAAAGGCTCCCGTGACCCAGGATATATTCCTTAGAAGTTTTATTTTTTTTAAAGAATAATCATTTCGGTTACGAAACTCGAACCAATTTAAATATTAATTGATACTCTCGATTGTCGGCACTTGAAGGAAGTTGTTGAAACACATTCTAGAATTAAACACACTATTACTTATACTAAGTGGCGTGAAATGGAGAGGCCTATGTCCAGCAGTGGACTGCTATAAGCTGATGATCATGTACTTATTCTTATTCTATTATTTTAGTTAACTTTAATCCTGACGGATTTTGCCCTATGGCCCTATACTATATGGCTTAAAATAATAGTGAAATAGGTACAAGTCGGTATAATTCTAAAATGCAATTTAAATAGCTTTTAATAATAATCTCTAACCCATCTATATAAGTTGTAGATTTCCCTTTTTATTTCATTCAATATCCCTAAATTGTTCACTGAGTGCTGAGTATTGTTTACCTCTTTTATGCTGTCAAGTATCTGTATCGCTCGCAATATCAGCGGGATGTTCGGCTCCGAAACTTCTTAGTATCTCCAACTTTTCAGATATCTAGTATAATCATCTTCTGAGACCAGTATCTGAGACTTATCTCTTAAATTATCGAGTATTTACATACAATCTCTAGTTTCACGAAAGATAACTATATTATTATTATATTATTATAACTATATTATATATTATTCCTCTGTTTACCCATTTAGACATATAGGCGTGATTGTTAATATGCAAAACTTTTCATTTTCAGTTATACGTATGTAGTATACNTATAAGTATACTTCTTTATATATACATATTTAATTTTTCCCCAGTTTCATGCACGGCTACGCTGACTTGATATTCAGACTTAGTTTGATAAAAGAAATGTTCATAAATAATAATATATTGATTAACAATACATTGATATCA
The DNA here is from genome assembly GCA_003709505.1 of Hyphantria cunea. Lineage (NCBI taxonomy): Eukaryota > Metazoa > Arthropoda > Insecta > Lepidoptera > Erebidae > Hyphantria > Hyphantria cunea. Next base: position 967,380 of record PKRV01000277.1, read on the forward strand.
CAATAAGGACCTATCTAACTAGCGTACTACGCATTTACTAGACGGGACTCGTAAATATAATTAAATTTTGCCAATGATTATTTGCAAAGCATAATACCTAAGTTGGAATTTGAATTCTTAGTAGAGGTTTTTTTTGCCCTGTGTGCAACAGTGTATAGGTACTTCAGGTAGGTGTTTCACAGCTGAAAGTTAGTTTATTTTCTTGTAAACGCTAGTCTCTGGTTCTGTTTACTGGTTCGATTTAAAGTTTTCTTTAAATGTTAGATCGCTCATTTATTGAGGTAGACTTTAGGCTAAATTACATCTAGCTACGGCTGATAAGAGCTGAGAATCAATAAAAGACAAAGCTAGCGGTATTGTACAAAATATTTATGAACGAAAAACGGCATATATTTGCTCTCTTGCCTGGCCTTTCGTTGGTTATTAATTATTTTTAATTGGAATTAATTTACTTTACTANTAGTATACTTCTTTATATATACATATTTAATTCTTCCCCAGTTTCATGCACGACTACGCTGACTTGATATTCAGACTTAGTTTGATAAAAGAAATGTTCATAAGTAATAAATTAAATAACTTTGTCTTAGCTGCTCAGACAATACATTGATATCACAATAAGGACCTATCTAACTAGCTTACTACGCATTCAGTAGACGGGAATAGCAAATATAATTAAATGTTGCCAATTATTATTTGCAAAGCATAATACCTAAGTTAGAATTTGAATTCTTAGTATAGGCTTTTTTTGCCCTGAGTGTAACAGTGTATAGGTACTTCAGGTAGGTGTTCCAAAGCTGAAAGTTAGTTTGTTTTGTTGTATACGCTAGTCTCGATAACCACTGGTTCGATTTAAAGTTTTCTTCAAGTTTTAGATAGCTCATTTATTGAGGCAGACTTTAAGCTAAATTACATCTAGCTACGGCTGATAAGAGCTGAGAATCAATAAAAGACAACGCTAGCGGTATTGTACAAAATATTTATGAACGAAAAACGGCATATATTTGCTCTCTTGCCTGGCCTTTCGTTGGTTATTAATTATTTTTAATTGGAATTAATTTACTTTACTAATTAATTTAACTAACAGAACCAGTATCAGATAAAAGTTGTAATAAAATTACAATAAGGTGCTTAACCTTACAGTGTTCTTTGAAATTGCCTGCGTTATCTTATCTGCTAACAGGTAGGCAGACAGTTTTTCCAACTAGCTAATTGGCGCTAACTGTGAATACTAATTTAAAAGTCACTGTCCTAGTTATACTTTTAAACAGTAGCTATAAATATTAATAATTTATAACACATAACTTCTGCTTTTACCTGTACCTAATGACTTTGTGATTCATTTTTAAGAAAACAGTCCATGAAGAAAACTGTGCCAAATGTATTAATCTAACTGTTCTTTTATAATTGAGTTACAAATATCTATTAAAACTTTTCCATTTATTTTTTTTAAATTTTTCATATGTGTTAAGTGTGTACAATAAAGATAAATAAATAAAAAAGAAAAATATAACTATCTGATCTCTGCAGCTTTGTTGTCTCTGTTGGTCTCCTCGTGTTGTTCGTGGCGTGATGTTATGTGGCCTTTAGCCTTCCTCAATGGAACACCTATCTAATACCAAACAAGTTTCTCAATTTGAGTTAGTGGTTTCTCAGATTAATGCTTTGAACCAAACAAGTTTTTAGGTTTACAGTATTAGTATAAATCTATACTAGTATTATAAATGCCTCGTACAACAATACTGTGAAATGAATTATCGCCTGCGGTATTCCTGGACCAATTCGACCTTTAAACCTTCAAGAAAAGAACGTACTCCCTCTTAAAAGGCTGGTGACGCCTCTGGTGATGTCGTGTACCCGTCTACCTCGTAACCCCTAAAAAATTAACGATGTAGTTACTAAGGCTTTTCTAAAATATGGTTTGAACTTAATCATACAAAATCAAAATGGCATTCATTAATACTAAAGATATAAAAAATCTGATTTCTCAGCAGCTATAGATCAAAATAAATAGAAATGTATTATCATGTGTGTTGTAACAACATCTCGTGCCCACAGACACAAGCTAAAAAAACAGTACCTACTTATTATTCTTCTAAACAGTGTTTGAGTTCGAGTATAATTGACATCCTTAATTAAAACTTAACGGCCTAAATATTAAAAGTCATAATTACCTGTCCATTATGGTGAACGGCGCACTGCTGTTCAAACTAATTCGGCTTAATGAGCGCGACAAAAAACCGACAAAGGTGTTATGAATAAATAACCACTTAACAATCGTAAAAAATTAAAAAGACTTCAATAAAAAATACGACAAAAGATACTTTTATGGACTGCGCCAGCGACGTCTCTCTCTTCCTGGCGTAATTCCTGATGCTATCTTGTTCTCGGAAGGTCTTTTTTGTCTCTTTCCAACACAGTTATGGGGGTCATAGTGTTGTCTCTTTTGAACATCAATCGATACCCCTAGACACCCACGACAAGTTGCGAGCGCCGCGTTTTTTTAACGAAAGGAAGAATCGTTGAGGTTCAGAAAAACAATATAATTCCAAAAAAAAAATTTTTTTGATAATTTTTAATTAAAGGCATAGTTTTTTTGTAAGCATACTTAACTGTTTCACCTTAAGTGGTCATTAGACGGATACTATTGATTTTAAATACAATAGAACTATTCAAAACAGCAACATTGTAAATAATATAGTTTAATAGGCAGAAATATCCATAAATTGTACTAAAATTCAATGTTAGCAAGTAAATAATATTGTGAAAATATTCTTGATCGATAAGTTTTGTTATTATAGTCAGTAGTTAATCATAAGTATAGTTAAATCATACCATTAAAATAATTACCTAATCATTGGTTTCGTAATATCAGATATAAATTTTGGAATACACCTGGGAAATTAATGAATAATTTAACTGCTCGGACGGCGCTTAGGAATAGTGGTTTAAGTGCGCTAAGTGTTTTGAGTTGATATATTCCTATACACGACCTTTGGGTGTTTCTTGTGTTGATATTACGTGCTTAAGTTTGTAAAGCCTCCTTCAACATTTCCGTACGTGTATTCCTTGCTCTGATTTTCTATTAAAAGAAAATCGTCGGGTATGTCTTAAACACTCAAGGGTTCCACAATTTAAAAACAGTTTTTTTTGCTGAAGGATACCTGTAATTGAAACAATAAAAAAGAAAAATAGTAACTAAATGGCGTATATCTTTTCCGTTGAGCCGAGACGAGTCCCGATATGCTCAGCATTCCTATTGATAGTCTGAATGAAATAAGCGCGAGCAACGCGCGCCCGCTTTGTACCGCACTCAAGAGCGGCAATTTATTTTGTTTTTAGAGATCCGTGCGCTCGATAGTAAGACGTGCAGGAAATTCATTAGGGCCGTCATGCCAGCACGTACGTACTGCCATGAGAACAGGTATGGCTTTCCAATAAATACCCATTCCATCGACGTAAACCACCGAGTATTAGCTGGCGGACTTGATGAGATTTGTGTTCAATTGCAAATAGTAATTAATAATGGCTAATAATACCTTTTATATTTCGTAAGGAATTTTAATAAGCCGTAAGATTACAGTCAAATCAAATGTATTTTGCAAGATATATGGTCGAGCCATTTGATGTAGTACTCACTACGAATCAATCAATAACTTTAGAAAAATGATGTTGGTATGCTTGAAATACACAGGTACGATGATTGTTGTAAAATTTTAGTCCTACTAATCCTATAATATTATAAATCCGAAATTTTATAAGGATGTATGGATGTTTGTTACACTTTAACGCAAAAACTACTAACCGGATTTATATGAAACTTTACAACAATATATGTAGCTCATATATCAGACATAGGCTACTTTTCTATTTTCGCGATAGATATCTGACGTAGATACAGGCTAACAAAGCTCCAAATAGCAATATAATTTTAAGTGATATATGAATAATAGTATTGATATTTTTAGTCTTGCTACATAGTTAATAACCATGGGTAAAAAAAAACCTCGTAATATAGGATCATCAATCGACAGTATAATATACTTTGCTTCCTTATAAAGAAACTTTGTTCATTTCCATTATATCTAACAACTATCTATATTCAAACGTTTAATAATAACAAGGTTTAATAAAAAAAAAACTAAATATTCAAGAGCCACCAAAACTTTTGAAAAATTCAATAAAAAAAATTATAATGTCATAATTTTAAATCACCACAATAGTGCGATTAGATCAATTCAACTTTATTTTACACTTGTTATTACAAAGATATCGAAATATATTACAAAACACAAACAATAACTTAAAACACAAAAGGGCGGCTTACTTTAACTAGAATTTACAAATACAAAAGCATGTAACGATACAGTTTTAAAATGCGGACTGTTAACGATCTCTACAAACGATTTATCATCTGCAGAACCATCTCGCATCCGGCGTTATTTTTACCGCTGTGGGATCATTTCCCACCGGAGCGCCCGACCACCGACTCTAACGTCCTACACCGCCCTAATTAATTTTATTCCCTTTTTATGTGCCATGGAATTAATATATCGGACTTATGTAATGTCATCTAACCGTTATCTGAGAGATTCCGACAATTTTCTTTTTTTATTCATATTTTTTATGAGATTTTTATTAATTTTGTAATACGAGGCACTGAATATAATTCCTTTAGCGTTTACTTATTTGTATTAGCAAAACTATTTATTGTTATTATGGTCTTCATTTGTTAGTTTAAACTACAATATTCTAACCAATCAGCTGATCCTCTAAGATGAAATCATCATCAATCTTCTGACGTAATAATATTTCTCTCACAGAACATTTGTTCCGTCATTAAGAAGAGTTCAATAACTATAAAGTATATATAATCAATCACAACCTTCCCCTTCTTCATTCTTCTTTTCCAACTTTTCAGAACACTATCTTGAGTATGGATACGTTAGTAGGTAATATTAATTATTCTGTTGTATGGATATTTGTCAGGATCTCAATCCCGCTTGAGTCAATTTCGAGCGTTATTAAGCGGCCTCGTGAAAGCTAGTTTTATGGAACTAATTGCGATGGTTCATCTTACCTAAACATTTGTTTCTTCTTCTGATTCTTACACCCAAGTTTGCTCCTGTTTGGAGTACTACTCTCATGTTTGTGATAGACCCGGGCATTACTTGTTTGAGGCTCTCTATCGGTCGCAGCAGTGAACAGTCCGCATTATCTACACCTCGAAGCCACCGAGTCCCTTGTTGCCTATGCAGTTTACTAAAAAAATCGCCTCTACGGTAGTACTCCGCGCCTTCATGATGGTGAGTGTTCTGACGAACTCTTCCAACAGGTCCCACCTTTCTTTTACTCTACGCGACAACACGCGTTAGCCTTGAAAATTGGATTTAGAGCGGTGGACATACGCTCCCAACTAATCGGCTCCGCTTTTCCTTTCTGTGGCATTCATCCATCAATGAAATCTTGGAACTTACTAGCAGCGCACGTGCTTCCTTCCCGCTTATTGAACCTGAACCTGGACCCCTTAAGCGAGGCGTGAAAAATCATCTCACTAGGCCGCCATAGTGTGGGTCACCATTTGCAATGAGTATAGTGGCATACTCTTGGATTCTTGCTTGTATTCATGCTTGCCGTGAGGCAGAGTAGACACGGGGGCATGCTCTATAATTAAAACGAAAATCATACCCAATCGCAAAACATAGTATAAGTTTCTGATGCATGAATTAAATTTAAATGTTCGATTAGGCAAAACCTTTTTATTTTTATTTCAAACGCGCAGATGTATCGCCTGGTCAACAATAGAGACGTCAAAAGAGGGGGATAGTTGGAGAGGTTGGGATATGAGCCTCCGGTATCTTCACTTATTCGGTGAAACACAACTCAAGCGGTGCTTCACAATGGTTTTCTGTGAAGTCGTGGTATCAGCCGAGCCGGTCCATTCATGCCGAAGCGTGGCTCTCCCACGGTAACTGGGAGTCTCCACGGTAATGATAAGAAAAGACTGATAGTTTTTAAATAAGTAAATAAAATTTCTTTAATCACCTTCCAGAAATAAAACTAAATCGATGCTTGCATTTTTGATGTCATAAAATGAAAGGTACGTCCCTAGATAGGTTCAGAGGTTAAAATACACTGACAATTTACAAGTAAAAAATCATTATTTCTTTAATTTTAGGCTATTCTAATGAAAAGTTCATTTTCAGGCCTGCCATTAATGTTTTACATTTTATATTTCAACTGGTTGATCTACACGAGTAGGATTGCGTCTCTAAAAATAAAATATTGACCTCGTTTTTTCATTATTTTTCTTTGATACTCGGCTCTTATTGGTTGTAGCGTGATTCTATATAATTCGTAGCCTTCCTCAATATATGCCCTGTCTATCTAAAAGATTTTTTAAATTCGAACTTGTAGTCCCTGAGATAAGCTCATAAGAAATTCTTCAACGTCATAATATTAGTATAAATAAAATGTACCGCTGGCTGAAATGGATTAGAGACCCTCTAATAAATTATACTGCAATAAATTACTGATAACGGTCACATTCCAGTTGTATACGTACAAGTTTTTCTTAATATAGTACTTATATTTTTCTACAGCCATTAGATTTAGAACTGCCTCGTTGAGCTAATGGTCAATGTAAGCGACTACAGATTAAGAAATATCGGGTTTGATTCCCGGGTCGAACTGCTGTTGGGTTTTTCTTACGAGATATTTAAAATAGCAGCCCGGAGTTTGGAAGATTGCGTTGTTTGTCGCCCGTGCCTCGGAGAGCCGTCGTTCCCGGTTGACATGAACATCTATGGCAATCGTTATTGGGAAGTCAGTGTCCTCAAACATACTGACAACTAGTTCAAACTTCGATTCAGTTCGCCGTCGGGGTAGCGGAGATTCGATGCCAGTCCGTGTGAAAACTGATATTCTGATAAAACCGGTTAAACTAGCAGCCGACCTTAAATCTTGGAAATAATAAAGGCTAGGAAGATGATGATATACTTTAAATATTTATTGCTATTACCTAAAGGAAATGTATGACTCAGAAAATCAATATGATATAAAATAAACAGTAAAAATTGTGAGTCAATTAACAGTAAGGATTTTTTACTTACACCTACTATGTAAGTAAAAAATCCTTACTGTTAATTGACTAAACATAAAGCATAATTATAGATGGAAGGAGCTGGGTACTAGAAACCGAAATAGATTAAAGTGGCGTGCAATGGCAGAGTTCTACGTCCAGCAGCTATTTAAGATAGTTTTATTTCAACAATTGGCACTATAGGTTGTTTTATTATCGTTCGTATCCGGGTACCATTTCACATGGACCTAGTGTTACTACAGCAACGCCATTGATTTGAGAAATAAAGATTAATCACTTTAATCGGCAATTCATTTTCAAGTTGCCGGATTTAGAGTTTCGTGTTATCTAACTATATTGACAGCAATTTAAACAGTTCTATTCCAATGAAACATCAGCAAAAATCGCTCTACAATTTCTCTGTCTTTAAAACACAAATAGAATTCAAGTTTAACTAGAGTTACTCGTATATTAACATCGTCATCATCAACAACCCATAACGTCCCACTGCCGGGCTCGGGTCTCCTCTCAGGAGAGGGTTAAGGCCATACGTCCCAACGCTGGCCAAGTGCGGGTTGGGGACTGGCCAGATAACGTTGTGGCTATGTAATCTTGCCGTTAGATGTTTTTAAGCCGACCAAAGGCCTTCAACTAAGCTTCACGACTGTTATTCTATAATAATAACCGGGCCCGACTGCTTAACGTGACCTCCGAATCACGGAGACGCTCATGATAACATGCCACCAGCGGTAACACATCCAGGTACTGATCGCGCCGTTGTTGCTAACCCTCGTTGATTGTCTCTAATCACCGAGTGCAACTGGGCTATGAGCGCTTCACTGGGCTATAATCGCCTCAGGGCCGTATATTTACAGTCTCTATTTTAATTCTTTAGTATATATTATACCACATATCATTCTATTTAAATATCTCACCAATAAAATACAAAGCGTCTCATTAACATATCATTATACAACAACGAAGTTTTATGGCTCTCATATCGAGTTAATTAGTATATGGGAGGTATTCTCATGGGTGCCATGTATCTTTATGGTTGTTTAATTCAAAGTTTTATGGCCTCGCGCGATAGTACATGGTAATTGACACCATTGGCGCATTGATATTGTTGGTAGTAAATTTAAAATTTCAAGTTAATCAACATTTTGGTGGTCAGTATTATCGAGATAACAGGAAAAACTGGATCGGTTCGTGTTTCTCGTCAATTGACCTTGCGTTCGAGTGCGGTAAGCTAGATCATTAAATAGTATTATGGCTGGGATTTGTCTTTTGAGAATTAATTTAGTACTTGCTTTTGCTCGTTCTGTCCGCTTCTATGTCAGTTATCGCGGTAAAAAGAAGGTTATATACTTTCTCGAGAATCAAAATATCTCCATGCTAAATTTCATAGAAATCGGTGCAGCGGTACAACTTTAAAAGCGTAACAGACAAATAAGCATTCCTTTAGAATTTATAACATTTATATGGGTAAAAGGTAATAAAACAGTTCACTTTTCCGTCTTACGAAACAGTGTAGTGCCAACGACTAGGCTCAGGCAAATTAGTAGTATGAAATTAGAAATAAGAAATAGAAAAAAATTTTTACTCCGACCGTATGTTAAGGTAAAGAATTAAAGATACAGTAATTCCCTCTTTAATTAAGGAGTTTAATATACGAAGTGAGAACAGGGATTTAACCTAAAGAAGAAGATCAGAAATTAAACGGTACCTGTAATAAATTAAGAAAGTGTTTAAAAAGGCATATGTATATGTTCATCTGTCTTGGTTTCTAAGTTAATACACTACAGCGTATTGTATACACTTCAAGTGATACCAGCATTATAAATACACAACAAGAAGTAAAAAGTTAATAATCAATGTTCTAAATCCGACCACCGGGTGATCTGATGAATATCAACACTACACCACTGTATAGATAGTGCCCATTGATTGATCGTGGCGCGTTGAGCGGCGTGATCCCCATACCTGCCTTATCTTTGTTGATTTACGATCAAAAATAAACTAATATAACAACTAATTGAATTTTTTACTTAATTTCTTTTCTTTTGTGAGAAAATTATATTAAAATTTTTACCAGGCTTGCGAAGTTGTAAGTGTAATAATAAAATATTTTAATACGTACGTACGCCGTCGCGGGCCAAAAGTAAGTATAAGAGAATAACTTAGAAAAGAAATACTAAATATAATACAATTAATTATTTTTATTTCAAAAAGAGGATAGTACATTTAGGTATATCATGCCATCATTTATAGTATCTTGGGTAAATAACTCAATAAGATATTTAGAGAGCTACTTGTCCATGGCGACTCGTCACCACACCGTATAACATGTTATATATATTCGTTATATCACATAGCGTGGTGACGCTTCACTGGAACAACAGCCGGAGCCGACTTAATTCGGAGAACATTAGGTGTTTTACATCAAAAATGTCTGAGAAAGAGAATCAAGAAAACCACTTGATAATACGCATCATTCGTACAAAGTTCCTGCTTTTAACATGTATACGTAAAGAGAGATTGTACTCATTTCTGTGTAAATTTTAATCATTCAGTTCTATCAAAGTTATGTATTCTTTTACAAAAAATTGTTAAGATTTTAAACATTTTTTAAAATGGTAATTTTTACTTTCTGAAAAAATTGAAAGTGAATAAATTATATAAAATACAATTAACTTTGATAAGATCAAATTATTTGGTTATAATAGCTTTAGGTAATCTTAAATAGAGAGATACATTTTAATTTGGTAATTAAAAATTTGGCATACAGTACTCGTAATTATAATATAACTTCGCTATATTACTTATATGACCTCAAAAAAGAGGGTGCTCTAGACAAATTAGTGAAACAAAATAATATATGTTAACTATAGTGTTGTTTCTGTCATCTAGAGACTGGGTATTGAAATCGTTAGATACTGATTATGTCATTTATTTGTAACCTACTTTTTTTAAAATTAATATCATACTCATAACACGTATAAATANCCCGACTGCTTAACGTGACCTCCGAATCACGGAGACGCTCATGATAACATGCCACCAGCGGTAACACATCCAGGTACTGATCGCGCCGTTGTTGCTCACCCTCGTTGATTGTCTCTAATCACCGAGTGCAACTGGGCTATGAGCGCTTCACTGGGCTATAATCGCCTCAGGGCCGTATATTAACAATCTCTATTTTAATTCTTTAGTATATATTATACCACATATCATTCTATTTAAATATCTCACCAATAAAATACAAAGCGTCTCATTAACATATCATTTTACAACAACGAAGTTTTATGGCTCTCATATCGAGTTAATTAGTATATGGGAGGTATTCTCATGGGTGCCATGTATCTTTATGGTTGTTTAATTCAAAGTTTTATGGCCTCGCGCGATAGTACATGGTAATTGACACCATTGGCGCATTGATATTGTTGGTAGTAAATTTAAAATTTCAAGTTAATCAACATTTTGGTGGTCAGTATTATCGAGATAACAGGAAAAACTGGATCGGTTCGTGTTTCTCGTCAATTGACCTTGCGTTCGAGTGCGGTAAGCTAGATCATTAAATAGTATTATGGCTAGGATTTGTCTTTTGAGAATTAATTTAGTACTTGCTTTTGCTCGCTCTGTCCGCTTCTATGTCAGTTATCGCGGTAAAAAGAAGGTTATATCCTTTCCCGAGAATCAAAATATCTCCATGCTAAATTTCATTGAAATCGGTGCACGCGGTACAACTTTAAAAACGTAACAAAGAAATAAGCAGGGTTCCTTTAGAATTTATAACATTTATATGGGTAAAAGGTAATAAAACAGTTGAAAATGTTGTTGTTATTGTGCATAGTGCATGGCACTGTGCATATGCATGTATCTAATGTATGGGTGTGATGTGTACAGTGTTGTGTACAGGTATATTATAGTGGCTCAACTGAGTCCACAGACAAACTGTTTAAAACAGTTTTGTGGACCTATGTTTTAGATTAAGATTTAACTATTGTGAACAATAAATTTTAAATAAAAAAAAAAGTTCACTTTTCCGTCTTACGAAACGGTGTAGCGCCAACGACTAGGCTCCGGCAAATTAGTAGTATGAAATCAGAAATAAGAAATAGAAAAAAGGATTTACTCCGATTGAATGAGTGGAGACCGCGTCTCGGCAAACGTAGTGTAGGACGTCCACAGGCCAGGTGGAGCGATGATTTGCGCAAGACGGCTGGCAGGAGCTGGATGCGAGAAGCCATAGATCGAACTAAGCGGCGTGAAATTGGAGAGGCCTATGTCCAGCAGTGGACTGCGAAAGGCTGATGATGAATGTAAATTAACGAATTAAAGATACAGTAATTCCTTCTTTAATTAAGGAGTTTAATATACGAAGTGAAGAATGAGAAGAAATTTAACCTAAAGAAGAAGATCAGAAATTAAACGGCACCTGTAATAAATTAAGAAAGTGTTTAAAAATATATATGTTTATTTTCATCTGTCTTGGTTTCTAAGTTAATACACTACATCGTATTGTATACACGTCAAGTGATACCAGCATTATAAATACACAACAAGAGGTAAAAAGTTAATAATCAATGTTCTAAATCCGACCACCGGGTGATCTGATGAATATCAACACTACACCACTGTATAGATAGTGCCCATTGATTGATCGTGGCGCGTTGAGCGGCGTGATCCCCATACCTGCCTTATCTTTGTTGATTTACGATCAAAAATAAACTAATATAACAACTAATTCAATTTTTTCTTAATTTCTTTTCTTTTGTGAGAAAATTATATTAAAATTTTTACCAGGCTTACGAAGTTATAAGTGTATTGAAATATTTTAATACGTACTTACGCCGTCGTGGGCCATAAAATCATAAGTAGGTATAAGAGAATAACTTAGAAAAGAAATACAATTAATTTTTTTTATTTCAAAAAGAGGATAGTACGTTTAGGTATATCATGCCATCATTTATAGTATCTTGGGTAAATAACTCAATAAGATATTTAGAGAGCTACTTGTCCATGGCGACTCATCACCACACCGTATAACATGTTCTATATATTCGTTATATCACATAGCGTGGTGACGCTTCACTAGAACAACAGCCGCAGCCGACTTAATTCGGAGAACATTAGGTGTTTTACATCAAAAATGTCTGGGAAAGAGAATCAAGAAAACCACTTGATAATACGCATCATTCGTACAAAGTTCCTGCTTTTAACATGTATAGGTAAAGAGAGATTGTACTCATTTCTGTATAAATTTTAATCATTCAGTTCTATTAAAGTTATGTATTCTTCTACAAAAAATTGTTAAGATTTTAAACATTTTTTAAAATGGTAATTTTTACTTTCTGAAAAAATTGAAAGTGAATAAATTATATAAAATACAATTAACATTGATAAGATCAAATTATTTGGTTATAATAGCTTTAGGTAATCTTAAATAGAGAGATACATTTTAATTTGGTAATTAAAAATTTGGCATACAGTACTCGTAATTATAATATAACTTCGCTATATTACTTATATGACCTCAAAAAAGAGGGTGCTCTAGACAAATTAGTGAAACAAAATAATACATGTTAACTGTAGTGTTGTTTCTGTCATCTAGAGACTGGGTATTGAAATCGTTAGATACTGATTATATCATTTATTTGTAACCTACTTTTTTTTTAATTAATATCATACTCATAACACATATAAATAAGGCACTATTTGACTATAAAACAATGAAATGCTGATGACGTAAATTCCTTACGTGATTAGTGTAACTCTAAATTTATGCAAAACTCAATCACAAAATTTTGATGTATTAATGTTTATTTACTTTAAATTTCTGATAATGTAGTAAAATAAATACAAACTGTTATTTTAGAACAACAAAACATGAATTTGCACACGTACTTTAGTATTTTTTGCGTGTATCGTTATGATGAGGATTAGTAATGGACTAAAACATTTACTAGTATTTGTCTATATCATAAAATTATTTAGTTATATAATATATATTATGACTGTGTTTTTTAACCACAGATATATATTTTAGCTATTTAAATGCTATAATTAAATCGCAAAGAAATGTTTACTTTTAAATAAGGGAGGAGATTTGTTTTCCATTCATTCGAATCAGTGGCGTTCTAAACCGATATTTAAAACCGATATGCGACATCGTTGAAACTAGAATGGAATTTAAAAATAGGTAAAAATAACTGTCAGACAAAATCGGGATCAGAAAATAAAAAGGTTTCTTTTAAATTAAGCATTATTAATGTTTAACATTAATATATAATAATATGATTTTAAATATAACTAGCAGACCCACGCAACTTCGTTTACGTCTCCTATTGTCCGAAGCGTAATAATTTTCCCTCCATTTTGTAACATTATTCAATGGGGTCCGCTTCTGTTGATCTTAGCCTTTTTTGATAAATAGGCAATCTCACAGTGAAATAATTTTTCAAATCGAACCAGTAGTTCTTGAGATTAGCTTTATATATTAGCATAGATTTGTGAATCAGATGATGTGCTACATCGCCGAGAAATCATATAAAAACTCTTACTCAAAGACATAATTAAATTTAGTTTTAGATTAGATTTAGTTTAAAATTATTCGAGTGTATAAAAGGTAAAAATCATTAACTAAGAACTATCAAAACAAAAAGGAAACAAAAAAATACGTAACAAAATAATGATTGTCTTTCCTCTCCTTTCCCCTAGTTGCGGAAAGTTTTTCAATGTTACCACCAGTTGTCTGGAGGCACCGTCCCTTACTTCCAAACTTGTGACGTCATCGAGGGCGGGTACTCGTATCTTCATTATCTGTTTGAAGCACTGACAGTTAATTAATACTACTAAAAACTTATGTTTGTTAAAATTATGATTATTATGAAAAGTTTAAATATCAATTTACTTTGTGCTTATACATACATGAAGACAGAAAAGGTCAGGTGGGCTATATATGTACAGTCTATAAGCAGTAAAAATCTTTTAAGCCTTATTTTTAAAAAGACAACTCCCGCATTAGGAATATACATTATGGGGATCTTTACAAACATACATGAAACTGACACAAAGTACACCCAGACTTAGAACAACAATTTATGAATCACACAAAGTGTTGTCCCATGTAGGATTTGAACCCACAACACTTGGCGCAGTAGGAAGCGGTGTGGCGACTACTGACACCACTAGGTGTAGTGACACAACCGTGTAGTCAAAATAATGATCTCATACATCTCTACACACACTGCCATCGTCACCATATCAACTCTTCATAACCTATAACCTTTTATTAAATCAACAACATCACCATTGTCAGCAGCGAGAAAATCCTCTTTAAGATATTAAAAAGTTGCTCTGCTCCTCGATTCCTACTAATCCCCGGGGAATGCCCCGTACCACGCGCACTGTCCGATAATTGCACCGAATGCCGAAACTAAGGATCTATCTTTTTCTTGGCTAATAGAAATAAAATGAGTAAATTATTTTATGCTTACTGGCTACTCATTTATATTCAATGTCGTTACTAACAAGTTATAAATAATTAAATAGCATTGCTTACTTTATTATGAAGGCTTTTACAGAACGGAGCATTGTTAATAATAATTATATAAAAAGCGTATAGCTTCATACAGAGTATAGCTAAATCATTTGCAAATTAGTTTTCAATTTATTTTATAGATATATATAATATATAATCATCTGTTTAAGCATCGGTATTCGTTTGCTTTATTGTAGATTTTCTCTGAGAAAAGTGGCCGTATTTCATGTAGAAATTTCTAAAGCCTATCATGGGCATAATGGTGGTAGGGCAAAGTAGCGGCACATGATCCTGATCAGCCCGAGAGATGCCGCGGCTTTACAGGATGTCACTACTAAGCAACTTTAACCTTCGATTACCTTCTTCTCGTATTTCTGGGAAAAGGCACTCAACAGGCAGTGCCAACTTTTGACCCTTGAGTTCATTGGTGTTCGAAACGACGATCCCCACTTACCGTCACGTGACCCACCTGCTTCTTTCCACCTAATCCATAAAAAAAATAACGACTTCAATATTACTTTATTTCGTTCTGTTAGGTACGTACGAATCTAACAACTCTGATAGGAAACCCGAAGGTAAATCAAAGACAAGCGGATTTAAACGTTATTATACGTACTTACCTACATAGGGTCACATTATCGCAGTAAATTTCAATGGTTGCGTGAACCATAAACTAGACGCAGCCACATAGCTTACGTGTGGCCGGTACATAAAGTGTGCAGCGCCAGCCATGAGTTCAGGCTGCAGGCCAATGTTTATTTATTAGGTAGATTAATTTACTAACGATTAGAATGATTTAATAAATCACCATCTTAACAAGGTCTGACTTGACAAATCTATTCTACATAAAGTTAGCTTTTAGGGTTCCGTACCTCAAAAGGAAGAAAAACGGATCACTTTGTTGTCCGTGTGTCTGTCTGTCCGTCTGTCTGTATGAAGCTTGGTCTACGCAATCAAAAGATACAGCCGTTTGTTCCGCAAATTTTTCACACTTGCAAGGGAATCAAACCCTACAAGGGAACTCAGGATTTTTTAATTTGGTACGAAACAATGTCATATAGGACAAATATTGGAAAATATATATGATAAGTGGTGCTCATAGCCCAGTTGCACTCGGTGATTAGAAACAATCATCGAGGGTAAGCAACGATGGCGCGGTCAGTACCTGGATGGGTGACCGCTGGTGGCATGTTACCATGAGCGTCTCCGTGATTCGGAGGTCACGTTAAGCAGTCGGTCCCGGTTGTTATCATACGATAACAGTCGTGAAGCTTAGTTGGAGGCCTTCGGGCGGCTTAAAAACATCCAACGGCAAGATTTACGTAGCCACAACGTATTCTTGCCAGTCCCCAACCCGCACTTGGCCAGCGTGGGGACGTATGGCCTTAACCCTCTCCTGAGAGGAGACCCGAGCCCAGCAGTGGGACATTATGGGTTGCTGTTTTTTTTTTTTTATATATAATAAGCCATTTATGTTGCAAAATTTCGAAACTCGCGAGGGATTAAAAAAATACAGGGCACTCGCCGTGATACTTAACACTTTTACAAGCAAATTAATTTAACCTTTCAAAGCTAATATTAAATGTTATTTTACAAAAGTATAAAAACAGTGTATTTAATTCGTATAAACTCTATTTTTACCTAAAGTATTGCCATGGTATTTACGTTCTCACTTTGTATAAGTTTTTGTACACAGAAAACTCATACAAAAACCACAATTTATCCCAAAATCAAATTCAAACTGTCGAGATAACATTAAAATCCCGGGGGGATTAACCCTGCAAAATCAAACGGAATTGTTTTGTCCCGTAAATTTCCCCGTGACAGTGGTCGGTACACGGCGGGAAATCCGATAATTGGCTGTCTCCATTCTCGGTATTTAGGTGGCAACAGTGTTTAAAACAACACTTTATTATAATTATTCTCAACGCAATTAAAATGGCGGATTTATTTGACAGCGTCACTTTACGGCTCTTATTGAAAAAGGTGATTTAAGTCTTTGTCAAGATATAGTCACTTAACAGCAATGAAGTAATTATTTTCATCGCGTTTCAATAGAGTGGGATTTGCTTATGCGGGTTATTAAAAAGTTAATACTCAGATTGTTAATACTTACATTGATTTATTAAGTGTCACTAGATATTAAACCTCTGTTACAAAACTCGACAGGTACCGATAACTACCAACACTTGTTATAGAGATTTCATAATAATTATTGAGGGAGGGAGTGAGGGAGAGAGGGAAACCTATAAAAATAAATTTGATAATTTAAATATAAGTCTTTTCTTATTCCCCTTTTTATGGGTTTATCTTTTTCTAATTAACCTTATTTTCCAAGGGGATTTGTTTTTTTGTTTTTTGTGTTTTCACGGTCACTATACAATTGATCATTATAAATTTCTGTGCTCACTTTGTCAGAGACTTTAAAAAAGATATATCTTTATCCACAAGAAATATTGTTTCTGAGAGATAAAAAAATATAATTTAATGCAAGCAAATTGTTGAGATATCAGATATAACTCAATTAATACATTTAATAAAATCGTAACCGGTCGTTGTCTTGGAAAATATGGAAAATATATAAGATTATTATTTATTTTAGGGGGGGGGGGGCTTTATGAACTGAGAAGAAACCAGAACAATGGTTTATAATTCTTGTCTGTTTGTTTAACCGATTTGATTGTGGTTTCGACTATTACGTTGTGGTTTGTTCCACTAAACATTAAGTGTTAGATTAGTTTCAATCAGTTCATAAATAAAAAAGGTTATATCAGTTAGAAGAATCACCACATTGTCCACGACAACCGACCTTAACGCGGAGCTGAGACGCATGCCAAAGCTAGTAGTAGTAAATAAAATTTAGTTAAAAAAAAACAAAACTCCCCTACGCTAATTAAAGCATTACCCAAGTACATCGAGATTCAGTTGCATGAGATGAAGGAAAGAGTATATAAACACCCTTAAGCTCCTGTTAAATCTGTTGGACTGGTAATTCATTCCTAAGGCATAAATTTCAGAATTGCCAAAGTTATTTGTAAAAAAAAGTATGTTTTACAAAATAATTACGCTGATTTGGATGAACGTGTTCTCTACCGAAAGGGAACCAAAAGACCGAGCTTTTCAGCTTCTCTGATTGTTAATACTTTCGTAGTAGTAGTGAATAAACATATGATTTAGAAGAGAAAGTCAATCGGTAAGCACCATGTAAGCTACACTGCCAGAGAGGCGACTAGTCAGTATCAGATACATTTGATTCAGGTCACGCGGTACAATGCAATATCTACGAGTAATAGACACAACGTGTTCGTGCCTAGGTTTGTAAGGTGATCACGCTGATAATTGAAACCACCCGTTTGATATGATTAGAGCAGGATAGTGTTGGTACCTTATAAGGTAGTAGCTACTTCCCGGAGCTCCACCTGCGTATATGTCGGATATCCGTGAAAGAGTAGAGTATTATTCCTTTCATAAGAATCTAAATATCTTCATAAATTAATATTTCGAACATCTGACACACAGAGTCATCCATCTTTAAACTACGCAGAGCTTGTACTGCATATAGATTGATTGATAAAATACTTAAATATTTTTAAGTACATACATATCACACATAGAAAACACCCAAATTTCGAAACAAAATCATACAAGCATTTGATCCAACCCAAACCTCGAACCTGAGACCTTAAACACAGTAGTCATATATGTAGCGTCATTTCGATCGCTGTGTTCTTTCTTTATACTTGTTTAACTATTTGTATTATAAAGTTTTCTACAACTGAATTCTGTATCACGTTCAACTTGCGAGGCGGCGCATTACGTTTGTACAACCCCAACTATAAGGGGTGGGCAGTAATCTGATTTAGAGGCTACTACTAACAGGCAAAGTGCTTTTACATGCCGACTTTAACTTGTTTACGATACGTGACGGCGTTTTATTGGACGCGTCCTTGTTAATACTTTCGTAAAGGCTTTGTTAAATTAGTAAAGTACTTAGAATTCAGAACGAAAATTACCCCGATCTCATAATTTAATTGCTGAAAAACAGCAACAATTTCTTTTCTCTGACGATTTATCAAAGGGCTAACTGACTCAACAAAAAGTTGCGTAGATCGCCACGGTGGAAGAAATTTTATTATTTATTATTTTCTAGAATTGCTGTATGTGTGTGTATCGAAAAACATAACAGAACGGGAGGAGTTTTTTTTTTACACAGGGTTCAAACGATGTTGTATATGTAAATCATGGCCACGCTTCGACATGAATGGGCCGGCACGATCGGAGTGATACCACGGCCTCTGTTTCACCGAGTGAGTGAGGATAGCGGAGGCCCATACACCAACCTCTCCCATCATCCCCCTCCCCATCTCCCTCCCCATTCCTTAAAGGCCGGCAACGCACTTGTGACACCTCTGGTCTGCGGGTGTCCATGGGCGACGGCAATCGCTTACCATCAGACGATACGTCTGCTCGTTTGCTCCCCATTCCATTAAGACTCATGTCAACTTGTAGAATGTAAGTGTCACAGCCCATAAACACCTGCAGCTCAGGAGTCGGAAGTGTGTTGCCTGCCTTTGAGGATAGAGTACGTTCTTTTCGCGGATTTTACACGGAAGGGTTGTGTGAGGTTTGAAGTGATGGGGATAAAATTTATAAAAGGTTTGCATATGTTCAGAACTACTCATGTCCACGGATAAGAATGATAGAATTTAATTGTCTCGTTCAACAAAATACAATTAGGTATAAGTACAGAATCGTCCAGGTAAACTCCACGTCTTTAGTATAATCGTCTTTAGTACAATCATAAGACGTGACTAACAAGAAAATATAAGATTAAAAGGTAATACATAAAGTTGAGATTTTACTTTGTAACAATACATTATTTTGTAATCTAAATATTATTTTTTTTAATTAACAAACGTGGTATATCTTTCCATGGAGCTCAATTAATCGACGACACGGTACATAAATATACGGTACGTCATCGAATGCCTATCCTAACAGTACATTTGAAACGTTAAAAAAATCTTACTTTTATCGGCAAATGGCCAATTTCACGGGCCATTAGCGATACGCGCAGTCATTCCGTACTTAGCGCCACTTAAACTTTAAAAGCCTTATTGTAAATGCGTAAAGTTGATATTTGTATAACCCCTGGGTCTGTTTGTAGTGGTTCTGGTGATCTGCAGCCGGGAATTCGATATGGTTGAAGATTGAACTGTGAACAGCCGCGATGAGTTGGTTCATATTTGTGGCAATTTGCTGAACACTTTAGTATTGAGTGACGACATCTTGGAATCTTAATATAGAAGTCGATAAAGCTGGCATGGTATTTGATATGGAATGATGATGCTGATAACAAAATTTTGATACTTTTTTGTATAGTGAAACAATAAATTATAATGTGTCAACCTCGATTTTCTACTGTAGGATTTTAGTTATCAGTAAGATATGAATATTAAGCAAATAATCCTTTAAAGGAATTATGCATATTTTTATTATCCCTAGAAGCACCCTGCGGTGTTATCCGCAGTTGTTGTACCTTAACAACAACAATTGCGGGTAACAACGCGGAGCGAAGATAGTTTAATATAAAACTAGCCTGAATTACTTCTTATATCATCAGGTATCTGCAAGTGAAAGTCCCATCAAAATCGGTTCAACCGTTCCAGAGACCAAACAGACAAAATGACAAAAATTTAAAAATTGTTTTGGTGTAAATACCACATGGTCCATTGAAAATTATAAACGGACACTTTAATTTTATTTATTTTTATAGATACTCATTTCATTATCAATATTTGATAGTCCACCGCTGACAGTTTGACAGTTCTTAGATACAAGGTTTTGGCCTACAATAGATAGATAATATGGATATAATTTTAGAAAAGATGGATACATGGTTTTTTTACCGTAGGAGAGCCACGCTTCATAAATTCAATATATTCATTCATAAATGGACCGACTCGACTCACAGGAAACCGGTATGAAACAACATATTTAGTTTTTATATTCAGCCTTTCTTGGTTTTCTTAAGTTTTGTAATAAAATATATACAATTATATTTTTTATTCGAAGTCAATGTTCATTGAAATTAAAGTGGATTATGTACAATGTTTCATCTGAATAGTGATAATTATACACTTTTTTGCATGAATGTGGAACCTTAATTTATTTAGGTTTATTTAATAAATATTTCGTATAATCAAAAAATTACCAGAATTATTTGGATTTTTTTACATTCTAGTGTTCCTCGCAAAATGGCATATGATTATATTATATGGCTAATACTAACAGTATACTATACCACGAACTGCCATTGATATCTACAAAGCTATTATTCTAAAGTTGAAGTTAAATATATATTATAATGCTTTTGCAAAATTTCATAAGACCGCCATACTGTACGCCTTTGTATTCATATTTAACGCACGGTTCATTACTAAATTCCTTTTTTTCTTCAAGTAGGTACCCTTTTTTGCACAAAAGAGAGAAAGAATTCTTATGCCCTTTTTATACCTACCATTGTGAACTGGTGAGTATGCACAGCCTCGTGGTTATACGCTAAGGAACTAACTCGAAAGTAAACTATTATTTAGAATCACTATTTACATTGATCAATTTAAGAAAATCTTCAACTGTATATCTTCAAGTGAATCTAGATAGAACGACAATTGTAAGTAATTCAGCTTGACTAAAATATCCACAATAAGCGAGGTTATTCAATCACAGTCATGCTGTCTGTACATATATTTATAAACGCATGCCATTGTTTGTGGCGGTACCTACGAGTGATGTTATTAATTTGCGCAACACCGCATTCCACAATTCAAAACATGCAGGAAATCGCTGTGACTAAATGAAAACTTTGCTTCCTCACTTGTTTCAACAGTTAATTATATTACAGAGACCATTTTTATTTAAACCATTTATGGTCTTGTATATCCACTTATGGGTGATGTTTTATATAGAAACAAGAGGGGAGAGGAAGGTCAACACCTCTGGTTGGCAACAATAACATCAGAGTGAAGTAAACATGGTGATAAGGTTACAACCACGTAGCTGATAAGATATGGTCAAACCAATTACAGCCATGTAGTATGAACATGATGGTGACGTGGTTTAGATAATCTTCTGTTTTATGGTGTAAAACTGTTAATAATTGAACTTATGTTTTTCAGGCAGAGCCCGTTTTAGCAAGTGAACAATATGAATAGTCAGTTTGCTCAATGGCTGATCTAAAAATGGGTGTAACAAAAACAAAATACGATATCAAATTTGTTTTAAGTTATTAAAATCAAGACAAGACTCGCAAAATGGCTGGTAGGAGCGGATGCGAGAAGCCGATAATCGATCACAGTGACGTGCAATGTAAGAGGATGGGTTATTTGACCTTATACTAACATTATTGATCTGAGTCATAAAACCTTTACTTACTAAACTCTCTAACTCTTGGTAGGAAAAGGTAGACCACGCAAGTGTTCTGTTGGAATTCTTTTCTCGGTGCTCGGTGCAAGTGCCGGATCACCATCATACAGGATTTCAAAATGTGGAATATGGTAATTAGAATCACGATCTGAGGACGATTCTATAAGAGATACCATTAACTTGAGAACTCATAGGAATAAATACCACTCAAATGACTCCAGTACCTACTTTCGTTTAATCTTAGGTGCATAAGATATTAGTAAGAACTATTGACAGTGTATTTCGTTCTAGAATGAATTCAACTTTTCTATTATATTATCAATGATATTGGTTCATCACTGACAGACAATTAGTTATTGAGATACAATGACAACATTAGGTATCATTTAGCAATTGCATACTTGTGTGCATATATCGTCATTATTTCTCAACGCTGTCCTTATTACATGCTCTAGTAAAGAATGCCTTTGTTTTCTTATCAATTGGTTCATCGATATGTCTGTAATGTATTTCGTCCGACTTATAATAGCTTAAGAGGCATTTTATACTCGATCACTTTATCGGGGATATTTAAGAAACCTAATTTGACCAGTAGGTGATCAATTAATTTTCTTTAGTAATTATTTTCTAAATTACCGTAAAGCTTGTTTTTTTATTAATGCCCGCCTCACTTTCGTAGACTAATAAAAAATAACACGTTTTCTTACAATTTTCTTTAACACAAACCTTGTCCTGACGATAGCAAATACTACAACACACAATACAAAAAAAGAACTATCAAATTTGGTGCTTTCGATTGGAAGCGCGTACATACATTTCGATGATTTATTTTAATTTAAGATATTTATATAGATTATCTTTGACATCACATCAACAATCTTTAATAGTCCACAGCTGGACATAGGTCTCTTTTAAAAAAAGAGGTTTTACTACTTCTCAGGGGTTCTTGTATATAACGCTGGCTAGACAGAGTTGGTACTGGATTTCTATCAAGTGTTCCTTTTCATTGCAGCGCTGTTGTACTGTGTGGTTTGTTCTCTTATTCGGCTCTTACAACACCCACGAAATGAATAAGGCTGATGATACTTCGTCTTATTAATAATTTACCACACGTATTACATTTTTACAGTATTGAAATCCAATATAACTGGTATCAACAACATACATCGTCAGAGATTAATATTCTATTGTGTCAGTACCTAAAAGAATATTAGTTACAATCTTATGGCCTTCATATATGACGGTTATCGCGGTAAATAGTAGCCTATGTGTTTTAAGGTGAATTAGCTATATTACTGTAAAGTTTCATTTAAATTCGTTGAGTAGTTTTTGCGTGAAAGAGTAACAAACATCCATGCAACATCACAAGCTATCGTATTGCAGGATTTATAAAAATAATAAGGATACTTGTGTTTATTTAATTTGGTATTCACAAGATTCATGTAAATATTCTTATGTACGTATGTGTATAGGTATATGTGTAGGTATACCTTTGTATAAACGAGTATAATATAAATATTGTAATCGTTGTTATCTAAACAAAAGGCAATTTAGAAAAACCCGTGAGCAGTATTGCGATTAGTGTCCATACTGGTTGCGATAAGATTGTGTTTACATACCAATAAATAACAACCGTTTGGGAGACTTTTTTTTTAAATATAAATGTTTTAACAGTAATAGACACCTACATCTCACACATGGTCTTAGGAAGTATATATTGTATATAAAACTCTCGTATCGGCGGTGTTTCTTACCAAATTCTTTTTGGATAGGGTTTACCCAACCCTAATTTTTGTTTTTAATTTTAATTTTTATGACAAAACAACGTTTGGTAGGTCAGCTAGTAATTATATACATTTTCCCAAACCACGCCAGACATACCCATTCTAGTTATTTTAAATAACACACGTGTTAAGAGCAAATAACCGTGCACATCACACAATTATTTGAGCTGAGCGATCGAACCCACGACCTCTGGTTAGCCGTAGCGGTCACCAACCACTAGGTTTTTTAGGGTTCCGTCCGCAAACGAAAAAAACGAAACCCTTATAGGATCACTTTGTTGTCTATCTGTTTGTCTGTCAAGACCCTTTTTCTCAGGAAGGCGTGAAGGTATAAAGCTGAAATTCATATCAAATACTCACTTAGGCGCCGGAGGTCGCAGAACGATCTCCGTCCTCCATAAGCGTAAGCCTGGGGGAGGCAGGTGAGGCCATCTGTTACCCTAGCAGAAGCATGTCAGGGTGGAGGCGCAAGCTCTTTTTGCTTTTGTGGCAAGCAAGGGAACATTGGGGTTCCTGCACAAAAGGGGGCCATCTACAAACCGTGGGTGGCCCGTGGTACATCGGGGTACCAGGGATATCCTTACGAGGATGCACCTGGTTCTCCGGCTCCTGGTACCCGAAACGGCATGTGGTTTTAGTCGGTTCGAGTCCGACATGCCACCAGTCGGTTATTACGCACAAAAAAGGAAGTGTACTTCCCGTGACCTCAGAAGCTTGAAATCGCTCGCACGCAAGTCGGATATGCACTTGGCCGGCTTTTTTATGACCGAGTAAGCAAATGAGCGTATATTAACCTGATGGAAAGTAACTGCCACCACCCATGACGGCCTGGTTCTCAGGAGTCAAGCGTGCTATCGTCCTTGATGAAATACTTCAAGCAAATGTCTAACTTACATCATGTAGTCTAAAAGTAATAACCAAAGAATAACGAGCATTAAACTAATAACATTTCTCGTATTAACGGGGTTTTCTTATTTGAGTTATCTCCCGTACTAGGAATATCATATATAGTAGGAAACTTTACAAACACACATGAAACGGACACAAAGAACGTCCATACTCCGAACGAGAATTTACGGGTCACATAAGGTAGTGCGTCATGTGAAGATAAAATCTACAAACCTCAATACAGTAGAAAGCAGTGAGGTGACACTACGTCATCCCACAATAGACTTGAACAAACAATGACGGGATAGGTACGTAATTAACTATATGGGGTGAGTACATATATAGGTATATGTTGTACGCCTAACCAATTTCGGCCACGGCGGCCAGTCTCAATGGAGACCAGACAACTACACTTGAGATGTTATATGTAGTAGGTACACATACACAATGTGTGTACATTACATACACAGTATTCGGCCTGGAGAGAAAGTGTGTGTGTATTTTATATGGCAATCGCATTACATCACGTACATTCTTAGCCGAATAGTTGAATGTTCCTAGAAAAATGGTTCTTGGATAAAGTCTTCTATATGTATATATCGAAAACTTGAAAAAAGTCTACACAGTTTGGGATTTTTCGAAATTTCGATTTACAACAAGAGGGTGCTTAAAGGGTGGTTTTATCTAATGTTTTTTAACCACAATGTACTATAACGCAACGTGGCAAGGTACATTTCCATGTGACCGTCTAAGATTAATGTGATAAACATCTTACTTATTAAATATTCATTTATTATACTCCATATTAATATCAGCGTTATTTAATGTGAAATATCACTTTTAGAATTGTTGTATCTATTTTATTTTCAATATAAAATACAATAGCGAAACGTGGCAAGGAACATAATTTTCATGTGACTCTCTAAGATTACTTTTAAAAACGTACTACTTATTGAATATTTATTTATAAGATTATTTATATCAACGTTATCTAATGCAAAATATCGCTTTAATATGTTGATTTGAAAGTCGATGAATTTGTCTCAAAACAAACCTATCACTGTTATACATAACAATGTTTAATTATATTGATTTAAATTATTCTGAAAATTGCATCGTTAAACCAGCGGTAAACGTATGTTGATTAAGAGGATTCGGGTTTGATTCCAAAGTCGAGCCAAAAACTGTTGTTAGGTTTTTCTGACAATAAATTCTTAATAGTTCAAACGTTAAAGTCAGTTCACCCTTAGGATTATGAAGCTCCAGAGTCGCTCCATGGGAAAACCGATATTTAGGTAAAACTGTTTAAACTAGTAGCCGTCCCCAAATAATCTTGGGAATAATAAAATAAATGCTAGGAATATGACTTAAATTATTCTAAAATTCTTGGCATTTAACCTCATTCGCGCAGTCTCACTATTGCGCTCTAGTATGCTATGCAATTCTTTGACAGACTGATCAGATCCAGTGGTCAGCAGCACTAAGCTAAGGGTCGTGGTTTGGTATACCATCCATAAAGGCTGGCAGCGTACTTGTGACGCCTCTGGTGTTGTGGGTGTCCATGGGCAGCGGTAATCGCTTACCGCCAGGCGATGCTTCTGTTAATTTGCCCCTTATACCATAAAAAATAAAACAAAAACAACGTATTGGGTGATAAGCACACGTCTAGTAAATGAATGTATTATCTTTCTGAAGAATATATGAATATATTAGGTATGTGCCAGGTAATGATAATAGGCTTGACACCTAGGTATTACATAATAGACTCAGCATCATAGTCAGCTAAATATTGGTATTTAAAAGAATCGGTTTTCTTCTTTAATAACAAAGACTTGAATGCATGCATTTGTATACAGTTATTTGTATAAATCGTCAATGAGGTGACGGTTTAAAAATACGGAGTGTCTCCTTACCTTTTTTTTCCTCGTGCATGTATAACCCTCGATACCACCACTTGGTGGCATGTCGGACTCGAACTGACTAAGCTGGGGAACCAGGTGCACTCTTGAAAGGATATCCCTGGAACCCCGACTACCACGGGCCACCTAGGGTTTGTAGATGGCCTCCTTCTACGTGGAAACCCCGATGTTCCCGTCACTATTCAACTAGGCGCGCACACTCCGCAGCGTCCTCACCTCCACCCGAGGCTGCATCTGCTAAGGTGAAGGATGGCCTCATCTGTCACCCTCAGGCTTGCACTTATGGAGGACGGAGATCGTTTTGAGATCTTCGGCGTAGATCGGATGCACGCCTAGGCTCCATCCACGCCGCACATTCTGCCAGCGTGTGGAGTTCCGTGATCTGGCCATCAGAGTCTTCTCCCCTATTCATCTCGTAGAAGTCGTAAGACCCGACTAAAGGGGCAAGTTCTACAGGACAACGACGCATTCTAAGGAGAGACTTTTGTCCAACTGTGGACTGTCAGAGGTTGTTAACGATTGCTAAAGTATTATTAAACTCGTCAACGTGCCTGTAGTGAAAATACTTAGCTATATCTTTTAGTTAGAATGTTAGAATGTTCATTGTTCCCACAATATTCATGTTATTAGAACTATGAGTTTTATATTACTTTCATGCTGTTTATCTATGGTAATCGTAATCATAAGTTATTTATAACTTGATCACGAGTTTATCATTTACGTATCTAAATGCTAGTTTGCATTTGACGTAAATAATGTTTTTCAATAACCAATCAATGAATAGGTATTATTACCCAATAATCAATATCTGTTGTTATTTTTGTATGATAACATTAGATAAATATTCGTTTTGATAATTTTAACATAACTCACTGCGACGTCACGTGGCTAACAATAAATTTATGAGTAGTAAAAGTTTTTGTTCAAAACAATTTAACTTATAACTATAATTCTCTTTTAAAATTATGAAAACTATATTATATCTCTTTAAGCATCAATTATGAATTCTTAAATAGAACTCTCTACTTGCATACTTCATAGTTTTTTTATCTTAGTAGAATTTAATGAATGTAAAACAGTTATTTTGCTTAGTTAGATTCTTTAATAGTAAATCTCAAATTATTTTCCTTGAAATATAATATTAAAAAAATACGGGTAACTATTCTGATTTGCATTTGTTCACTTTGAATGGTTGCGTTCTTCAATGTCCGCTAGGTGGCGTTAGGTGTAGTTTACTGCAGCGGGACATGACTTGAAATTATATTATGGTTTGATAATACTTTCAGAAAACTCCAAATTCCTTGACAAAGGGTGCTGTAGACGGTCAGGTTATTCACTCTTTGTTCTAGGTTCATATTTAAAATTATCAATGACTGCCTACAAAAAAAGCTAAGAAAATGACTAACTCTTACCAATTGGTACAAATTACAAACCACACAGCAAAATGAAAAGTTTAGTGGCAGTATTTCTCGAAACATTAGATCTGTAAGAAAGATTCGAATCGGTTATTCTAATAAACAACGTATATGAAATCCATCCCAACCAATTCTCCGCAACGCTCAGTTCTTTTAGTGAACCGTCTACCTGATATACGACCTTCTTGGGAATATCATAATAGATTTAACGATTTTTTATCGGATACCTAACACACAACGCCATCTAGTCCCAAGTTAAGCAGGGCCTATATTACATATATTTTTTTGTAAATATATACATACTAACGTATAAAATACCCAAACGCCGAAACAAATATTTGCCGATCATACAAACATTTGGTCCGATCCGGGAATCAAACACAAGACCACAAGCACAGCAGTCGCATACGCTACCACTAATACGAGGCAGTCAAATTGACATGAAGGTCATCCCTTTGAGGAGAAAATTTAAAAAGACAAATTGGAGAAAAGAATTCGTATAAAGAGAGGTAACTGAGATAAAAAATGTCGCGATGCTCAATACTACGTGAGACTAAACTAGCTCGAAAGACCAGGGTTGCTCGACTATCCCAGTGGTTGAACAGGATCAGAAGATTGGCTCTCCGTTGGTTTAACTGTTTATTCATTGTTTTAAGTCACACACGTTGATCCCATGATAAAATTGCTTATTTACTTCAAGGGTTTTAATTTTACGGCACCGTAATATATAGATACAGTAGAGCTCAGGTAAGCTGATAATGGATCAATTTCCTCTTGAAGAAGTTTTTCTTATCGATCTAGGGCATAATATTATAACACAGCCTCATGTTTGCGTTATTAAAAATGAGTGATGAATAATATAATAATATTTTAGGATATGAACACAAAAATAGGACGAGGTTCTGAGGACAGCCGTATTTTTAACTGAACTTAATACCTTTTTTTCTTCTCCTTTTGCTGAGACGGCATATACCCGAATAATACATATCAGTTATTTCTGCCAATTCCAAACACTTAAAGTCTTTAATAATATTCTAAAGTACTTTAGATTTTATGTCGCCGCGATGGCATTATATAAATTAACGTGTATGCAATGAAGTGGGAACCGTTTTTGAAAAATAAACACGACCTTCTTTTAAAACCTAAGAACTCAGTTTTAAGCCAATTTTAAGGCTTGTTCCTTTATTTTGTAGTGCATACTTTTCGTTCATTCTCATTTAAATCTGAACAATTGTACATGTAAAGGAAATCAAGAAATGGAGAATATAGCTTATTGCAATTAATAATGATGTGCGCGCATTGAAGACAGTAATACTTTTTAAAAGCTATTTATCTATTTCCCTACTACTGATATATGTATTACTTACATGGTATAATGGTGGTATATCCAATTATTGGATATACCACCATTATCCATATTGGATGGAAATCTTTTGTATCCCTGTAATGAAACCAAGAAACTGTATCTATGCATCTGATTTAAAAGTACAAGTATATCCAATAGCCCATTCATAAAATAAACAAGTCATTAACTCCATGCTGCTCAGTCAACGATCCTTCTTTCTAACTTACAGTTATATTCCAACTTTATTACAAACACTTAAGCGTAGCCTGTGTTAATTACCTCGACTAATAGTTGTTATCGTCATAAATAACACGAACACTTCCCTCCATTCATACCCTAAGGTCCTTCCACAATAGCATTTAACTGTATCAATAAAATAATTATCCAATCATGAGGCAATTTACTCGGATTGTCCCCGTTTTTTGCGTCCTCTTTATTCACATCATCACTGTGTATATGTCCTTCTCACTCGTCACGAAGCGGCAACAATTGAGGACGGTGACACGGTTCGCTCTTGGCGTCTGGGATACAATTTTACCAATTTCTATGTGCATTTGTTTTACACCTTAAACTATCGCAATAAGGTTGAAATTAATAATAATTGGTGAATAAATAAGTTTGTGTCAAGTGTACACTTTGGTCAACCAGTTTGCTGTGGCCTCTTGTGCATTTTCTCTAGTTTCAAGGTCTGCTCTGGACACAAGTAGTTCTCTGAGCATAATTTTCCAAATAAAGACGTGTTAATTAGTTTGATTGCGTCAAACACCTTTTTAGAGAGGGCAACAAATAAGGCAAGTGTGGTTTACATAATTGAAAAATATTTGAGTTATCCATAGATATAGTTAGAGTTAGAAATATACAGTCTTTGATTAAAATATTTTATTTAGGAGATAATTACTTTAAAATACCCAGAATAACTGAATCTCCTTGTTTCAGAACTTTTGTAGCTGGATCTATAGCAGCTCCACTTGTAAGCAGAAAAAAGTAGGATTAAATTTGCGGCCAAAGTTTTTCTTTACGGAAAAAGTTTAATGATTTTAAAATCCTATCTATTTGAAGCAGATTTATGTATGATTATAAGTCGGATTAATCTTGTAATTACAAATTATTTTTTTGGTAGTAGTTTACATATGCTTATCAATCGAAATTTTAATTTGTTACAGATATATCAGGCATTGAATTGAATATGAAGTATTTCTAATCACTGCGTGAGCAATCAAGCATACGGCCATCATTCCAATCCATTGCCGCGCGGTCTATTCACAGTTATAAGTCTCATATAAACGATCCGAGTATTTATTAACCCCTACAGATTCATCATCTTTGGTCATGGTTTTAGGGAAAAAGGTTTCTAAATGAGAATATCAGATATAGTATAAAATTGAGAATTTACCTCTGTGGAGACTCCATGTAAGCTCAAATTTTTTAAACACACATTACGCTTACAAGTTTTCTTTCTCTGAACGCACGGATGGTGTCACACAGCGACATACATGCAGTATCTCTATTTCTTTTTTCATAATATTCCTAACATGTGCTGTACTATGTAAAAAAGACAACATTGTTTATCCGGAATATTAAGAGATTTTACAAATCAACTTGAAATGATCTCCTGTCTTCATCCAGCTTTTTATGTTTTGTACTTGTATCGATGATTTATATTGTGAGAGAAAATTGAATAATTAATTTATTACTCCCTCAGTTCACAAGTCCTGAGTCTGTCTTCAACATGGAGTGAATGTCACAGGATATGACACACTTGGATATTTAATATATTTCCACCCCAGGTGGTCTTTACACGTGTCGAAATGACATTTTATTGGCTTGTTAACCCGGAACCGCTCACCTTGCGTCATATTCATCATACACTTTACGTGAATACGAAATGAACACATCAATATTCTATTTTCTATTGACTTTCGTGTAAGTATTAATGGAGAATATTGGTGAAATAAATTTGTAGTAAATACTGAACTGTGGGAAAGTATAGCATATGATTTTATTAAGTTTACTCAATTGATTGATAATCGACCAAGTGCGTAGCATCGAATGAAATGTTGAGACTAGGTTTTAAGTCTTGCGCTGGAGGTCCAGGTCCATAGTTATTCGGATGAGGACCCTTAACATCAAGTGTCCGTTTACTCACTTTTAAGACCATCGCCTTTATTTTCCGTATCACTATACACCAAGAAACAGCCCATTGATTTAACATCCCAGTATACCTATTCATAGAAACAGATATTATATCTGCCTGCGGCGCAGTGGTTGCGTATGCGACTGTTGTGTACGAAGTCTCGGGTTCGATTTCTGGGTCGGACCAAATTTTTACACGATTTGGAAATATTTCTTTCGGAGTTTGGGTCTTTTCTATGTATAGTATGTACGTATTTATCGTATACGTATGGCTTTAACTCTCTCCTGACAGGAGACCCGAGCCCAGAAGGACATAATGGTTGTTGATGATTTAAAAAAAATTATGTTTATATTTCTATCATTTCTCTAGTATAAGCCTTGCTTAGTTTGGGACTAGGTGACGTCGTGAGTCAGATGTCCGGAAACTATTCTTATTTTCTGCACTAATCACTAATTAATGAGCAAAACAGGTCTTAAGCACTAATACATTTACTTTTAAAATTAAACGTAGCAAAAATATTCGCCTATCTTATTCTTGAGAATTTTTGAGCTCTGATAGCGTATGACGCAAGAGATAATTTTAAACATTGACCGTGATCGCGAATTAAGTGTAGGTACATAAGTTCGCCAATCTTAGCCACGTATTGGCCTGATATATATAAACTGTTGAAATAATGCATATTTTTATATTAAATCAGTATCTTTATTTAGCGTATAATGATTGTTGTAATATAGAACGTCAGTTGTCCATGTCAGTTTCATGTATGTTAGTAAAGTCCCCGCGACACAGGATTTATGCTTAATGTGGGAACTAAGAGAAGAAATAAAAACGACCTCATGAAATTCATATTCTCGATTGTCGGCACTTGATAGAACTTGCTGTAATGCATTCTAAAATCAAACACACTTGTACTTATTCCTCTTTTTTTTATTTACACCACATTTTGCACGCACACCCTTGATGATAAACTTTGATTCTAATACTTCTTTTTTATACACCAATTACACTTTGGATTATACATTCTGGGTCGCGGAGGACTTTTCGAACGTGCATGAAACGGACGCAAAGAACACTCAGACTCAGAACAACATTGTGGATCACACAAAATGTCGACTCGTGTGGGATTTCAACCCACAATACTTGACGTAGTAAAAAGATCGTAGTGACTGCTTAAACCGCTAGGCCAGTGTAGCCAAGTCTTTAAACGAGCAGTTTCTTATAAATATATGCATAATCTAAATTTTGGAGACGTCTCCAATGTTATATGAAATTTAGTATCAAATTAAGTATGCAGTAGTATTTGAAATATAGCAGTAGTAATCGATGCAACAAGGACTTTTTTTAGACAATTTACCAAAAAAAAAATGCTCATCCAAGTTCTTCTCGTCGTCGACCCCACAATGCCTAAAGATGAAAGTCTTCAATGCACGCATTGTCCTACCCGTAATGACATACAGAGCCGAAATGTAGACACTTACGGTTCGATTGGTCCATAAGTTCAAAGTCGCTCAGCGTGCTATGGAGAGGGCTCGGCGTTTCTCTAAGGGATCGCATCAGAAACGTGGTGATCCGACAAAGAACTAGGGTCATCGACATAGCCTACAGGGTTAGCAAGCTGAAGTGGAAGTTTCCGAAGAACTGATAAACGTTGGGGTAAACGAGTTTTTGAGTGGAGACCGCGTCTCGGCAAACGTAGTGTAGGACGTCCACGGGCCAGGTGGAGCGATGATTTGCGCAAGACGGCTTGCAGGAGCGGGAGGCGAGAAGCCATGGATCGAACTAAGTGGCGTGAAATTGGAGAGGCCTATGTCCAGCAGTGGACTGCGATAGGCTGATGATGATGATGATGATTCAAGTTCTAATGTTTAGACTAACATGATTGATATTATTAGATTCACTCTCTTCTTTTTCAATTCTTACTAGTATCCTTCATAAATGTGTTGTGTAGCTTCAGTCCACGTTGATAATGTGTCACATCCTGTTNAGTGGACTGCGATAGGCTGATGATGATGATGATGATTCAAGTTCTAATGTTTAGACTAACATGATTGATATTATTAGATTAACTCTCTTCTTTTTCAATTCTTACTAGTATCCTTCATAAATGTGTTGTGTAGCTTCAGTCTACGTTGATAATGTGTCAGATCCTGTTCCGTCACTGTTTGCATTTATTTGTACTTATGATGTGTTTTTCTGGCATCAACTACCTTCCCTTATTTTTATGCACAATTCACATAAAGAGTTTTTAAAGACCACTCCTGTAATGCGGGGGACTTTACAAACATACATGAACGGGCACAGAAAACACCCAGAATCAGACCAACAACTTGAGGGTGTTCATAACTTGAAGGTACAAAGTCGTAACTACCTACCGGAGGTATTGTTTTACCATCGTAATCTGTAGAGCACGACTCAATGGTCCCAATGTATGTCACCTACCACACTGGGCTCATTAGACTAATGGCAATTGGGCCGTCAAAACAGCGCGTTGCACGCAGACCGTTATCGCGGTTTGCATCCACGGTCGTTGCCCCGCATTCGCGCACTCACTACAAATCACAGCACAGATTTCGTACAACTAATCGTACAGGGCTGCCACTAAAACGCAGCCTTAAAAATTTACACGATATTCGGTTTAAAATAAATTTCAGAGAAATAGAATTTTAATGAAATAGAAACTTATAATCCATTCGTATGCATTAACTAAATGTCAGATATGAAATCGGATTTGAGGTCTGGTTTGTTTCTTTCAGATGAGGAAGACCGGGACCATCATTATCAATAATAATTATAAATATGGTATGGTGATCACCAGTCTTGGATTCTGTTCATACTTTCCATCAGGCTGTGTAGATAAAAAATCTATGTAAATATTTCAAATGAAGGTGATAATATGAATTAGCCTTCTCTTTAGTATAAAAAATATTTCTTTCAATAAAAACAATACGCTTCGAAAAAAATACTTGAAAATACGTAGGTACTTACCTACGTCTATTTTATTATCATATAAGTCCTTAAATTACCCAGAGGAGTGTTTTAATTCAAAATATATCAACATCAACATTCTTATTAGTCCAGTATTGTATATAGGCCTCCCTTAGAAAGGAGATTTTGGTTTAGGGTTTGCTTTAAGTTTTCCTTTAAAATGAGTACGTGTTTTTAAAATTAGAACTATGCACCTTTATATGACTGACTTTGGCTGCCTCGGTGGCGCAATGGTAGCGTATGCGACTGCTGTTTTTGAGGTCTCGGTTTCGATTCCCGGGTCGGACCAATTTTTTGTATGATCTGCAAATATTGTTTCTGAGTTTGAGTGTTTTTTTATATATAATAAGTATGTATTTACGAACAAAAAATATTTATGTATTTATATCAATTGTCTAGAAGCTCTGCTTAGTTTGGGACTAAATGGCGTTTTGAGTTAGATGTCTGAAATATATATTTATTTATAAATATATATCAAAATACAGCGTCCTCGACATTAAAATAGAAAAATATTTCATAATAAATAAACACGGATGAAGATAGTGGCAGCCCTGTTAATCGAGCAATTGCTTTACAGTGAGCGGCGCGGTCAATGTACTGAGCGTCACGCGACGCCGCGCGCTCTAATACGTTTAGATTACTGCCTACTACACTGCCCAGAACATCTAGACCCCTCAACACGTTTGACTGTAATCCTCTATCGTCAAAACTTTGATAACGAGCAAGGGGAGAGGAAGGTCATGGTAGCATGGTACAATGCGTCCTGCATTAGTAGCTATTGCGAACACTGCTATTTGCTGAGGTTTCCTTAGTACATGCCCTTTGTTGTGTAGTTTTTTACTATTCATTTGTTAGTTAATATGTATTGTATAACTTGATGTAAATTAAGAGGTCGTAAATTACTTTTACGACTTGCGAATAGTGTTACAACTGAATATATTCGTAGTATTGATATTTAAACTATACTGACTTGATATTCACGTCATCTATACTTGACTATCAGTTTTTTTAAATATTTTGAACATCCTACATCCTGGTTAGAATGCATTACGATATTAAGAACAAGCAACTAGAATGTAATAAAGTGTATTCTTCATTTCAACAAAGATAAGAATCCTGGAATCGTCTCTTTTAAGTCTTTTTGACAGTTAGAAAAGATATAGTGAACAAGAAGTTTAAAATACCTCAACCCAGCCACGTAACAACTTTTGACTAAGTTTATATAGCTTATGTCACCCGGGCTAAACTTACGAATCTATTGACACCTCATTCATTAAAATAGGTTGAGTTCATATAATACATAGACTACCAATTCTACTACCCATTCAATAGTTTCGGCGTACACAATCGAGTAAAAAGAAATTCCACACAAACAAAAGGTCCGTCAAACACGCTCCAACACGCTCCTCTCTGATCTTACTGGAGCCTCATTGGCGTATTGTGGTTTACCTATCAACTATTCATAAAACAAGCGCAGTAGTAAAACATTCATTCATTTGGTGGCGCAGGTGGCGCAGCGGTAGCATATGCAACTGCTGTTCTTGAGGTCTCGGGTTCGATCCCCGGGTCGGATCAAATGTTTGTATGATCTACAAATGTTTGTTGCGGAGTTTTGGTGTTTTCTATGTATGATATGTTTGTACTTACAAAAAAAAAGTATATATGTATTTATATCAGTTGTTTAGTACCCATAATACAAGCTCTGCTTAGTTTGGGACTAGATGGCGTTGCGTGTTAGATGTCCGAAAATATTTATTTTATTTATTTATTCTATTTTATTTATTTTATTCTTATGTTGCTCATTACAGATACACCGCTGTAATGAGTTTGATCCACACAAGATAATTCAAAAGTTGTGGTTATGACCTACCAGATGGTTATTGAATTATTCCCTGATCCTGCAATCAGGAGACAATTGAATATCACTCTTGACCTTCCAAACTAGCTTGTTAGCTACACTGGTATGAAGAGTCTTCATAACACTCCTGCTAATAATCCTACATATCGTTTTTCTGAAGGTGATATATTATGAATTGTTTTACAATCTTAAATATAAAATTCTCGTGTCGCGGTGCTTTTTACCAAACCCCTCCGGCTGTACCGATTTTATGAAATTTTGTGGGCATATCGGGTAGGTCTGAGAATTGGCCAACATCTATTTTTATATACCTAAATGATAAAGGTGCTCCACCCCTTTTTATCTATATATAAAAGAGGAAGGTGACTGACTGACTAAAATACAAGAGATACCCTGAACCTAGAATCCTGATATTTTGCATGAAGGTTCTTTTTATAATGTAAGTAATTTTTCCTTTCTTAGAAAGGAATTTTGGAAATGCCACCGCTGAGGGGGTAAAATAGGGGAGGAAAATATTTACTTCTACGG
This sequence comes from Hyphantria cunea, assembly GCA_003709505.1. Taxonomy (NCBI): domain Eukaryota; kingdom Metazoa; phylum Arthropoda; class Insecta; order Lepidoptera; family Erebidae; genus Hyphantria; species Hyphantria cunea. The sequence continues at coordinate 1,004,285 of PKRV01000277.1, forward strand.
TAGTGAAACCGCGGACAAAAGCAAGTCGTTCGTAAAATCATCGATTCGTGCAAACATTCTATTGTATAACTTCAGTATAAATTTCAGATTTCTATTTCAAAATCGTTTGTTTTTTATTCATTGTGTGTGTGCACATTGTGCTGTACATAAAGAATTCGAATGTTGTCTAAACAAAGCTGTAATTCTGCAGAATTTTAGCTTACTACTACTAAACTGATTTAATAAACACAAATAGTAACTCGAATGAGTGCAGATCCGGCTAATAACATAATCGGATTGCCACTGAACTGAACTCCGGAAAATCCAGTAGATGGCATTAATCTATAATAGGATTGTAAATTTATCTGTATTCCCTCGGTTTGTGTTGCAAAAACGCTAGAATATCTTTTATACTAAATTTTTGTGCGATAATAATGATTAATGGACTGTTTTGCAAAATCGCAATGTTTAATACTACATACCATAGCCGACCCGACCAATTTCATCTGTATCTTCTATAAGGGGCAGCGTGATCTTATTAAAAAAATTAACCCTATAAAGTTTATGGTGTGCGAGTAGGATATTCGTCATCATCATCAGCCTATCGCAGTCCACGGCTGGACATAGGCCTCTTCAATTGCACGCCACTTCGATCCACGGCTTCTCGCATCCCGCTCCTGCCAGCTGCCTTGCGCAAATCATCACTCCACCTGGCCCGTGGACGTCCTACACTACGTTTGCCGAGACGCGGTCTCCACTCAAGAACTCATTTACCCCAACGCTTATCGGTACTTCGGCAAATGTGGCCAGACCACTGCTACTTCAGCTTGCTAATCATGTAGGCTATGTCGATGACCTAGGTGCATTTTCGGATCACCTCGTTACTTATACGATCACTTAGACAAAAACCGAGCATAGCCTACTCCATAGCATGCTGACCGACTTCAAACTTATGGATCAGCCGTACCGTAAGTGTCCAGGTTTCGGCTCTGCATGTCATTAGGGGCAGGACGCACGCATCGAAGACTTTCGTCTTTAGGCACTGTGGGAAGAGGCGCTAGAGGCGCTCCTAGCCCAGTTGCACTCGGTGATTAGAAACAATCAGCGAGGGCAAGCAACGACGGCGCGGTCAGTACCTGGATGGGTGACCGCTGGTGGCATGTTACCATGAGCGTCTCCGTGATTCGGAGGTCACGTTAAGCAGTCGGTCCCGGTTGTTATCATAGGATAACAGTCGTGAAGCTTAGTTGGAGGCCTTCGGGCGGCTTAAAAACATCCAACGGTAAGATTTACGTAGCCACAACGTTGTCTTGCCAGTCCCCAATCCGCACTTGGCCAGCGTGGGGACGTATGGCCTTAACCCTCTCCTGAGAGGAGACCCGAGCCCAGCAGTGGGACATTATGGGTTGTTGATTTTGATTTTCACTGTGGGAAGACGACGAAGTTTCTCAAACGCTGCCCAGCCCAGCTGGATTCTCCTGTTCACCTCATCCTAAAAGTTGATTAATATAGGAGGATTTTAATTCGACTGTATTTTTGTTGTTTATTTATCTTACGACTTGGAGAACCGACTGAGATTATTCTTTTTGAATTGAATTGGAGCTAGTGCTTTCTGTGTGGTCCCGTTTCTATTCGGTCCAGTTCTTGAAGTCAGTTTTTTTAATAAAATATGTGATTTTAATAATCACAAACGTTAACACCGATCTACATAATTCTATCAATCATTACTTTTCTGATACTTTAATCATTCGCACCGCATGTAATGGAAGCTCTCAAAAGAATAACTGTTCCTGAGATTAACGTGTTCAACTAAACCAACAAACTTTTCAGCTGTACAATATTAGTACAAATTCCAAAATCCACAATTTATTCATTACTTATTATGTAGTATTATGTATTCTAAAATATTAGTCAATTAATCAGTGATATTAGTACTGACCTGCGCAAATTCGTCTCTTAAAAGGCAATAAAAATACCCAGTTCATTTTTGAAGTTTTGTGACAAGATTGTGATTTGTCGAGTAGATTTTACAGTAGCAAGTAGTTTATACAGAACGTTTGTAGCCGATTTTATTTTTATGTTCCTTTCCTGTAGAGGTTAACTATTTCCTATTCGTTATATTCTGTTACTGTTTCGTATAAGGCTAAAGAAAATAAGGAAGCATTTTGCTGCCCATCTTCGTTCACTCAATTTTGATTTCGAATATGGCGGGGTTGTTATCGCAGTTAGAGGTTTATCAGCCGACACTTGTAACAGGTAATATCCAAATAAGCGCTTTAACGAGCCATTGTCTGCTTAATTCGGATCTGAGGGTCTGTCAACCAAATAGACGTGATTCGAAAACTGAGTAGGTGGCTATAACAGCGAGGAGAACTGAACTTTACAAGTCGTTTTTATTACCTTAACATCGTAAATCAAACTTTGGATGAAATCTATATCGGTCAATTTGAATATTTAATAATTGAGAATCACTATTTAAAAGTCATTTACCAGTTCTTATAAAACAAAAGCACAAACGCTTTAAAATGAACTGCTGGTGTAGTACTGCAGTTCTTCAGGCTGCAGCAATATGCTAAGGTTATATAATAACTATAAAATATAATAAAGGTTAATGTTAATTACTTTTGACTCACTCTTTTAAATATTACTTTAACCATCGTCTTGTCCTATGAACGTCGGAACACGTGTTTTTCTTTCTAGTTTATTTTGCATCGTAAGATATGTATGGTCTATTAAAAAAAGATAAACAAATACAGACATACAGCAGTTTTCCTGTCTGTCTGTATTGGTTCAGTCTTCTTTCTCTCATCTCCTTAATCGATCGATTTTGGCATCTTCATAGCTTTGGTTTGCATGATGAAATTTGGTTCTCGGTGGTGCTCCAGGGAGGTCGGCAATGGACAAGCACTCTTACATACTATTACATATATTGAAAGCGTAACTTATTAACAGATTCCGTTTTTCAGGGCACTCCGAGGTCCATTTCCGGTCATAATCTCTTCTTAAAAAGTAGGACAGTTCCATGTCCAAAAGCCAGCCGAATAATGTTGTATACATTATAACATATATAATATAATTATATCATTCGAATTTTAGAACTTAGTGTAAACTTGTTAAGCGCGTAACTTCGCCTGCGCCTCTCAAAAGTGATATTTTTCTGGTTTTTGCATCATTTTTCATTGATGGTCTGGTCCTATGGTATGGTCTAAGCGTTATATCTATAGCCCATAATCTTCCTTGATAAATGGATTATCTAATACTAATTGAGTTACTTTAAGTTGGTTCGTTTGTGATACCGTGAACATATGAAATAAAAATTCATTTATATAAATATAATTATGTACAGACACCGACATCACTAACATTTTATATGTTTAAAACTATGCTTGTAACCCAATAATGGTCTAACCAATCAAACATACTAAAAAAGTTACAAAACAGAATTAGCTGATGAAAACAGATTTTCTATATAAGGGGAAACAGCAGTGGGCGGGTAATTGAGAGCAACAAGTTACTCTTTGATCTATTTTAATATCTACTAGTTAACTCGACTTCAAAGAAATGTGATATGTGAAAGTTCTTCTAAGAACACCACATATATATATATACATACAGTTAACTGACGCCAAACTTTTTGACTTGGTAATATTTAGTAGGTAAGTATCCATATGAAATGATACCGACTATTAAATAAATAGGTCAATATACGGTGATATTCAAGTAAAAAAAACTTAAATCTAAGTATCAAATAACATAACTTTAGCCAGTGATACGAGGTGACCAAATATTGTTGGTAGTATATTTTTTGCATCAACTTGCACAAAAATGTTTCTAAAACTTTTGACAGAAAACAATTCTTTATCAGCAGCAGACTCACACATCCAATTTTATTAACTTCACTCAGTTAGAAACCTGAAAATCATTACATGCATACGTGTTTTTCTCTCACTATAATCCTGGATCCTCTAAAGGGGCGTGAAAAAGTAACTCGCTAGGCCGACACAGTATGAGTCACCACGCTGCATTGTCTGCATTCGTAATGAGTATGGTGACCACCACTCTTTGATTCTTCTTAGGCTTTGTATCATGCAGATGTCTACAAGATATATGCTAGAGTTTCTTAGGTAGGCTCAATACATCTATACAAAGAAATAGTTTTCGGTATTTTTGACGAATCCAATGTGGTGATTTATTTATTTATTATTTGGACAACCAGTTGCTGTTACATTAATTCTTAAAATAGGAAACAGTAAATTAAGTAATAAATTGTTTGTTTCACAACATGCACCAATAGCAACAAGTGTGAATAAGAAAAAAATATACACATAAATATAAAAAATAGACAAAAATGCTGTAACAAAAAATAAAATTAATGATAACATAGCCTCACTCAAAAACGGTCTTAAGCCGTTTTTCATTGCTCTTCACGTAGTCAGTGGAGGTTACTGGAGCCCAAGCCCTGCCTAGCCCTTATTTGTTGGGGGTGGGAAACCAGAATGTGACAATGTATTCTGTCCTTTTTCAGTAGCAAGAGTGGGCGCTCATAGCCCAGTTGCACTCGGTGATTAGAAACAATCATCGAGGGTAAGCAACGATGGCGCGGTCAGTACCTGGATGGGTGACCGCTGGTGGCATATTACCATGAGCGTCTCCGTGATTTGGAGGTCACGTTAAGCAGTCGGTCCCGGTTGTTATCATACGATAACAGTCGTGAAGCTTAGTTGGAGGCCTTCGGGCGGCTTAAAAACATCCAACGGCAAGATTTACGTAGCCACAACGTATTCTTGACAGTCCCCAACCCGCACTTGACCAGCGTGGGGATGTATGGCCTTAACCCTCTCCTGAGAGGAGACCCGAGCCCAGCAGTGGGACATTATGGGTTGTTGTTTCAGTAGCAAATGTCCATGGTCGGCGGTAGGTAGGCCTTAATATATACCTTGATCTCTGTGACAGTTGACACTAGTGTTATTTCATAACATAAGATGTACATTTGAATAGTACATTTATAATATGTTGCACTTCATTAGTGGCAAAACTACTACGAAAGAATGAAAATAAAGTTGGTACAAAATAACATCGCTTGTTCAAAGTTACTTCGTCGGTTTTATAGCTATCTGTAACAGAGATCAAGCTATATTTAAAGAGCTGTAGTAACCTGTCACTTTGTAGCTTCTTCCTTAGACATTAAGAAAAAAGTACTTATTTTTCAATCAAACAAACACATTGGTAGATATATCATCAACACAGTCAACATCAATAGAGACATAGTACCTATTCATAGTACCTGTTTAAAGTATTGAAACAAAACAACACAACATTGTAGGACGTTTGAATGAGTGTTGCAATTGTTGCAAATAATTATATGACTTCGGAATGTTTTATTGTAACTGCAATATGGCAGACTAAAAACAAACTAATAAAACAAAAATTATGTACTTATTATAATTTTACAGCGCAAGCGCACTGATGTAAATAGACAATAAATTTCATTTTTTATTGTAATAAAATTGTTTAAATTAAAAACGAAATGAAGAAAAAATAGATGCACAAAACGTATTAAAAGAACGTATTAAATATATTTTAATGTTAGATTATACAGTGTTGGTTTCGTTTCGCTCTTGTTATTATTTACGGATTCGAAATAATTTTTATATTTCACGAGTTTAATTGAGAAAGTAACATGTATTTTATAATTTTAATAATATGCTTTATATGTTTTGTTTTAGACAAGCAACGATGATATTCTCTTTACGTTTCCGTATAAATAAAAAAAATAAACATAAAAGTATTATTAATCTGATAACACCGATGATAGTCATTGGATCTTGAATAAAGATTCAATACAGATTTTATCACCGTCGACATACTCGATCAAGCTTTAATAAATTAATAAACTATATATATATATATAATAACTACCTAGGTGGCGCAGTGGTAGCTTACGCTACTACTGTCCATGAGGTCTCGGGTTCGAATCCTGGGTCGAACCAACTGTTTGTAAGATCTGCAAATATTTGTTTCGGAGTTTGGATGTTTTCTATGTATAATGTACTTACAAAAAAAAAGTATTTATGTATTCATATCAGTTGTCTAGTACCCATAATACAAGCTCCGCTTAGTTTGGGACTAGATGGCGTTGTGTGTTATATGTCCGATTTTTTTATTATTATTAAAAAATAAACATCGACAAGGGCGGTTCTACATTCATACAGAAGACCAACCTGAAGTGACAGCATTCGTGCTGTCGTGTTTCGTTGGTGAGTCCGAGACCAGAGGCCCAATGATACAGAATCATCTTAATAGACCACCGTAGTATGAGTCAGCTTGCTGCATTGTAGCATTGTCTGCATTTGCAATGAGTATGGCGCCCACCACTCTTGGATATTGCTCTTGCTTTCCATCAGGTGGAGTAGAGGCACTTTAGCTGGTTTATCCATAAAAAGAACGTACCAGCATTGCGACAAAAACACTAAATCAATAATCACTTGTGACGCCTCTGGTGTCCATGGGCGACGGTAATCGCTTACCATCAGGCGATATGTCGGGTCGCTTAGCACCATAAAAAATACGATTTTGATGGAGTTGTATCTATGTGATAGAGAAAGAGTAACTTTTACTCGTGGTTTTTCTCTGGTGGGTCTAAATTTAGGCAAACAATTTTTCTGGACAGAGTTGTTTGATTTTAGATACAAAATCAAGATATTTTCTTTTCGTCTAAGCACAACCGGTTTACGTTCGCAGTAATACTATTGTTGCGAGTTAAAATTCAGCTTTACAACAATCTCATTATTGTTAAATCTAATTAAAAAAATACAATTTTCACTTTAGTGTAGCTTAACCGTGACCAAACACTTAATTTCTTTAGCGAGATAAATAAGCAGCTCTGTACTTTACACGCCACACCACAATAAAGATTTAACACTAAAAAATTATTATCTTATTTTTAACATTTAAAAGAACACTTATTTCTATTAAAATATTACTCCGGTTGAGTACTAAAACACTAAATTGGTAAAGAACATGGAAGTTTATTGATATTTAATAGGATAGGTAAGTACATTTAGCGCTAATAAAAATGAAAATTTTATTTAATTAATTAAAATAGTAATGTTTAGTTTCATGAATAAAACTGAACCGTGACTAAAACACTAAAATAATGAAATTATGAGTTTTACACGGTAACTTTATAGACTCGTAGTGTAAATTTAGTGATGTAGCTTATAAAAACGTTAATAGTACCTAAATGCAATTTTAGTATCGTAACGATACCTTTATGGTTTTAATTAAAAAGATAATGAGGTCTTCGTAGTGCCATTCGGCCGTGATCAAAGCCTGGAGTTTCTTTAAAATACGTTAAGACGATGTTTAAAGAAAACTTTTTTCTCCTATTATACTAATTACGAATGCCGATCAAGAGGTCTTGGGTTCAATTCCCGGGTCAGACTGCTTTTGGGTTCGTATTTCAAGATTTTTTTTCTTGTCATTTGCTCTTTAGAAAATCTGATATTCCGGTATAACCGTTTGAACTAGTAGCCGACTCCAATTGATTTTGGGAAAAATAACGGCTAGTAAGGAAGAAAGAAGATTTACTCTAATTATAATTTTCTAGATGATGCGCAAGAGTTTACTTGTGAATAAAAATATGACCAATTTTTCATCATAGAAAGCTTTCAAGTACCCACTGGTAAACGACATGAACCTCAAGCAAGGAGGATTGTCTAGTGTTTCTATATCTAACTTACCAACTTCACAATTACTTTCGCTATTATTATAGTTATAACAATGTTCTAACACAGTCATACAACGCTACTTTGTCCCAAATTAAGTAGAGCTTGTACTATGGACATCTACTAGATACTAGACAGCTGAATATTAATAACATTATATTAGATAAAAATCGAACCTATAAAAAGAACTACGTAATTAGTCCTTCATATTTTTAAGCGTTTAACAATGACGAATGATGACAAACACGTTAATGTTCGTTAAAATTTATTTAAGAAAACTATATACAAAAAAGGTAGTACGTGGGACGGCCCATGAGGTTTTAACAGTATAAGATTTTTGACGATATCCTGTTTCCTTTAACCAGTTAATGATTATAATGACGCAGTGCGAAACCGGTCAAGATTAAAGTTAATAAAAATATTAGAATACTAAAAAATAGAAAATAAGTACAAATGTAAAATAGAAATAAGTACAAATGTTTTCAGTTTTAGAATGTATTTGTGCCGACAGATCTAGCCGACATCAAGTGCCGACAAATATAAGTTACATCCTGTTTCTCTTTTTTCTTAGTCTCATTTTCAGTCCTGTATCATGGGGACTTAATAAATATACCTATTTAAATATTACACAAATTTCAGTGGTTCTAACGGTCGCCTCGTTGCTTTCTACTGCCCTGAGTGTTGTGAGTTCATACCTCTCATTGGACAGCAGTTCGTATGATCCACAATTTTTGTTCTGAGTCTGGGTGTTCTTTGTGTACATTTCATCTGCGACGCAAGATACATTCCTCCAAAAAAACATTGATAATAATATTGTTAGCGGGAAAAACATAGATATAGGTAGGTAACATACAATTGCGTCGCGCTTTTCAAACAGGTCAGAGAGCAGTCACTGCGTGTGGAAATCTGATATCGCATCGCTTCTGGTTGAAATTGAAACTCAAAGAGAAATTGCTGTATCGGGTTAACCGTAATCTTTATTACAACTGTAACACATTTATTTATGCGTTTCGGTATTTACTAAACACATAAATGTTATCTCGTGGTTTTTGTATAATATTTTATACAATAAATATCTAACGTTTAACATGTTCACTTCCGTTGACTTTACTTTGATTTCTATAAAGTATCCATTTTCCCCTTCAAATTTGTTCCATCACACATCTTGAAATTCTTCTTATCTTGACAAAGACCTATCTAACAGCTCTTTGCACCACAAAATTATACTTTGTAGAGTCAAATCCAATAATAATAACAAATGAAAACCATTTTTCAATTTTTCAAAAATTAACTTATATAGTACTTACACGTAAGTACGTGGTAATCTAAAGGAGGAAAATATCTGCACGCCGCCGAGACCCTCGAGGTACCGAGTCTTTTTCAATCATCATTATCATCATTATCAATGTAACTGATTTTCGTATAAAGATAACTGAATAACTTGAACGGACTTCTGAATTGGCTGACCAGTTTTTTTTTTCATTTTGGATCATCAGCTTTTTGATATTAAATAGCCTGATTGACACAGAGGTCTATGAGTTCACATCACAAGGTACTTAGGTGAAGAGCAACCTATGTACTGAAATGCAGAAACAATAATAAATGATTAATGTACTTCTTTTTTTCTAAGAAAAAAATTGACTTACTAAATTCGAAGATCGGCTTATTTATTTCCTTTAAGGCGGAACAGAGTTCGCCGGGTCAGCTAGTACCCGATAAAAATGAAATAATTCACGATAAAATATGTTAAATGCCAATTTACGATAATAACCTTTGGCCCTGTTGACCTTCACGAACGGAATAGACTACAGCTGCGGATAAATGGGAAGTGAAGATCGGGTTGCGCTTCTGTAATTGACTCTAGGATCCTAGAAGAGGGCTGTTTATCAACATACCGTGGGCCTACTCGACCGGTGTGATACCACGGCCTCACAAAAAACCGGTGCGAAAAAGCGCTGTGTTTTACCGATACCCATACCCCAACCCTTCCCCACATCCTCCATAGGAATAGTGACGCCTCGGGTGTTGCGGGTGTCCATTAAACGGAGGTAATCCCTTACTATCAGGTGATACGTTTGCTCGTTTGCCTGCTACTCCATAAAAAAAACTTCGAGTATCATACATGACAAGAAATATAGATAAGAGTATATTATAAGCGTAGGTCCGTAAAACTAACCCATATATTAAGTAAACCAAATATAGTTATATTAAACAGAGGTAAAATTTGTCACCCTTTACAACGGGTTGATAATTTCTGGAGCTACTTAACTGATTTTGATAATTCTTTTAAAACATGAAAGTCACTTTCGGAGTTTGGGTGTTTTTTTATATATATACTATATAGGTGTTCACAAAAAAATAATTACATATGCTTTTATATCAGTTGTCTAGTACCCATATAACACAAGCTCTGCTTAACTTGGGACTAGATGGCGTTTTGTGTTACATGTCCGAAATATTTATTATTTATTTATTATTATTACTTTAATTGTGTCATACACTATATAAATATTAACCTGAAAAATGATTACCGAGGTATGCGAGATAGGAATATACACGAAGAGGGAACTGCGCGCTGATAATGGATTTTTGTTAAGATAAACAAAGGAGGAGATAGGTAGCTGTGGAGGAACGGGTCACATGTTCCTTCAACTCAAAGGGAGGATCTTCCGACCAGGCGAGGTGATCATGCCTGGCGGGCCGCTGCCCAACGGTTGATGTTGGGAAGTTGTATATACGTTAATCGGCGCGAGAACTTCTATTGCGCGATTTAGGATTGGTAATTTCTTAGTTTTCTTCGTTGCTCCGTAGTACGACGTTTCTTCGGTAGATGGCGCTGTCATATATTTTTATGTTGTTGCGCTGTATGTGGAAGTCGCCACAGTAACCTTATCAAAAGTGACATGCTCATGGACTCATGAGTCACAAGCCTTGCACGTGAGAGTACAGTCATTGCTAGAAGCTTTTAAGGTGACGGGTCCAGAAATATTCTAGGCCACAATTTGTTCTCCAGAACAGCCCTAATTGACTTTCTACAAGTTAAAACATTAAAGAAAACTCCTAAACTTATCAGAGTTACGTCTCTAACGCTAAGTAGGTTGTCAAAACAAAATGTTAGCTAATAACAGAAGAGAATGGAGGCGTTAACGTCTGTAGAAAGAAATTCGACACAAATAGACCATCCCAAAGATCGTAATGGTAACTTGTGACTATTTTTCTTTCTGCATTGTGTTGACTATGTGAATATGTAAATATATATATTTCTTGTGACAAATAAACTTCTTTTTACCTGAGTAGGTTTATTGTGGGTGTAGTATATTTCAACATATGTATGCATTAGAAAATACATGCACAATAAAAAAAAATATTCAGTGGTACGTTGACCTCGTTTATGACAATAATATGTGCCACTCAATCTACTTCATAACACAACTACCTATACTTAACCTATCAACAGCCCATCAAAACTTAAAACAACAAAGCATATTTATACACAAGTGTTAATACAACATGGTTCTCATCACAGATCATAAGTCGTGTCAAAACAGAACGTCTGTACGCCATACATCCCATCAAACACCATAGCAACGCCATCAAATAAAGGGCACAGGAAGAGAGACTCTAATGGATTTATTTAGATGTCATTTTTTATGTGGGCGGGGGCACCGCCATACGCCTGGTATAAAAGAATGTGGATATGACAATTAAAATGTACTTTTAAATTTTGTTAGTTTCATACTGTTCGATGTTATTGTTGAAATATAATTGAAGCAATTATTTTAAATAAATCTACAAAAGTCATATCTTTCGCATGTAGTGGAAATATAGTGTGCACTGATTATTCAATCTGACAGTAGAATAAATTATTAATTTGATAGGTTGCCCTTTTCAAATAATAGGATGCGTTTGGTTTCCAAAGTTCTATATTTTTAAAAAATCAGTCATTAGTACTATACAAATAATAAAACACTGCAAATTAATTGATAAAAAGACAAAGTTTCATGAGTATCCTTGTATTTTTTTTATTTTTACTAAAAGTTGTAACATTAATCTCACATACCAAATGTTAGCGTCAAAGAATGCCTCATATCTATTTCAAATCAATAACTGTTCTTCTGATTTAAAAACAAAATATACTATTAGATACGACGCCTTAAATAAATAACCTATAATGGCTCACCAAGTTAGAATGTTTCCGTACTTGAGAATAGTTATGCAATATTCTATATCGGGCTGATATTTGATATTCTAATGTATTGTGCAACCAGTTGTAAAATAGCAACACTATCACATTGCGTTACGTAGCGGGTTAAACTTAAGTAATTTGATAGTATCTTACTCAAATTTATAAATTCAACATCGACAAGTAATAGAAGTACTTTATTTCTGGAGTAAATGCAAATTAACCATTACTCATTTTATAGAAAAATATATTTTAAAAATATTATTTGGCCCATCCATATTATACCATCATGCTAATGGAGCCCTCCGTTATCCCTCGAACGAGTGTTCCATCTCACTGAGCTCGTACCATGTGTGTGTAAGAAACACACCCACACGTACATGGTTTAATGCATTTCTAACGCATACATCCCAAGGTTTCGTGTTCGTACAATGATGTTTTACAGTTTACTTGTGTGCGTGACCCGACATTGGTATTTTGATTGGTCATGCATTTCTCGAGTTTACGGGCCGCGGGCCTCCAGCGCGGGCGAGCAATAAAAGCGATAATTTACAGCAGCGATTTGGGAGATAAAAGCAATATGTTATTGCGTTGCTGCGTTGTAGGGTTCGTTATTCTGTATCTTAGTAGGTATTTTATGTTATTCCGTTGTAATTGTCTCTTAGTTTTTTAAACTTATTTTATGTTAACCCAGTAAAACTTTCTAAAAATAACATTTTCTGTTTTTTTTTCTGCGCTTGACAAATAGTTTATAAGCAAATAGGCGGTATTTTTATTACATTATTTCTTTTTTTTTAAAACTACTCTTATACTATCACTATCTTGTGACCCAGGAGACTTTACAAACATTTATGAAACTTACACAACGAACACAAACTCACAACAACAATTCGTGGATCACACAAAGTGTTGTTCCATGTAGGGATCGAACCCGTAACACCAAATGGCGCAGAAGGCTACCAGGTTAGCGCTTAAACCACTACGTCATATTTATTATGGAATTAGATGGCTCAGAGTTTCTCGCAAAATTCGATCTTAAATCCTGTAAGTCATGTTAAAGTTCCTGAACCTGAAGGAATCGAAATAAAATTGTTGTTCTATTACACTCTTGTCTAGTTGTTTGGTGCACAGGCAAGTTGGTAGGAGCGTGTTTACTGTTTGTTCTTGGAGCTTGTTTATTTATAACCTTAAGAAATGAGACTCCATCTAAGTTTATTACATCACAAAATACTACAGTGACATCTGACAATAAACACAAAGGCAGTTACGTGTTGAAGTCTACTAACTCCGTAAATTCACCAAAAGGAATCCGACTACATAAGTGGTTTTATTACCGCCAGAAATTGTCCACCATGATACACAAAAAAACAAAGTTGATATGAAGCAGCATCCGGAAACAGGAATCGCGAATGCTACCGGTCTCTTTCACCTCCCGAAATAAGAAGAAATGCTCAGAACTGTCTAGAATGCCTTCACTACCCGGAGAAGCAAGCCAGTAGAAATCATCTTTAAAGAAGAACAATTGCTCAACTAAAAATAAGTTAGCAATACTAACTGTTATAACAGTATCTTCAAAAATGCGAGATTTAACGTCTTGCGTGTCCTAACAATGTCCAAACAGTAATTAGCGTGAATAAATTTATTCGTAATTATATTAATTCGCTAGAAACTTATCATGCAACTAAAATTAACTTATCTATGTTTAGATATCGATTTGTGGTTACAATCTTAAGAGCGTGCATGTGCAAGTCACTTCACGGTATAATTGAAGATAATATAATAAAAATAACAAATAACTTAACTATCAGAAATAATATTATTAATATTTTGTAGTCACAGTTTATTCAAATTATACTCACTAACAAGAAAATGACGTTTCTTCGATAAAAATTAATAAAACTCAAACAAATTGAAATTACATACAGGTCACCCTCTTTATAGTCACTGTCACGGGTCACTTTTGAAAATCATAGTATGATACAGATTACAAAATTTGACACCAAAAACGTTCCACGAGGTCCATCTTCATCATCTTCTTCGGAGTTTGGATGTTTTCTATGTATAATATGTATGTATTCACAAAAAAAAAGTATTTATGTATTCATATCAGTTGTCTAGTACCCATAATACAAGCTCTGCTTAGTTTGGGACTAGATGGCGTTGTGTTAGGTGTCCGAAATATTTATTTATTTATTTTATTTATCTTAGTATTTTTTTTATCTGACTAAATATTGACAACTAGCTTTCTAATACCTCCAATTATATTCGTACAAAGTTTCTTGATAATCAGTTTAGTAGCTTTCGTGTGAAAGCATAACAAACAAACTTACTTTTACCTTTAGAAGATAATGTGATTATAGGTATAAGTATGATTCTCATACTTTCATCTAAAACAAGATAGTTCCTGTTCCTTGAAAGATCATAGCTTGATGTTATATACACTATAACTTTATTTAACTGAAATTCCAATGATAGTGCCGTAACGAACATTGAAATCTAAGCATTAACGATACTTTTGAACTACCCAATCTCTTCATCATCATCGACATCTCAACAAAAACCAACTCTACATACTCGTATATTCCATAGTATTTTTCTAAAAAACAATAAACACATTAAAAAGAAAAAAAACACACCAATACCATGTACCTACAGGAAAGAAAATTGACTATGTTGCCGAGATTGGGTTCCGAATACTAGCTATCATTTTTTGGTGGCAGTAAAGCGATAAGAGACCAAAATTAAACACGTTTTTAAATCAATAAATGTCATCTGTTTCGTTCGATTATTCGCTGAATGATATGTCAAATGATCACTATACTTAGCGCACTTATAAAATATCCCGAACTCGGATTCTCAATACAATAAAATTACTAAGTATGTAGGTATATTAAATGTATTTTATATGTATTCCTTAATTTTCTTCTTCTGGATATAGAATATTTTTAAGATTTTCAGACTGCCATAAGTCTATTTAAATAAAAATGATCACCGAAATGAGTATACGTGCTTACGAATAACTTTCATTCGACTGCACCAAATTAGATTTTTTTTTTATGTTTGTTATTGTCAGGACGAGGTTTGTATAGAAAAAAACGAAAGAAAATCGAAGGTGTTATATTTTCTAATCGTAGTAGTCGTATACCCTGCGGAAAGTTAACACGGGTTTACTAAAAGTATTTCGGTAGTTCGAAAAATTTTGACGAAAATGAATATGGTGGTACGAAGTTGGTTGGGTCATATAGTCTATTTAAATAAAAATGAATCACCAAAATGTTTCGATCACCACAAACTTTCGATCGACTGCACCCAATTAGAGAATTCTTTTTTTATGTGTTTGTTATTGTCAGGCCAAGCTATATTTTCTTAGTCCGCGAATGTGCATTACCCGTGGGAAGCCTACATAAACTTTAATAACTTTTTCTCTGCATCGCTCAATCGGTCGACTGGCAGAGATCGCCTTAGGCATTAAGTCCGCCGATGCACGTAATTGTGCATAAAGTTATAAATAAATATTAAAACAAGTTTTTCGGAAATTTAGACAATATTCACTAAAAAAAATATGGCGGTTCGTCGGGTCAGCCAGTCTATATATAAATCTGTGCAGTAAATAAATTCTTTGCACCCTTTTTTTTCGAAAATTATGCGAACGAAGGAGTGTAAAAGGCACAGTTAAAGTTGTTTTGGAAGAGGAGTGCAGAAAACTAAAAAAAATAAACGAATGAGTTGTGGGCGAATTTTAACCACTGGACGATCACCAGTATACATAATAATAAGGTAACCAACAAGTTATTATTACAGTTATTGGAAATAACTATATCTAAACATAAACAAGCTAAATTTAAAAGACCCACTACGCAAGCACTTAAAGAGCTGATGATACTCTTACACTGCTTGACCGAAAATGACCAAACATAGCTAAGAACCACCGCATGGAAACTGGCTTTCAAATGAAANGTATGTAGGTATATTAAATATATTTTATGTGTATTCCTTAATTTTCTACTTCTGGATATGGAACATTTTCAAGATTTCAGACTGCCATAAGTCTATTTAAATAAAAATGATCACCGAAATAAGTATACGTGCTTACAAATAACTTTCGATCGACTGCACCAAATTTGCTGCACGAGGTTTGTATAGAAAAAAACGAAAGAAAATCGAAGGTGTTATATTTTCTAAGTCCACTTAGTCGTGTACCCTGCGGGAAGTTAGCACGGGCTTACTAAAAGTCTTCGGTAGTTCAAAAATCTTTGACGAAAATGAAGATGGTGGTAAGAAGTTGGTAGGGTCATATAGTCTATTTAAATAAAAATGAATCACCAAAATGTTTCAATCACCTCAAAGTTTCGATCGACTGCACCAAATTAGAGAATTCTTTTTTTATGTGTTTGTTTTTGTCAGGACAAGCTATATTTTCTTAGTCCGCGAATGTGCACTACCCGTGGGAAGCCTACATAAACTTTAATAACTTTTTCTCTGCATCGCTCAATCGGTCGACTGGCAGAGATCGCCTTAGGCATTAAGTCCGCCGATGCACGTAATTGTGTAATAAATAAATATTAAAACAAGTTTTTCGGAAATTTAGACAATATTCACTAAAAAAATATGGCGGATCGCCGGGTCAGCCAGTCTATATATAAATCTGTGCAGTAAATAAATTCTTTGCACCCTTTTTTTTCGAAAATTATGCGAACGAAGGAGTGTAAAAGGCACAGTTAAAGTTGTTTTGGAAGAGGAGTGCAGAAAACTAAAAAAAATAAACGAATGAGTTGTGGGCGAATTTTAACCACTGGACGATCACCAGTATAAATAATAAGGTAACCAACAAGTTATTATTACAGTTATTGGAAATAACTATATCTAAACATAAACAAGCTAAATTTAAAAGACCCACTACTTGACCGAAAATGACCAAACATAGCTAAGAACCACCGCATGGAAACTGGCTTTCAAATGAAAGTAACTGCATCGAAATCGGTCCAACCGTTTGAGAACTACGATGTCACAGACAAACACACATACACAGACAGACATCGACATCAATCTTATAACACCCATCTTTTTACATGGGGGGTTAAATACAAAACAACATTCATAAAAAAAACATGTTGGAAGAAACGTAACATTTCAACCTTTACATACCTATTTTAATTTCAAATTAGCAGCTTTCCCTTCTAGCGACAAGTAGTATTCACATTCAAACAAGACCGGTCACGATTTGCTTCAATCACAGGACAGCTTATCCTGAGGTGGAATGAATAAATTAGAGGTTTTAGCCATTCATTTGTATATTATTAGCTGCAGTAATGTTCTCCACTGCCCACTAACGGCAAATATCGGGAACTTGATAACCTCATCGTGATCTCAATACTTTGTTGGTTTTACAACATTCTCTGATAAATATGCAATTGATTCTAATCAGACTTATAATGATTTTCAGAAATGAAATGATTCAAGTGAATATTATCTATAGGTAAAGTTTGTGGGTTTGTGAGGTTTTAGAAGGAAATCTTTATAGCTTCTGAACTTATTTTGAAAAATTATTTTACCAATAGAAAGCCACATTCGTTGTGCGTGTCATAGACTATATACTTAACCGAAAAATGAGAAGACTTTTTCGTGGTAGTCGGATTTCGAACTGGGAACGGGTTAGGTAGTCTGTAGAGAAAATGAAGTGGATAATATCAATTTAGATATTTATAAGTTTATTGATACGATGAAGAAAATAACATACAATATCGATTCGAGAGCCCGAAAGTCGTTTAACAACTTTTGAAACACTTCAAATATTTGAAGCACTCCTAGGATTGACAGGTCAAATTATATTTATTCACAAAAATTATAGAATAAAAACATAAATATTCACACAAATTGTTAAAGAATTTGTAACACAACGATGATGATGATAATGATTTCTGATATAAAATTGATTTAAAAATATAAAATTATAAATGAAAGATGCAAATATGTTTTATAAGTTAGCTGTTTTTCAATAAAATGAAAATATACCACAGTCAAGGAGATGATTTTTTGACTTTATCAAGGTATGTTGTTAACTCGCTGATCTCTATAATTCAGATATAGGTAGTTGTTGCAATTTTTTGGGGTTATACAGCGAGAAAAGTTATGAGTTATATAATACAACGTTCCGAACCATACATGCGGAGCGGTAACCGTAGGATTACCGTTCCGCATGTATGGGTCGGAAAAAACTAGGCAGAAACAACTAAGGCAGATAAAACTATATACATACATACTACACTTACAACATATTAAATATTTAAAAATAAAAAAAAAACTGCATAATAAACACACATACTGACCATAAACTATGGGTAGCAAGCTATGAACAGATTTCTGACAAAAATAAATAATGTGAATGTTACGCTCTAAAAAGAATTTTGCCGATACAAAAAAAAACATTGTAATATACAAGTCGTATCAAACGAGTCGCACCATACGAGTTCTACATGCTAGGTAAAATCAGGAATAATTGGTCATCCGTATACCAAAAAATATATTAAATATATTTGTTTTTTTGGCATTTATAAGTATGTGAGAGTTTTACGTCATAACCTAAAGCTAAGGCTCATAAACCGCCACAAGACAGTTCGTTCTTCGATATGATGATATGAACAGACTGGGTGGGTCTTAAAGTATGTCTAAGGTTTAACTCCAATTTAGATTGTGCGCGTAGCTACCATCCGTGTCGTGTACCTACATACACTGAGAAAGGGGCAAAAATGTATCGCGACGCGGCAAATTTTACATAGTTCCTCATGCGTTTATGCTTACTACTTTACTCCTAACGACTATAGCGAGATATCGCATAGCCTCTGACCTCGATCAATTCTCTTCCCAATACAAAAATAACAAATGGAAAGAAACAGATAGATTCTGGCATTAGGGCGTTTAAACAACACAAGTCTTTAGATTTCCTAGTAGATAGACTAAAGCTTTACTGATTAGTTAACGATTTCATAGAAAATATACAGCCCTAAAGTCTATAAACAATTTCTATAAGCACTATAAACATTGAACCTAGTAAAAAATTTTGTTTGAAAAACGTTTGGCTGCCTTTAGGTATATATTCTATGACATCTCTTGGGTATAATTATATAATTTGTCCACTAAACGTTGCCTGGAAGAAATTGCTTTTTAGCGATAAGGCCGCCATTTGTACATGGTCGTTTATAAGTTATGCTCCTGAATGTAAACTGTTTTAACTGGTGTACAACAAAGTTTATTCTATTCTATTCTGATTATCGTTTCACGTTGTTACTCCCAATGAACTCCGAGAATATTGAACCGATTTTTCCCTTTTATTAAATGTCACATATAATAAATCACACTTAGACCAATAGAAGACGAGCATAATTGAAAAAAGAATATAGGCAAATTGCATTTGACTCTTAGTTATTTTATAATTTTATTTTAAATTCACAGCAAAGCACAAGCGCACTTTATAGATATTCTGATTTTCACCACAGTAAGTTTAGCTTTTTATGATGCGTTTCGACGTGTGTCACGCCTCGCCGACACTCCACAAACACAAGCGTGTAAACTGGCTGTTTGGCTTGGGTTGTGCTTGCTTGTCGCCGACCCGGGTCAGTGTCGGTTTTTGAACACAGATTTAAGGAAGCGTGCACGAGCGTTTTGAAGGATTGTAGATTGTGACTGCCAAATGTTCGTAGACCTGTAAACATAGCTTCATATCTATAACTAACGTTTAATCAGACTATCGCTGTACTACAAAGTTTACCATTCAGTCTATTGTCAGTCGAAGTCCAAGATCGAGTCGAGTAACCGTCTGCCAAAAATTAAGATTCATCAGAAAAAATGATCTTGCACCAATCACGGGCTTCGTTTTCGCTCACCCAACGCAGCCTTTTGTCAATATATGTGTTTCAAGAAAGGAGAGGTTTCTTCACAGTGCTTCGATATTTCACGCCATTCGCAACTAAACGCCTTATGATCAAGTTAAGTGGTATAATAAAACCCTCTTTCTTCAACTATTCTTACCCAGAGCGAGGTGATAATAAAGGATACTTGGCAAACAGTTGCACTATCCGTTTATCAACTGCGATTTTTGCCACGATCTGTTAACCATCGATAATGTTTGTTTGTGAATGTCTTTTCACCCACTTGCTCAGGAAAGCCTTGGACTTTTTTATATAATGGTTGGCCTGGTCGTGGGACGTTTTAGGTCCTTTCGATTGAGTGCCTACAGAGATACACAACTCGAAAGCGGGAAGCGTGCGCAGAATTCTTTGTTAAAAATACTTTTAACAAGAAAAAATTCAGGGCAAGTTTATGTTTTTTACAATGCATTTTTAGGCAAAGGATTATGCTATTCAGCATAATATTTATTTTTATAAATGGCTCTCCATAATTTAAAAATAAGTCGCTCGCGTTCTTGTCAAACACACTGTAACTAATATCTGGATATTAAATGGAAATATTTTAGGTATTATTTGAATATTATTTCTTAGACTACTTACTAGCCCTCGCTGCTTTCCTAGTCTATTGGACTAGCGGACATTGTAAGAAATATTCTCCATAAATCTTTCTGTAAAATAATAATAATTAATGTAATTATGCTCAATATATTAGTATTCTCATTGTCATAGTTGTAAATTTACTAAAAAGCTAACGCCATTATAAATAAAATGTCTTTTAGTAGTGTTGCCGCTCTGACGATTACATACTAAATACGACGGCATGATTCAATTACTGTCAAACACAAACATAGCACACAAAGCAACTCATGTAGGTACATTTACCATGACGCCTTCAATCCTAATCTCGACCACCCTCTGAAAAACCCATATTCACCCTTCATGCACACATTCTTGTACTTTAATGTATTTGGCATTCCAAATGCGCTGCACCGCTTCTATAAAATGATACGTTTAATCAACGGAAAATTCCTACAGCAATACATCGCTTGAAAGTGTAAACAGTCTATGTTTGTGTGGAGAGATAATCTAATAAAAAAGTATTATAAGCGCTGTCGCTTGTAGCATCGTTTATAGGGAGATATTGTATGCAGCGCTTGAAAAGCTTGATTAAATTTGAGCAGATCGATACAGCGACCGTGCGATGTTGCCGCACTGCCTACCCCTGTGGGTCTTTGTACTCAAGTACTCTCCGGACACAAGGGCGGCATTAACTTGGAACATTTCTTTTATTTTCTTTAAAATTACTTATATTTCATATGTACTGTACTGTGTTTAAACAAAATGATGATAATTATGACTGGTGTATAATATTTTTTGTAAAATTATTATATTGATAGTAATAAGGGTGGGAGAGCCACGCTTTGGCCCGAAAGGGTTGGCTCGACTGGAGTGATACCACGGCCTCACAGAAAACCAATGTGAATCAACGCTAGGGATGTGTTACCGAGTGAGTGAGGATACCGGAGGTCCATACCCCAAACTCTCCCATATTCCCCTCCCCATCTCCCAAAGGCCGCCACTTGTGACGCCTCTGGTGTAGCGGGTGTCCATAAGCGGCAATAATCGCTTAAAATCAAGCTATACGTACGTCTGCGCGTTTGTCCACAACACTATTAAAAAAAATAACCGAATAAATCAACCTCAAGATCATTCACTCAAGGTCATCTTACCTTACCCAGGGTTAAAAGATAAGGTTCTAAATCAAACTCAAATATACTAAAACCACACAATGATTCCTCAACCGGTCTTGATATTTCAGATGTTCCCTGAAAAGCACTCCCTATAAACGTATTCTGAAGGCACATTGCTGGCACGTTTCCTGAAGGCAGTTGACAAAAATGCAACAAAAACACAATCATCAGCAGCCTCCATTCTATTCCATTCCATCCATTGCTGCATACAGTGCCGTAACTAGGGCGGTGCGAGCAGTGCCTAGGCACAGGGCGCAGACCCTGGAGGGGCGCAGAAATGACCAGACTAGTATCTAGTTTTATCTCATGCATGGTAGCTAGTAGGTACATTTTGTTTTATTGCGAACATGGTGTAGACGCGCCCTATCTATAGTTATATCTATATCGCATTTTTCAAGCAATCTTGAAACAATAACACATGTCAAGGTGGATTATCGGTTTCATACATTTAGTATGGTAATGTTCACACTAGTGCGTAACGTGTTGTGATGGTTTATGTATGGAACCGATACAATTCTGACGCGTCAGTCGTCACGTCACGATACATCAGACAAATGTATATCCACCTTAAGTCTTGCTGGCAATATGACATACACAAGCCAAAGTACCTACCTATACCTACTTACTGTGAAATAAATGTTTTGATTTTGATTTTGAAAGCCTGGTTAGAGCATTTTTCAGGGGCGCAGTTTTGAAAGCTCGCACCGGGTGCATAAAAGGCTGGTTACGGCACTGGCTGCATAATAGCCTGGGCCAAATATTCCGGTTTGCCGCATCCATCTGCCGCCAGAAACTTTATTCAAGTGATATGACAGTAGGCATGTATCTACTTAATTAATTATTTTCATAAATAGGTACATAATTAAACCAATTAAACAACCTCGAATTTCCTTTTTCATAGGTAATTCTCTCGGTCCATCACTAGTCTCGACTCGTCCTCTGAAGAGCGTACCTAATGTAAATAACTTCG
Source organism: Hyphantria cunea (assembly GCA_003709505.1). Taxonomy (NCBI): domain Eukaryota; kingdom Metazoa; phylum Arthropoda; class Insecta; order Lepidoptera; family Erebidae; genus Hyphantria; species Hyphantria cunea. The sequence goes on from PKRV01000277.1 coordinate 1,026,799, forward strand.
ACCAGCTGAGATAATTTATTAGATTATTTAATAGAATAAATTTTTGTTTCCAAGTACCTATGGATAATATTTTAAACATTTATCAACAACCCATAATATCCCACTGCTGGGTTCAGGTGTCCTCTCAGCAAAGGGTTAAGGCCATATGTCCCTGTGGCGACTTCCACATACAGCACAACAACATAAAATATATAACAGCGCCATCTACCGAAGAAACATCGAACTACGGAGCAACGAAGAAAACTAAGAAACTACCAATCCTAAATCGCGCAATAGAAGCTCTCGCGCCGATTAACATATATACAACTTTCCAACACCAACCGTTGGGCAGTTGCCCGCCAGGCATGATTACCTCGCCTGGTCGGAGGATCCTCCCTTTGAGTTAGAGGAACATGTGACCCGTTCTTCCACAGTCCCCACGCTAGCTCAGTGCTGGTTGGGGACTGGCAAGACACCGTTGTGGCTACGTAATCTTACCGTTGGATGTTTTAAGGCACCCAAAGGCCTTCAAGTAAGCTTCACGACTGTTATCCTAAGATAACAACCGGGACCGACTGCTTAACGTGACCTCTGAATCACGGAGACGCTCATGGTAACATGCCACCAGCGATCACCCATCCAGGTACTGACCACGCCGTTGTTGCTTACCCTCGGTGATTGTTTCCAATCACCGAGCGCAACTGGGCTATGATGGGCGTAGGTATTAAAATTACTGGGTGGTCTTACTTAGTGTTGAACATAAAAATTAGGTCCCAACTCGTCTAATGACGTTCGTGACCGAACAATAAGAGAGTTGCGTTTTCCGAACAATTTGTTGTTCAAGTGCTTCGTTGGTGTTAATCGACCCGTTTCAAATTTTTGCATGCGCCACTTTGTACAACTTAGTGATCTCATCAGTAGCAAATAGCGCTAATTTGACATACTGAACGATACGATTATGGACTTCAAAGTACCAGCTGATCCATGCTATAGGCTGTATCTTAAATAAATATTGATGTCTCCTTCATTAAAACGAATATTACAAAACATCAAGGAAAATATAAATATCACAGTTTTTCATTTCTATTACAGATTTTGATCAATTATACATTGAAGTTAATATTGCGCAAAAGAGTAGTTTAAAACAGTGACGTCACAAGTTTATATTTAGCAAGTGCATTTTTTATACAAAGCTGCTGTTTTGACAGATGATCTATCCTATTTCGTTTCGGTACATCTCTCAAAAGAAATAAGTTTTCGCCCCCGTTTTTGGAAAATTTTTCATTGATGCATGGATTCTATTGGCTGTAGCGTAATGTTATATATAGCTAAAAGCTTTGGGTTACTTTAATACAATTTTTTATTGGTATCGGGACTTCCTGAGATTAATGTTATGAAGTTTATGCGTAATAACAACAAAACCCAGCCTTTTATAAAATGGCAAATGCGGCAAACTTGCATATGAATCACTTGTTGATAAGTGATTAACGTCGTCTAAGGGTCTTTGAACTTCAGATCCAAAAATACATTTCCTTTCAGTGTCCAAAAATTCGCGAGGTATAGATTTGACTCCAGAAAAAACAGGTTTACTCTTGTCTCCGTTTTTTTTACTAGAAATGGCCTCATGAAAAACGATTACTGCCGCCCATGGACACCTGCAACACCGGATCGTCGCAAGTGCGTGTGATTTTCCTATCACAAAAACATAATATTTTCTGAATGTCTTTAATGTTTTTAATGTACTCCTATGACTGGTACAGCTTCAGGTCCTTGAAATTTAAATGTAAGTATACTTTTTAGGTTATCTTTGACACAAAAGTAATTTTTACATTTCATTGCACTAACTAATTAACCTAATAGGTTTTAATACATATGGTTTTAATGATTTTGATAGTAACCAATCAAAACTGTTGTGAAATATTGTCATAGATTAGATATTACATAAACAATAGGTGTTTTTACGTAGAAAAATTGCTGGCCGTATAGTATAATCGCTTATATTCCAGATGCCACGAATAGTTATGTGGCCGAATAGCGAATATTCGGCGAGACTCTTGGATGAAGCGCCGAATATTCGGTAACACTTAGTACTTGCCGTGGGTGACAAATCAGAACTCGTCACAACTCGTAAATTACGAGTTTAAACTTACATTACTGAAGTATTTCGTAGGCGCAGGCAGTTTGAGTTTTGTTTCATTAGTGATTAGGTGGTGGTCGAAACACAACACATGTTATTTATTGATGTTGGTCCATCATACTGTACGTGCCTACTTGCATACAAAATATTACTTTTATATAATAATATTTTTCTATAAACTTTATATAGTTGCAGTAAATTTTAAATAAAAAATATTTCGCTAAATTCTTGGCTTTTGAGATGGAATGGAACCAGTCCACGGGTATTTTGAAGAGGAATCGATAGATATCTTTCATGATCAACTTTTTAAAGGTCGACCCTCTCGATCTCGTCCCCTCGATAAGTAGGCCCTCTATCTTTTCTGTCTTTCTTTTAATTCATCCTCTCTACATTCACTATATTATTTCTTCATACGTTTTCACACATTACCAAATTGAGGTAGAGGGTGGGGTATGGGCCTCTAGTATCCTCAGTCACTCGGTCGTTTCTACAAGAAGCTCAAGTGCCTTCAAACTTCGTATATAATTTAGCTATCTAGAATTTTTACATACCGGTTCTGTTAACTATTGCATAATTAATGCCAACAACTTTATGAATTCTAGTTGTATCGCCTCATTTAACAGTTAACCACAAAATCCACATGCAAAAACATCTTTTGTCCACAAAAGTTGCTTTCAAGGTATCTTTTATCAATTTGCGTGGACGGACATTGGCGTGTCGTTTCGCGCACGAACTATACATTTTAACTTAACGGAATATTCTAATAAAAACTTTGATATCCTATTTTATAAAACGAATTACGGATTTGGCTCTTGAAGCAGCCATAATCGCAGATATTATCTGATTAGAAAAATAATTGTCACAGAAGCCTGTCCATACGCTCCTTTTTTTTTTTGACGTAGTGTAATGCCTTTACTCACTTCGCTCCCCCCGCGGGCACAGGGGGTTCGCTTCGTGTGGGACTCCTGACTGACTCGCCAGACTACCCACTAAACCACCACGGTGTGCCACTCTGCGCCTGAGACGAGAGAGATCCGGGAACCGCTTTCTTACGCCATCCGGACGTCCATACGCTCCTAAACGAAGTAAATTTAAGTAATTGGTCTAAGAGGCCTATGACCAGCAGTGTGGACTGCAACAGGCTAATGACGATGATGAATCAAATTATTTTCTTTCAAACACTCTTTATCACAATAATACATTTTTTCTGGGTGTTAAGATAGGATACTAACTTCATATTAAATAACTACTTTGCATTATAGTGTTTGTCATCGAACTCCTTCTAAATGGCTGGACTGACTTTCCACGTTTTTTTTGTGTAGGAATGTTTAGTTGGTTTGGAAATAGGTCGTATGCCATTTTTAGGGTTTTGTACCCCAAGGGTAAAAACGGGACCATATTACAAAGATTCCTCTTGCATTCAGAATCCGATTGCATTCTGCCTAAAGCTGTACCTAAGTTTAAAACCAAACACAACTAGATACGTACGATATTGCAGAATATTTTAATCTGAATTATATGATTTAGTTAGTACATTGTTTCTATCATTTTATTTGTTACAGTATTTTTGTCGTTTTAGGTTATTATTACCGAAATCTAAAGTGCAACCTTTCACACACGTTGAATAGGTAGTTATGAATGAAAACTATAAATATTTTCTACCTATTTTATTGATTGTATATAAAATACATAAATAACAGATACTAAAATATAAGAATATGACCTTGAATATAATTCTGTATGTATATGTTTATATTAAAAATAACATCCATCATTAATCCGGATAAACCACACTGCGTACCGCAGCTGTCGAATTTTACAATCACTCTGTCTCTCTCTAACACACTATTATGAAAGAGATGTGAATATTCAACGGTTTCCTGTCGCACACGAAGATAGCCGAACGCCACGGGCGCGGGAAGTCATTTAGTATTTTATTAGTTATACCGGCTTTATTCGTCTGCAAAACATCTTGTGATTTAATAAAAAAACGGCTTAGCTTACATTATCAGTGGCTGATTTACATATTTGCCACTATTAGGCTTTAAAAGTATTGCCAGACCTAGTAGCCCCTTCAATTCGATGCCCTTTTTTAGGCCCTCTCAAACAGTCATTCTACCATGGTTTACAGCTACGATAATATGGTGTGGGGATTGTGGGTTAAAAATCGTGTGGTGAAAATCCTTAGTACTCTCTACCGGATCAGCTATGTGGTTATGTCGAACTGGGACCGATTAAAACTACACACTGATTGGGTACCAGTAGCCGGAGAAGTAGGTGTAATCTATAATAAAAAAAATATAATATTTAATTTAAAAATCCTCATGCCACTCTATCGGAAATTCCTAAAACCCCAACAGATCTCCAACAGATCTTCAGTTATCTACGTTTAAAAGATGGCCCTCTCCTGTATGGTGACAGCAGTGTCCCTTTTTTGACACACAAAATCTGCTCTGGTCTGATTCTGCTGGGACGACAAATGCTTTAGTCCCGAGGCATGCGCTATTGTTTGCCTGAACTGTGTACAGGACCTTGCCCAATCGCGGCACTGAGGGACTGAAACAGTCCTAAATCTCTTCCAGTCCTACCTTAGTGGATCTCACCTCGTAAAGCTCTACTTCCTTCCTTCAGAGGTAAAGAGGAGGAAAGATGGTTTGAGTTACAGAATGTATTGGCTGGCCACTTATACTTATAGTGCATACATACCTGTATGAACTAGCCATTGTGTGATCTCGCATCTTTTCCTGGATATCACTTGCGTCATCCTGTGTGAGGGTCCTGTGTTTCTTCTCTAGCCAATCCTCCATAACGAGATCCGTCTCCGTCGCTGCCACCGGATTTGGGAATGCTTTTTATCTAATTGTCCCTGTATGTAAGGATGTCCGCAATCTGCCCAGTATGGGAGTTTTTGAAGTATGTGAGCTCCTACACGCTCGCGCGCAATTATACATTTATTTAAATTATATATTTGTGACCTAGCTATGTAAGAAGATAAAATTTAAAAAAGCTACGCGCCTGACCTACCGGCATTTCTCTGTAGTGGTTGAGTGCATAAAAGCATTGGACCTATGCAAAGCGTAGATATGCCCTTTTAGTTCACGGGTTCTATCGTGATCCATCTCGCCTCAGTCGTATTAAATTCTGTCTGTTGTCGGTACTTCCTCCAAAATTAGTCAGCACTATGTCTGCCCAGCTTGCTTGCGCTTTTTGCCCGTATTGGGTGAACTCAGCGTCGCGAAAAAGCTATACGCTGTATTGTCCGAACCTATCATTGTCGAGTAGGTAGGGCATCAGCACGGTTTCTTTTGTCTCGGGCTGATCCAGGTCCTTTCGGAAAACTCGGAACTCGGTTACTATGTGTTGGTGAGGGCGGCGCAGAAGGTCTCGAGTAAAATTTACACTCACGACCTAATTCGCCACCGGTGAACCAGGCAGCGGAGGTACGCATTCTAGCGCCTCATTCCGCTCTTGTGAAGATTACTAATTTAAGTTGTCACATTAAATAAAACAAAAAATCCATATCAACCAGTATATATTTCACCAATCGTGATGATGTGTGAACTCGGGACCATCCAGTGTACCCGAGCGAGAAAGATTCAGAATATACTCATATATTTCATTGCGATTGCTAATGAAGTTTTCACTTGTGCCGTGAAGTCTTAAGTACATAGTCTGTTTTTTATTAAATTTGCGATATTTTCTCCATGTATGTAAGTGATGTATTTATTTTATTTTATGTAAGAAAAAAAAATGGCCACAAATATCCGTAGTAATAGTAACTTCACTTGCAACTACACACGTAAAGGGATCTCGAAAGTCAGTTGAAAGATTCTTACTGTCGTACTCACATGAAAACAGTGTTTGAATAAGTGGATCTAGAGGCTGGGTCCGGATGGCGTAAGAAAGCGGTTCCCGGATCTCTCCCGTCTCAGGCGCAGAGTGGCACACCGTGGTGGTTTAGTGGGTAGTCTGGCTGGAATCAGTCAGGAGTCCCACACAAAGCGAACCCCCTGTCCCCGCGGGGGGGAGGGTCGCGAAGTGCCTAAAGGCATTCCACCACGTAAAATAAAAAAAAAGGATCTAGAGGCTAGGCTGATTGATGAATAGCTTGATTTTTGTTGTAAGCTGTAACTTATTAAAAAAACAGGCTCGCCATAGTTTTATTGCCCCACTCCGCGCCGTTGCCTCGGTGGCGCACTTGAGTAGCGTATGGTCTCGGGTTCAAATCCTCTGTCAAACCAAATGTTTGTACGATCTGCAATTATTTATTTCAGAGTTTATGTGTTTTCTGGCTTTGGTGTGTATTTAGACTGCCTCTGTGGCGCAGCGGCAGCGTATGCGACTACTATTCTTGAGGTATCGGGTTCGATTCCCGGGTCGGATCAAATCTTTGTAAGATCTACAAATGTTTCTTTCGGAGTTTGGGTGTTTTCTATGTATGATATGTACGTAATTACAAAAAAAGTATATATGTATTTATATCATGTGTTTAGTACCCATAATACAAGCTCTGCTTAGTTTGGGACTCGATGGCGTTGTGTGTTAGGTGTCCGAATTATTTATTTATTTAAATATTTATTTACAATAACAAAAAAAGCATTTACCTATTTATACTTCTAATTATGCTTACCTTCGGACTAGATGGCGCTGTGTGTTAGATGTCCGAAATATTTATTTATTTATTTTAATTTTTATCGCTATCATTAGCTTCTCGTAAAAAACTGCGGATTCTTGTTGCGAAAGAAATAACTATTCTAACGTAGAAATGAAAACCAGAATCGAAGCTAGAATCTGATTTTCAAATCGCTTAGGTGTTAAGGCAGACACTTTATATGTTTAAGTCAAACTTTATTTTTAAAAACAATAGTAACAACAATTATTAAAAAGGTATTACCAACTAAAAAAAGGAAATCTTTACTCTTACAATACGCAAGTTACGCAGTCATTTCAGCGTAAAATCGAGCGTTGGGGCGACTAGTCGGAAATTCAGGCATATCATCGAAAATTCAATCAAATCGTTTTAAATAACGTTTTCTTTGTTAAGATAAATGAAACCTTACCTATAATCGGCCCAAAAAATGGGTGAGAAGTAAACAATAGTAGCTTTGGCAGACTTTCAAATAAAAAAAAACAAGTGATAAGTTACATGGGACCTACATGGGACAATACTTTGTGTGATCCATAAATTGTTGTTCTAAGTCCGGGTGTACTTTGTGTCCGTTTCATGTATGTTTGTAAAGATCCCCGCGAACAGGAATTTATATTCCTAATTCGGGAGTTCTGTTTAAAAAAAAAAAGTTTTTTTTCAAAAACAAGCTTTTATTACTTGATAATAAAAAAAAACAACTTTAGGCATTTGATACCCATATTGGATAGGTTGTTCAAAAATATTACGCCGCCATTTTGTATAATTGGCTATTTTAGATTAATAATAATACCGATTATATATAATTGCATTGTCATCAGAACTAAAGGTATATTTCAAATTTCAGTTTAATCGGAGTGGATCAAATTTAACTTGCAATATTTGATTACAGACAAACATCGGGATACAAAATGAAAGCTAGTAAGAAGAGAGGGCGAGTGTTCGTCAGTTGTATTAACTGGATATTGTCTTAACTGCAAATTGTCAATTAATTTCTTAACAAAATCACGTATAATGACGAGAGGTTTTAAACAAGGTGGGACTAGAATATACCGGTCAAAACAGGTCCGGAAAGATTTACTTATTGAAATTATTAATTATTCAGACAGAGAATTAACTCAAATGGTTTTTTTTCATGTAATTGGTGGTATATCACCCGCAATACTAGAGACGTCACAAGTGCGTGGGCGGCCAGTAGGAGATGAGAAGGGGGATAGGGGGAGGGTTTGGGTATGAGCCTTAGTTATCCTCACTGACTCGGTGAAACACCGTGAGGCCGTGGTATCACTCCGATCGTGTCGGCCCATTCATGCCAAAGCGTGGTTCTTCCACGTTATGTATCTGATCTGATGTTGATTTGACAACAGGATATATTTGCTTATGAGTCCTGCGTTGTTACACGCACGACTGTAAAGGTACAACAATAACCACCGGTAACACCGCAGGGCAAAAGTAGTCTAAAAACAGTAGCTTAAAATACTCCTTATTACATCAGCAATCTGCTGGTCCCAAGTCCCATCAAAATTGGTCCCGCCATTCCAGAGATTTTTCAAAGACAGATAAATATCGTAAAATTTTATTATTACTATAATATTATTTTTGTATATGTACCGTGTATACATACATATGCGTTTAGTAAAAAATGGTTATATTAATATTACAAACAATTACTCTAAGTTTATTTATTTGTATAGATTTGTATAGTTTTTTTATTCTTTATTATGTACAAAGCTGTAATTAGACGACATATTATGCGTCTATACCTACATAAAAAAATGTATGTAAAATCAAATTGTGTTGTGTCTAAGTACTATAATTGTTACCAGCTGAGTCCCGCGGGTAACACCGCGACGCAAAGCTAGTCTAAAAAGTAGCCTAAGTTACTTCTTATTACATCAGCTATATGCCAGTGACAGTCCTGTCAAAATCAGTACAGTCGTTCCAAAGATTAGCTGGAACAAACCATATATATTTTGGTTTATATACCGTGGATACATATAAATTGTGTAAAAAGCGGTTATTTTAATATATTACAAACAGATACTCCAATTTTATTTGTTTGTATAGATGAGTTGATAAGAAGTGTTCCGTTGGGAATCTTTTTGATATTTCATATCTAAAATTATTATATCACTCTTACATAATTAACTTCAAAAATTGAGGAATATAACACAAATATAAAAAATCTGTTTCAAACGTATTCCTTGCAGTCGTTAACCTTTCCGCTAAACGAATCAACTTCAAATTGAATTGAGAAATTCGTAACGCAATCTATCATGGCTATAATAAAATAAAAATTGCAACACTTCTTTTGATATGTTCAAGCATTTCTTATACTCTGTCGTTAGTAAAACAAATGTTTGGAACTAATAGCACTCGTTAAACAAACTAAATGTTTTCACATCATTATCACGTGGTCAGTAGACACGAGTTTCATACGGTTACTAAATTATCTTGTCCCTCGTTTGTTATATTAAGCATTATTAACAGAAGTAAACATCAATAAACCGAGAAACGTAGGTAATGTGTAGGTACTTAACTATGTTTGCACAGCGACAAGGGACGACGGGTGAGGGGTCCTTTTGTCAGGGGACCCTCCCACGGCAAGAGCGTGGCCCGTACGGCGCCTTGGCCCCGCTCTACTCACAACTCGACGGCAACAGCCGCTGCCGCATGCCGCGCCGCAGCGGTCTGCGATGCGGTCGCAACCTGCCGCACTGTACGCAGCGTACTAGGATAACAGACAGTACAAGGAGATCAATGCTCAATCTCCATGTAACAAAGACCTGCCTTACCCCACTTACAATTGCAAAGTCGTTTTGAATAAGATGATGTTCAACAATAGAGAGCTCTTTTATCAATAGACGTGTGTATGTAGATTACATACATATTCGCATGGTTAGTGTAGTTTATGGCGTCGATTAAAAGTTGTACTGCGATTAAATAGGAATTACTTTGCGACTTGATTTTCTTTTCTACTTAATAAACTAACAAAACTAGCAATTATGCCTGGTTAATTAAACAGATAATTTTTAGTACTTTTATCTTCTAAATCGACGAGCCCCACACTAGTTGCGTAGGTTTCATTTACATAATACCTCGTTTAAACTTGTAGCGTTGCGGTGCTTCTATGTGGCTTGTGTGTGCACAGAACGTAAGTGACGTCGTGTGTCTGGGGAGTTGCGCAGTGCGCGCTGATCACCCGGGGAACATATTGCAAAAGCGGTTAGCCCACACATTCTCCTTGACATGGCATGATTCCAATCACATGTGAACGATACCTGGTCAAACTAAATTATATCTTATCTAAGGGAGACAGAGTCTTAAACCAAAATAATTAAATAAATAGTGGATTTTAAAATATTGTGAGAGTGCGGGAACGTTCACTGTAAGTAGCTCCATACGCTTATGACCGCCTGGTACTATCGGCCGCTATGTTGCGGCACGCGCCATCTTCTCCACAGGAGAAGGGGTCGGCCGCACAAGCAGTAATACTCTACCACCATGTAGCTCAAAAGGCGCACAAGCATTAATAATTCTTCACACGTACGAAAGACTACATTACGTTTTTCTATCTCTACAGAAAAATCTTCACACTTTGGAAGATCCCTTGCTGACAATTATTTTGATATATTGCGCTTATTTTATATCCATATTACACTTCATAATGCTACATTGTAAAAATAATCTATACAGGTTAATGCAGATTAGATCTTAAATAATTTTTTTACGTCAAAAGAATAAACGAAACAATCGCATAATATCTCAGTGTTCAAAGTTTATTTGCATATATTTACGTTACGTCATTCATTATTTATTCGGAACGACGACGACCGACAAGAGTAAATAAACGTTGAGGCCGAATAGTGGGAACGAGATAGGAGCATTTATTTATGTTGTTGGCGTTAGCTGACACGTTGATAAAACCGACGACGACGAAGCACTCGCCAAGCCAAGCATTCCGTTTAATAATTTCCTCCACTTTATTTTTTATCAGACAAGGCACGACCGCTCCGATCTCGGATTGTTCAAAGCATTCTTCCAGTCCAGTACAAAAAAGGAATGTCAACCACGCCAAAATGATCCGTAAGCATCGATGTTATTAGGACAGCATAAGTTAACGAAATATAACAGAAATTCTTCACGTGTTTCAGAAAACATTTCCATTTTCGTAGCACAATAGAGGTTTTGAGGATGGGGAGCATTAACGTTGAAGGGGACGAATCAGTACTGTATAAACAGCTTTATTTGTATCGCGATAGGGTTCTATTTTGATTGCCAATAATGTTAGGAAGGCCATTTGCCTCGTTCCGTCAAAGCGAGGTCGTCGATAGCGCGAGCGAGACGGATATAAAACAAATAGTTCGAATAGCTCCTGTACAGATCTGGCAGCCTGGTACCTGAGATCGTTTGCGTGTCGGTCGAGGTGGCGCGGTGCTCGGCGATCCACAGTGCATTCGAATATCCGCTAGAGGAGTCACTATCGTTCAATTCTTGTGATTCTGTAAAACAAAATAATGTATAAGATAGACATTTCAAAGTTGTGTATCTAACAGAGTGATTAATAATAATATATCTCCGTTTAAAGGCTAGACCATTTCTTTGTTGTGAAGAAACAAATTTATAAACATGGCCTTGGAATTTGTCGATAGATGGCTCTAACAAGTCAAAGAACCAGTGTTTAAATATTGAACGGAAACAAATGTATAATGATATGCGCTAGTTAGAAGAAACATATCAAAATAGTTTATTTTAGTATAAATTTTGTGTATATTCGTGATATACTAATATATTACAAATAGCTAGACCATTAATTCCTTACAGTTGAAGCGATTATTTTAAATAATTTCACACAGCGGGGGGTGTGACATTTAAAAGATAATAATGATTTCAAAAATGACAGTGAATAATTTTATTTCGATTACTGTTTAGATTAGAATATTAAGATTTGTCTTGTTTTTAAAACTTTAAGTCAAAGAATAGATTTATGCATTTTAACTCGTCCAACTATGATCTGAACCACGGAAATTATACGGCAAAGTTCAAAACCCGAATGATTAACATATTTATATTGAAGTTAAGCCAAACCAACACACGGTTACGGTGTGTGTTGGTTTGGCTGCCAGCATGTTATGGGAATACATGGGAATGTCTTCAGTGGTTTACCAGCTCATGATGTAGTGAACGGATTCCGTCTGGTTACTCCGCGCGATCAGATAGATATGGACATAACATAACTTCTTTGCAGGCTCTAACCAGGGTCTGACTAACTCAAATGAACTCCAGACACTAACATAGCTTCACCACCATCATTATACACTCTACTCATCCTCTGCTTAACATAGGCCGCTCTATAGAATTTCCGACTGACGCAGGTGCTTTCCGGGCACGGTTGCTTCGGGAAGTACCTGCACTCGGTCACGCGGAGGGAATTGAGTCCCGCCTGCCACCACTGCGACTGCAGTGAGGACTCGGCCCAGCACACGCTGGCGGTTTGCCCCGCTTGGGCGCCGCAGCGCCGGGCACTCACTGCAGTCATCGGAGGAGATCTCTCGCTGCCGGCCGTCGTATGCTCCATGGCCGGCGGCGTGAGCAGTTTTACCGCGGTCGCGACCTTCTGCGAGGAAGTCATCTCGCAGAAGGAGGTAGCGGAGAAGGCCCGGGAGGACGACCTCCACTCGGACCCGATCCGCCGCCGGCGAACCGCGCAGCGGAGACGCGCCTACCAGTGCCTCATGCCCGCCCTGAGTGTGGCCGCGGATGGGCGGGACGGGTTTTCCCCCCCATCCGCTTCATCGGCCAGCCGCGAGCGAGCGACGTTACGCGTGTGCCGTACGTCGCCTNCGCCGCCGGCGAACCGCGCAGCGGAGACGCGCCTACCAGTGCCTCATGCCCGCCCTGAGTGTGGCCGCGGATGGGCGGGACGGGTTTTCCCCCCCATCCGCTTCATCGGCCAGCCGCGAGCGAGCGACGTTACGCGTGTGCCGTACGTCGCCTAAATTGAGAGTTTTCCATCAGACGACGCTGCCTGCTTTAGTGCGGGCAGACGCTGGGAGGGGTCCGGATGGCGTAAGAAAGCGGTTCCCGGATCCCTCCCGTCTCAGGCGCAGAGTGGCACACCGTGGTGGTTTAGTGGGTAGTCTGGCGAGTCAGTCAGGAGTCCCACACAAAGCGAACCCCCTGTCCCCGCGGGGGGGAGCGAAGTGCGTAAAGGCATTCCACCAAGTAAAAAAGCCGCTCTATAGAATGAGGTTATGACCTAGGTACCAACTAAACCACCTTAGCCAGACGAGTTGGTACCTATAAGATTGGTCTGTACTTTTCCTTCTCTTTCGTCCTGTGAGGACTTTACTCACCTAGATAGTACTCACGACACCTACGGTATGATTGGACACACTCGGTAATTCTTAATCCTTCTTAACATAGCGTAAGAAATCTAAATTCTTAATGAGATATTCGGCTATTTACGTAATTTCGACTAAATTTTAAACACGGGTCCTATCAATATCAGTCAATTCAATTTGCCATTCTTGGTAAATTTCAATGAATATTTTAATAACTGTAATGACTAACTGTTTAGAGTTTAAATTAAATGACGTAAATTCTATGACTGTAAGAGCCGTATATAGTGTACCATATGGCCGCGAAACCTTACTTGTAAAAGAATGACGCAATTACTTAGATATCATGCTGTGAAATACTAATAAAGAAATGTGAATTATTTACGTTTATTACAGCGCTGGTATATTCAATATGTAAATTTCAATGCCACTGTCATATTCCTTCGAGGTAAACCCCTTTAGTAAATTGTAAATCAACTTGAGAACTCTTACACTCTCTTACACACATTTAAACTTTTTAAAACTGCCTTGCTACTTGTCACTGGATGGTATGTATGGATGGGTTTTAAAAGACAATAAGAAATTGTAATACATAAGATTTAAATACGTTTAATACATACATTTTGAAGTAGACCTGTCTTAAGGGACAGTGTTGGAGAAGTTTAAGTGAGGAAAGTTGTGTTTTAAAGTAAACTAATGATATTTTTAGAATCTAAAGCTACAATAAAGACAGAATTATGTTTTATTTCAGATAAATAATTATGTGTGTGCCAAATTTTAAGATAACTTTCAGTTTTTAGGTGCATTAACAAACTGAAACCAATAAAAATTAACCAAATCGAGTTTCTTGCCGGTTCTTTTCCATGCGAATGACATTTTGGAAGCGACCAACTAGGGTCATTGATGTAAAGTTTCGAAAGTGCTTAAAAGCGCCTTCTTGAAATAAAAACTATTTGATTTAGAAACATCACCATTAATCAATCAATCTTCTCAATATTTCACGTATGCAAAATCGTCATCTAACCATCAAATTTTAAGGTTTAATCTTGAAGAGATAGAGATTTGAACCTAACTTATAAACTTTACAAAATCTAAGGTGGGAGTAGAAGCATATACAAAATGTACATACATCCATTTGATCCAAACTTATAAATAAATAAATAATAAATAAATATTTCGGACATCTAACAACGGGATCTAGTCCCAAACTAAGCAGAGCTTGTGTTATGGGTACTAGACAACTGACAAGAATACATAAGTACTTCTTTTGTAAATACTTATATATTATAGATAAAAAACACCCAAAGTCCGAAACAAATATATGCAGATCATAAAAACATTTGGTCCGACCCAGGATTCGAACCCGAGACCTCATGGACTGCAGTCGCGTTTGCTACCATTGCGCCGCCGAGGCAGTCTTAGTATAAACTTTATTATTTCACAATACAAAATGCATATGCAAAATTTGCAAAGGTACCTATCCAATGCATATTAGATATACATGCACAAATGTGATGCACAGGATGCAGTGTTCAAACAACTCGTATCCGTTTAATCATAGTCGGTGAACGTTTCAGTAAGCAATTTTAATGGGACCATACACCCGTGGGTCGGCTGGTATTAATTGACCTACTAAATAAACTGTGCTCCTTGTGAAACTGTTAACTGAGTTAAAGTGGTTTCATTATTTAGAAGTAAGCACGGACGATTAATAGATAAGTTAATGAGAGATTTTATTACTTGTCACGCAAAATTATAACTTGTGACATATCACACACGGCCGTCTTTTCCCAAAATAGGCACTACAGGTAGTACCTATTTTGATGGCAACTAGACTGCCGATAAACATACATACCCAGGTACAAGTATTATGCAAATTATACAGACATAAAATAAATAATCGTGCTTTTAGCACATCTTTTTGTCCTAGGATGGAATTGAACGATCGGCCTACCAGTCAAGATTATTAAACACTATAGTAAGACGTTGTTACTTAAACCTGAAGATTCAAGGCTGTTGGATGAAATCTGGGATTCCATTTATTGTTGTGAAATTTCAAATCTTTTATTCATAAAGTACTCAATTGGCAAAGTTAAATTTGCTCTTTTACGTGTGTGAAATAAACTAAAAACCAATTCAAAATATGAGTTTTGAGACGTCTATACCTGTTTTTCAGGTATGCAGATGTGACCGCGTGTTCTTGCTGATTGATTTAATAAATGCGTAAACACGTGACAATTATTGAACTAAATAGAAACCAAATGTCGTCTTCTGTAATGACTTGAACATCGCCCACGAGGATTAAACAACGATACTTTTGACTGTTATAAAATTAAAAAAAAATGATGAAATAATTATGATATAAGTAATTAGTTTTTATAATAAATGTCTTTTCTTAAAATTCCTTTGAGCATAGTTATCAACTTTTGTGACGAGATTGACGAAGTTATATGACAGACGGGATGGTAATAGTAGATAAGGATTAAACAATACTTTTAGTCCATCTCGGGAATTTCCAATGATAATTATTATACTCAAATTCCTCCAGGAAGACCGTGATGGTCGCTAGTGCCAACATATGCTAGAGTGGAGACGGTTAGGCGAACATAATGTAAGATGTCCTGAGGCACGATGGACCGACAACTGTAGAATGATAGATGGCAGCGGATGGATGCGGACAGCTCAAGACCAGAATGCTTGGCTCTTATTGGGGGAGGCTATACGTAGGCTGAATTATATAAAAAAACTAAAATTGCTGTTCCATCCTCCCTATGTAGGCGTTAATCGTATTTAAAAGTATGTACAACACGCCAATACTGAGTTGAAGCAATAATTGACACTTGAAAACAGCCATGAATATTTTCCAACATTTTGTTTAAAAAGAAACTCTGTGTTACCTGGGTTAAAGTTGAGACAAAGAAACTACAGATAATTCTGGAAAACTAGTATTGTGTGTTTTACATTATAAAATGTATATTATCATATTTAGTTAACTATATTCTTGTTTTGGTCCTTTCTGTAAAAATATTCAGGCTCAGGTGAAATAAAAAAAGGTAGATAACGGTACAATAAGAATGTGTAGCCATTTTTGAATATGTGTGAGAAATTGAAGAGTTGCCGCTTTAAAAAAAATCCTGGAAACAGCATTAAGATATGTAAAATGCGAAAATAAATCTGATTGTTTCTTATAAATAACAATTAGATTTTACATATTTAACACTATAAAAATACATGATTAAGATATAAATATTTGTATGGCTTCACGAAGAACAAAGGCCGTGCGTTATTTACCTTTTTTTATTTGATCTAAGTATCTAGCATGAACGGATCTCGTGGCTAGGTATGTGACAGTTAGCGTCCTTTAGCACAAAATATATGTGGAGTACATCATCCTTAATTATGGTAAACTCTTTTAATTTAATCACAACAGTACAGTCATATGGAGTATTAAAATCATTGCCAATACCGCCAATAAAAAATTCTCAATATCATCATAATTCTGGTTTAGCACAAATAAATATTCATATTTATTTTCCTTTTATAATCTATCATTCGATTTTGAAGCCTCTAACTTGTTTATGGTTTATTGGCACACTCCAGCCGATAAATAATTCCCTCCTCGTTTCCATTTTCCCGCCCAAAGCGTCGACACGATTTAATCTGACTGTCATCATCGATACTGATGCCTTCATCAATCGTCAAATAAACCAACTTACACGGGTAGTCCAAACTATAATATTTAATGGAATATGCACCTTGATAGCCCAAAAATAAAATAACTATTGAATCTCTTCAAAGTGACTCATAACTTTGCCATCGATCGCAAAAATTCTGTTTTCAAAACTCACTACAATGCCCAAGGCGTCGCTCGGAGACCTTTCGCAATGAAATCGTTGTTTAGAAAGAGACAAAAGGTGTATGGAAAGGAGCGTTAGAGCAGGAAAAGCGTAGTAATAGAAGAGGGTTCAATTGATTGTGGAGGGTGTCGGGCCCTTCGGTGCATGTCTATTCATTCTGAACACCCCGGGGCGGGTGGGGAGGCACAAAGCGGGCCACATGCATTTTTTTGTTTCTGCCTTTATTTTATTTCGCAATGGAGGATAATTTGAATACAACGTTTACATGGCGGACATGTTTACGTACACACCACGTGGTAAGCACATGGACTTTGTTAATGGTTTCGTTATTGAAACGTGTGAGGAAGTAACATATTGTTTATTCCTACTGTTTTTATTACCGACATACCGATTTACAGATGAATCATACTAACTAGGCTCTAAGATTACATCACAAATACTTACATCGACATAAGAATTTAAATAATTTCTGATTCAATCCCTACAGAAGATAGACATACTCTAATACAAAGTTTATTCGACATCTACCAACAATGCAAAGCAACATCAAATATTCCACAGCGCGTGGAACTTGTATGTGCTCTTTCTAAACCCTCATATAACTAAGGGAGTGTCATAGGTAGATTTTATTAAAAAAACCCAGTACAATAAACACTCTATCCATTGTCGCCGCAAATTAATGTACTATTTCGCTGAACGCTATATACACCGACGAAATCTCTCTCATCTCAAACAACGAGACAAAAAAAGAGGAATGCTTACCTGTAGCAGTACCAGTGCCAGGAGTTCGGTGACGATGTAAGACGAAGTTATTCTTTTTTTTTAATATTTAAGCTGCCAAAATGAATGAATGGCGGCCGGGGGGGGAAAGGGGATGGTGAGTGGGATAGGGGGCGTTGGATTGGGGTATGGGCCTCCGGTATCCTCACTCACTCGATGAAACACAGCGTAAGCGCTGTTTCACACCGGTTTTCTGTGAGGCCGTGGTATCACTCCGGTCGAGCCGGAGTTATTTCAAAAGTTACAGAAGGTCGCAGGTAAATATCTACTGAAATGAATTTAGTATACCATTTATATAAGAAGAAGTAGGTCCAAACACATATAGATACTTCTACTTTTATAAAACAAGTTAGGAAGCTATATGACAGTAGCTTCCAATAGGGCTTGTTGATAGTAACTACCTAAAACCTCCTATATCGGTGTTTAATTTCGATCTTCTTCGAAGCAAAGATATTAACCGAACGGAAATATGTCAGAAAATTAATTCCCATATTAATAATAGCACAGTAAACATGGATATAGAAAAGTGTATGTATGTAAATTATTTAATTTATAAATTCAAACTCTCTACTTTTATAAAAAACAGACCGGCTATCAACAAAAAAAATTTGAAAGGACAACTGTAAAGAGACCACCCATCACCGGCAATAAACGTGAGTCATAAAGTCAGTTTCTTTGATGACACAGCAATAGACTATCTAAGATAACTATAAAAAACTATAAACAAAAACATAGATAATAAAAGTAAAATGATAAAGAAGGATATTGGGATGGGACATGCTAGCAATTAGCTCGAGCATATCGAAATTTAAATACTAATATTGACTTATACCGAAAAGTCTGACGCTTCTAAGCTAATATTACTATCAGATCTTACTTGTAAGGGTTTACTTATGAAGTTAAGTGGCTCATGAAACGTTTCTTCAAACGATTTACCCAATTAGCCATTAGCAGTCATTTCCCTCTCAATTATTCCCTAAATATCTGCTTCGTATAGATATAAAATAATTTAAAATGATTTCATGTATTTTTCAATATTGCTTAAAATCATAAGTTGATTATATTGATATACCGAACTAGTTTTTCCCGTAGCTCCGCCCCCGTGTATTTCGGATATCGTGGTAAAAAAAGTCCGTCTAAACGAAGTGTATTATTCTGTGATATACCTATTACTGAAAAGTTTAATAAAGGTTACTACATTTAGTAGTTTCTTGCGTGAAAAAGTAACAAATACTCCCTCTTCCTCCCATTTTTTCGCATTTTTAATATTAGTAGGACTAAGTACTTCCAACTTGGAATTAATAAAAAAACTATAGCATTATTTACTATTAAAAACTAGTACGTTTCTAAGCTAAGTCCTTTTTTTAAATAAACTACAAATATATTCCAAAGTCGTAAATCTTTAGCGTCTAGATCTAAACTCGTTTATTATATCTATTTAAGAATGCTATAAAAATGCAAATTAACGAATACCAATCGTAATATAAATCAGCTAATCTAGACTTCGATTTGCTCTGATGAGTTTTGCAGTATTTTTGTATTAAAATATAATAAACTATTTGGTCTATATATGTTTGTTGGTAATTCATTAAAAGGTTATTTAAAGTTTGTGTAATAAAAAGCGTTATAAAGAGGGATACGTAATGGACCGCTGTATGATTTTTGTTAGAAATTCAATCAAACACAATATTGGCACGTAAAAGGTCTCATTTTCAAAAATATATTATTTATTTAATACAAAAGAAGTAGAATTAAGACGATACAAGTTATTATACTTGCATAAACGAAGAAGAAATTGCTCATGTACATAAGGCTGAAGAGTTTGTTTGGTTAAAGCGATAATCTCAGGATATCGGTGCAAGAAGGTACGGTACGGTTATCGAGGAGGGCTATATATCATCACGTTGTGACCAAAACAAGCAGAGTATCAATAACAAATGTTAAAAAGAAGGTTATTCCTCTTGAGGGCCTCATTTGCGGGAGCTGCGTAAACTGTAAATAATGTATCAAAGAATGGTTCCCCTTTTAAAGTAAAAAGAAATATTGTCAACATATGCCAATCTTATAAGATAAAAACGGATTTTACTTCAATTATTTTTAAATATTTTTTTTCTCAATTTTATTAAAGGGTTTTGTTTTCTAAATATGTAGTTTTTGTCTGTGGAGACTTCTTGATAGCGTATTGTTGCTATTTTTATAACCTATGTTAAGTGTATTGCTGTAAATTTCTAAGATTAATAAATAAATAAAAAATAATTAAAACAAAGGTGAGTTCAGTACAATCTTTTTGATGGCCAATGTGTCCACGCTGTATAACATCACATTACGGGTAATAGGAGATACCGACCATGTTGCGTGGGTCAGCTAGTACATAAATAAGCCTGTAAATTCTCTATTGCATTTTAAGATGGAATTAACCTCTTAACATTAAACTTTACACTTAACCTCCTATCTTGTTAAGATAGCACGGTATAATCTGTTAATATTCAAATGAGAAATCAAAATTGATCGACTATATTCATCTTTAAGGATACCAAATATCTTATAATTTACATTAATTAGATAAGTAGATTATTTAGACATTATTTAGCTGCATCTTTGAAAGCTTTCATATGAACTGCTGCTGATTTGAGACTCGCTGGAACGACCTACATCAATCATCATCAACCACCCATAATGTCCCACTGCTGGGCTCGGGTCTCCTCTCAGGAGAGGGTTAAGGCCATACGTCCCAACGCTGGCCAAGTGCGGGTTGGGGACTGGCAAGACTACGTTGTGGCTACGTAATCTTGCCTTTGGATGTTCTTAAGCCGCGCGAAGGCCTCCAACCAAGCTTTACGACTGTTATCCTATGATAATAACCGGGACCGACTGCTTAGCGTGACCTCCGAATCACGGAGACGCTCATGTTAACATGCCACCAACGGTCACTCATCCAGGTCCTGACCGCGCCGTCGTTGCTTACCCTCGGTGATTGTTTCTAATCACCGAGTGCAACTGGGCTATGAGCGGCTCGGAACGACATACATGTTTGAGCAAGTAATTATTTACAACATGGATTTACACCGTTTCAGTTTGTAACAGGTAACTGTTAGTCTTGCGACATTAGCAGCCATTATCAAGTTTTCATATGGCAAATCTATAGACATTAAAGCGAAATACCACTCACTGATTAAACACGAGATCTCAGAAACTCTAGCACTTACAAACTTCTAATTTGGTAGGTAGGTTAAGAACGGATTTTTCAAAACTCCACCCCTAAGGAGGTAAAACAGAAGTTGGAAGTTTGTATAGCATATATATACAAGTAAGAGACTTGAAATTTAAAATGTATGTTCAATAGATGGTGTGGGGGTGTACTAATAATGTATCTTTAGAATTCTTTTTCCTTTAGGGGTTAAAAAGGGATCATAGTTTGTATGAAAGTCCGATGTTAGTTAAGTTACAGCAGTTATGGCAGAAGAATTTTGAATGGTATTGAAATGTAACAATGATTGAAAATTATGTGAAAATAACCAACCCCACGCGTACAAAGTCGAGATGCCTACTTTCGACAGTGGACAAAAACAAGAAACCAACAATTCTTATGGGTATAATTTATACACACTAAATATCTATATGATAATAGGTGAACCTAAAACTTTGTACCGTCAAAGAATACCTATCATTTTTTGTGTGTGTGTGTGTGTATGTGTTTGATAAGAACGTGACTGGTTTGTTTATAGTATAATAATAAAATTTATAAAAATAAATATTAGGCTGAATAACATAATCCTTTGCCTATAATGCATTACAAAAACATAAGTTTTCCAGTTTTCTAATTAAAAANGTTAAAAATATTAGTTTTTGTAATGAGTACCGCGTTCGCTTCCCGCTTTGAAGTTGTGTTTCTCTATACTCATCCGAAAGGTCCCAAAATGTGAATTTAATATGAAAAGGTCCAAGGTCTTCGTTAGCAAGTGGGTGAAGAGATATTCACAAACAAGAACCATCTATGACTTACCTGATCGTGGCAACTCGTAAAAGACGTGTGTCGCAGAGGATAAACGGATTGTGCAGCTATTTGACAAGAACCATTTATTATCGCTTTCGTCTGACCAAGAACAGTTGAAAAAGAGTTTAGTCACAGTTTGCTGATGCCAAACCAGAAAAATGTTTGGGCGTAGATGAAGCTTACACTAAAGGGAAAAAGTGTAGTGACTGTCGCTAAAATTATTCGTAAACTGAACTATGCTGGAAAAATTGACGGATAGTTTATGGAAAATAANATTAAAAATATTATTTTTTATAATGAGTACCGCGTTCGCTTCCCGCTTTGAAGTTGTGTTTCTCTGTACCCATCCGAAAGGTCCCAAAATGTGAATTTAATATGAAAAGATCCAAGGTCTTCGTTAGCAAGTGGGTGAAGAGATATTCACAAACAAGAACCATCTATGACTTACCTGATCGTGGCAACTCTTAAAAGACGTTTGTCGCAGAGGATAAGCGGATTGTGCAGCTACTTGACAAGAACCATTTATTATCGCTTCCCTCTGACCAAAAACAGTTGAAGAAAAAGAGTTTAATTACATCACTTGACCGTCACAGTTTGCTGATGCCAAACTAATCGAAAATGTTTGGGCGAAAATGAAGCTTACACTAAAGGGAAAAAGTGTAGTGACTGTCGCTAAAATTATTCGTAAACTGAAGTCCACGAGGTCTTTACCTCACAGCTATGCTGGAAAAATTGGCGGATAGTTTTTCGCGAAGATGCCAAGCGATTATAGAAAATAATGGAACTTCAAACAGCATTTAAAGACTTATTGATTAAAATTTATCGTTTGATATTCCTAAGGTTTTCATTAAATTTTAACGTTCACGCTCTTTATTTTCTTAATAGTGTTATTAAATGATTGTGATCAAATAAGTTTTAATTAAATATTGACAGTTTTATATTCACATCACATATGTAAGGTCTCAGTCTTACTGGACTGAGCCTCCATATTATTACATCCTCACCGCACATATGGATGGCATATAAAAACTATTTTAAGACACATCTAGTTTAAAAACCGTGGATTGTGGTGAGTATTATTTTGCGAATATGAAATTGATTTCACAACGTACTCATGGAATGTATTTTCATTTGCTAAAGTACCTATAAAGAATGTCAGAAAATATTTTTGACAGTTTTATGTATAAACCATAATGCTCACAAGTAGGAAAATATGCAAAACAGGAAAAAAAATCTGTGTTTTATCAATTCTGTTGTTTGAGTGAATATCTGTACTTTTCCTCTTTTCTGAAGTGACAGAACAGATAGTAGGTATTCTAAAGTAATATAGATACATTTGAGTATTCTCATTTAAGTTTGCTTAAAAATTGACTTAGAAAACTGCCAAATGAATAAGAAACTAAAGTCGTCATCATATAACCTCTTGACATTAGGTACTTCAATTGCGATCACATTTCGATCTTGTGTATCTCCCTCCGTGTTTATCATTCTACCTACTATTGGTACAATTTCATCCAAATCAGTTTAGCAATTAGAGCGTGACTGACTGACGTATATTATAATCAGGACATTATAATTTGAGTGAGTTCTTGGCGAGTAGGTAGTATGTATAGTTTTATCTGTGTCCCGCGGCGAGCATGTTGAATTAATCACCGGCCATTATCTCTGTTAATGACACTGTTATCATGTAAGTAGGTAGGTTAATGATAATGACTATGCTCACATCGACCGCCTTCTGCACAAGAATTATTCTAAAAATAATAATGTCGGTCAGTTTTAAATTTGGTTTTACGTAGCTGCAGATGTATTTTTAGATTAGACCAGGTTAGGAATAAAATTATTCGAGCTCGCAAAGAATCTTCTTAGTAACTTACGATTTTGGAGAGAATATTTCTAGAGTTCCATAATTTAGGACGGCTCTGGGTCTGACGCAATTTCGAAATGAGTTTTCTCTTCTTACCTAATGACACACCTCCCACGAGTAATGACTTCTGAGTGAGATGCAAGGTTTC
The DNA here is from genome assembly GCA_003709505.1 of Hyphantria cunea. Classification (NCBI taxonomy): domain Eukaryota; kingdom Metazoa; phylum Arthropoda; class Insecta; order Lepidoptera; family Erebidae; genus Hyphantria; species Hyphantria cunea. The sequence continues at coordinate 1,050,544 of PKRV01000277.1, forward strand.
GTGGGTAGCGTTAGTTATTTTGTTATTAATTTAATAAAGGGTCCGCCATCTAACTTTTTTTTTTCAACTAGTATTTATTTCGTGAATGGTAACACTTAGCTCATGTTTGATTTGACAGATAATTAGTTTTATCCTTCCGCTGAACGAATATGGTTGTGTATACGCTTGAACAACGCTGGGAATTATTGCGACATTACTTTGAAAATCATGGTAATGTTGCATAATGTGTGCGAAAGTTGCGTACGGATTTTGGTAGAAGAGAAGCACCGTCAGCTCCGTATGTTCGTTATCTTTTGAAAAAAATGAAAGAAACTGGCATCCTTATCGATAAACCAATGCGTGGAAAGCCAAAAACAGTACGTACTCCCGAGAATATTGCTGATGCGGCAGAAACTGTGCGTGAAGCGGCATCAACATCAATTCACCGTCGTTCTCAACAATTGAACATTTCGGAGACATCATCGAGACGAATTTTGCATAAAGACCTTGGTATGACGCCATACAAAGTCCAATTGGTTCAGGAGTTGAAGCCAACTGACCATCCAATGCGTTTTCGCTTCGCTAAGTGGGCCTGCAATCGACTTACAGAAGATGCCGATTATGCAAAAAAAAAATCTTTTTAGATGAAGCTCATTTTGATCTAAGCGGGTATGTAAACAAGCAAAATTGTCGCATTTGGGGCACAGACAACCCGCATGCATACATTGAAAAGCCGACGTACTCAAAACGAGTCACTGTTTGGTGCGGATTTTGGTCAAGAGGCATAATTGGGCCATTTTTCTTTGAAAATGAGCAAGGAGTGGTCGTTACAGTCAATGGCGATCGTCATTGTTCGTCACGTTGAACAAATTTTTGTTCACAAAAATTGAAGAGGAGGATATTGGCAACATTTGGTTTCAACAGGACGGTGCTACGTGCCACACAGCCGAAGCTATACTCGATGTTTTGCGCCTTATTTTTGAAGATCGCATTATCAGCCGCAGAGCTGATGTCGTTTGGCCACTACGGAGCTGCGATTTGACACCGTTGGACTATTATTTGTGGGGTGCCATCAAAGATAAGTGTTATACCGACAAGCCAGAGACAATTGCTGCTTTAAAGAACAATATTCGTGAAGCCATTGGTGAAATACAGCTGCACACAATCGATAATGTGCTTAAAAATTGGACTGATCGTGTAGGCTACTGCATGACCAGCCGAGGCAGCCATTTGAATGAAATTATTTTCCACTATTAACCGGAAGAATTTTACTTTCAAATAAAAAAAGAAATTTGAGAAAATATTCAGTAGTTTTTTTTTTATAGCATTTAAACAAAAAAGTTATTTGACGGACCCTTTACATCATGCACCTTAGGTGCATTGGCATCTTCTATTATCTTATCTCTTATCTACCAGTCAACCATCGGGTGGTGCAGTAGGTGCTATCTAAGATAAGAAGTAGGTGCATTTAAAACCAAACTGATCTGGTAATATATTCAATACAAACAATATATAAAAGCTTATCATACATACAAGAAGTAATGCAACTATACATACAACTAAATACATGTAAGCTTACATAAATACATATATATACAAAATCATTTTCCGTTATCCATCATCATCAACATCCTTTAATTGTTCACTAAATGGCGCCTAAAGAAATTATAAACGGGTAACATATAGGTATAAAAAAATTCTTCAAACGCCAGACTCCAGAAGCCGCCGATGCGTTCCGGGAGATCAACACGAGCTGCCGAAGTAGGCAACCGCTGGGTTTTGTGGGTAAACCGGTCTTTCGTGAGTTCCAAACACGCCCTTCGTCTCCCTAAGGAGGATATGGTGCGAAAAGCATATAAGAATATAACATCATAAATATAACATATAAGAAAAGCACATAAGCATAAAAAGATGAGTGTTGTCTAGATGTAAGAGGCGCCGGGAATAAAGATATATACGTGTGATTTAACCCAGAAAAAAACTAGTTGATAGCACTTTTAATAAAAATTCTTTACTCTAATTAGAAAGCTAAATCCACAAACTCTGGCTCGCACTCAGGAGCACCTCCTAAATAGGTTCTTCACCAACTTACAGGCCCATCCATACAATTAAATAAAATTGAAGTGTCTGTTTGTAATATTAAAATAAATGCTTTTTACTAAATGCATACGTGCGTATACACGGTTCATGCAAACCTATCAAAATATTGATTTTTACAATTTCTGTCTGTCTGTCTGTCTGTTTGTTCTGGCCAATCTCTGGAACGGCTGGACATATTTTGACGGGACTTTCAATCGCAGATAGCCAATAATATAAGGACTAACTTACGCTACTTTTTTAGACTACCTTTGTCCTGTGGTTGTTGTTGTAACGCATGTAGTACGCAGGCTGTCATGAATACTACCTATTTTATAAAAATATTTTAACATTTCAAATGTAATGTATGGCATTTCATGAATTCAAATTTGCCGCGCTTAGCACGTTTATTAGTTGCTGTGGCGCTTAGAGTGGAATGACGCGTGATTTAATGGCGGATGATGTTGACATTTATTTCTGTAATTTCTGTTATAAAAACTGATAGAAAGATAAACGAAAGGATATAATTGAGGAATCGGTATTAGTGAACTTTTGAAAGTGTAATTGTCATAGTTGACCAATAATTATTGTAATATTGGAAGAGCGTGATAAATAAAACAAAACTTTGTATTTTTCAGAGAAACAATTTGTGGTTTATTTTTGAAAATCCTTAATAATATATTTTATACATATATCTAAAGTCCTAAACACGAAAAAACGTTTACAACAAATAAACACGTTTTTTTTTCCTAATAACGGTTAACGTAGCAGAAGCACACACACCTCGTGGCTCATTAAACGACAGGGCGGTTTACCTGATATGGTTAAAAAGGTTTTCTACGAATATTATTGGAACTCGTTTATTAGATTAATTCCTGTGGTCGGCAAAAGATGGCGACCAAGGCGCGATGTTTTTATTGAAAACACTACATATTCCTGAAACTTGAACCCTCGAGGAGCCGGAGATTCAAAGGGATTTTCCACCCAAGCAACAAAATATAAAAAGAAATAAAGAGCCTGTCCGGAGCAATGGCATATTTTACCTGCAGTTGTTAAGAACAATGCGCTGTTCTTGTATTTATAACCACCCAAGTGACAATAGCGCGATAATTTTCTCGGTACTGGCGCCCAGAACTTTTTTAAAGTGTCTTCCTTTCTCTCTCTTTTACCTTAGCTCTCTTTCCCGCAGTTGAAGACTGTTCAAAATATGGCAACAATGCTTACAATAGTCAAACGGTTTGTTGAAATATGTATCTAGAATCATATTCAAATGAAACTTGGTTACAGTCGAAAACCGAATATGTATTCGTTTACACGAATACATATTCAACATTAAAACATGACATATGCATAAACATGAAAAAGATTCTTTCATTCGGTTTAAGTCGATAACGCGTCGCACTCAATAAAAGGAATATAATACCTAGTTTTTACAACACTTTTCATTGATGCTAAGCTCCTTTTGGTTGTAGCGTGATAATATATCAAGATAGCCTTTCTCGATAACTGAGCTATCTAACACTGAAATAATTATTCAAATCAAACTCGTACTTCCTGAGATTAGTGCGTTCAAACAAAGAAACAAAAAACTATTGAGCTTTACAGTATTAACTAAGATTAAAAATTAACATACAAAGAAATTCCAAACTGTCCGAAGATAAAAATGGAATAACTTCATATTTTTCTAAACCTTTACCAATCTCATAAGTTTGAATACTTCGTGTTACCCCCACGTATTGCCTTCACTGCGGTTATGCGGTTTGGGATGCTGTTGGTATCGGTACCTGTCATCTTCTTAATAAACTTATTGTGGTATTAATATATTGAACTATATTTTCCTTAATTAACTGGTCCATTTGTTTGATATTTCATGATAAATACCGCCGCCCGGGAAATATATTGTGTCATGAAACCAATCAATTTGTTCTGTGCCTGGATATAATATATCTAAGTATATGTGTGTCTAGGCTGTATCTACTCATATGATTTGATTACCGTGTACGATATAGATACTTATGTCATCACGACTGGCTCGTTGACGCAGTAGTAGCGTACGCTCGTTCGAGGAGGCAGCGTGCCTGGCAACCAGGGGAGTCTCTCTGGTGGTCGGGCGCATCGAGGCGCTGGGCTTACGGGTGGCCCTGGATAAGACGGAGGCCCTGCTATTTCATGGGCCTCGTCGCGGGCCGTCCCCCGGCGCCTCCATAGTGGTCAATTCGGTCCTCGTACCGATTCGGGCCCAGATGAAGTATCTGGGCCTGATCCTCGACGGTCGGTGGCTCTTCGACGAGCACTTCTGGCAGCTTGCTCACAAGCTGGTCGCCTGCCCTAGGGCGGAGGCAGTGCGCCTCCGCCCTAGGGCGACTTTTGTCCAATCTGGGTGGAGCCAGTGTCGCAACGAGAATCCTCTTCACGGGGGTGGTCCGGTCAATAGCGCTGTACGGCGCATCGGTGTGGGTGTCGGCTCTGACCGCCCAAAATAAGGCGCGTCTCTGGCGGCCTCAGAGGGTATTGGCGGTCAGAGTCATACGCGGATACCGCACGATGTCGACCGAGGCGGCGTGCGCCTAGGCCGGAACACCCCCGTGGGATTTGGAGGCGGAAGTGCTCGCCGAAGTTTATCGACGGATGGCTGAATTCCGGGCGGAGAGTGGCGTTCGTCCTCCGCCCGAAGATGTACGCGAGTGGCGTGAAGCCGTCCGTCGAGCCACTATGGTTCGGTGGTCGTCGCGGCTGGAGGCTCCACGTGCTGGCTTCGCCACCGTGGAGGCGCTCCAGCCCGTCATACTCGAGTGGGCAGGGCGGCAGCACGGGACCCTTTCCTTCCGACTGACGCAGGTTGCTTCGGGAAGTACCTGTACTCGGTCGCCAGGAGGGAATTAAGTCCCGCCTACCACCACTGCGACTGCAGTGAGGACTCGGCCCAGCACACGCTGGCGGTGTGCCCCACTTGGGCGCCGCAGCGTCGGGCCCTCACTGCAGTCATCGGAGGAGATCTCTCGCTGCCGGCCGTCGTACGATCCATGGCCGGCGGCGAGAGCAGTTTTACCGCGGTCGCGACCTTCTGCGAGGAAGTCACCTCGCAGAAGGAGGCGGCGGAGAAGGCCCG
>PKRV01000277.1:1055960-1081835 GCA_003709505.1 Hyphantria cunea
CCCGGGTCGGACCAAATATTTGTATGATTTGCAAATATTTATTTCGGAGTTTTTTTTATGGGGAAAAACGAGCAGACGTTTCGCCTGATTGTAAGCGATTACCGCCACCCAACTTTGAGTGTTTTCTATGTTTAACATGTTTATATTATCAAAAAAAATTATACAAGTATTCTATCTGTACAACTCTATACAATGTCTATACAAGTATTTTCACTATCATACTGCAAGTTGTGCTTAGTTTGAAGCTAGATGGGGTTGTATTCTGACACAACCCCATTTGATGTCCGATGTACAAATATTTTATTTATTAACTCATTATTATCTTCGTGGGTTATACTGGGGGTTTTCGTTAATCACTATTGAACTATGACCTGTGGCCTAATTCAACTTCGCAACAGTAAGTAGTAACAATACAAATAAAAAATAAATATTGACACGTGCACTTGAGTCTTGAATTCCTACCTAATTTATCAACTGCATACTAATTATATTGTATCGTCACGCAGACCTATCTCAATATACATAATTCATCTAATACCAATGACATAACAATCGTCAGAACAACACAATTTTCAATGTCAGTGATCAATATAAGCAGACATCATGTGACCTGCGCGCGCGCATATCTTCAGGTCAGGGGCTATCCGCCCGTCTGTGTGTACCGCCCGATAAACTACCTACTCGTAATATATCGTGTATTATATACCGAAATATAAGATGAATAACTTATAATTGCTTTATAATCTACTGCTGGACTTAGGTCTCTCTGTAGCTGTAGTTCCATTTTGACCAGACTGGTTAGCGTATAGTTGTATATAGTATAGAGTTTATTGAGTTCTATTCCCGTGGTTATAGTTGTACATTAACAACCACGTGTAACACCGCGTGGCACGGCTAGTCTGAAAAAAGTAGCTTAAGTTCATCATCATCATCAGCCTATCGCAGTCCACTGCTGGACATAGGCCTCTCCAATTTCACGCCACTTAGTTCGATCTATGGCTTCTCGCATCCAGCTCCTGCCAGCCGTCTTGCGCAAATCATCGCTTCACCTGGCTTGTGGACGTCCTACACTACGTTTGCCGAGACGCGGTCTCCACTCAAGAACTCGTTTACCCCAACGGTTATCGGTTCTTCGGCAAATGTGGCCAGCTTAAGTTACCCCTTTTAAAATTAATTATCTGCCAGTGAAAGTCCCATCAAAATCAGTTCTGCCGTTCCAGAGGTTATCTAGAATAAACAGGCAGACAGACCGACAGACAGATAGACAATAATTTTAAAGAAACGTTATTTTGGTATATTATGCACGATGTGTGCATATATATGCATTTATTAAAAACCGGTTATTTTAATATTACAATCAAACACTCAAATTTTATTAATTAATGTATACGAAGAGTGGCACACCGTATTCCGGCACACTTCGCCACAAACCCCGTTGGGGTAATGGCGTCCCACACCTTAAAAAAAAGGATTTATCGAATTGTATTGTATAGTTGACTATTAAAAACTGTTATTGATGATGATTTGCTTTTTAAAATCAATTTCTTCAATTTTATTACTTTGTTGGATTCTTTTACAGACTTGCCAAAAAAACAAGTCTTAGCTACGTACGCCATGGTTGCCTGTAAGAGATTGCGTTCAGGCGATAAGACCTCCAATTGTACCTTTAACCTTGAAATTACCATGGTAAATAATCTGGAGTACAATAAAGAGATTATTTTTATTATTATTATGCTATTCTACGAAGAGTGTAGCGCTTATCACCGATGTGGCATATCGCTTTACTCATTGATTAAGGGCCCCTATTTCACTCAACTGTTGCCGGGCATCTCTGAAGTGTCTTTTAAATTCAAAGATGTTTACGACTTCTCCAAACGAATGAACTGATGGAGTGAATTGTATCTGAATAGAGGTTTTTACTAAGAAACCCAATCAGTGTTCTGTCAGAGTTAATTAAAATAGTATTAAAAGTGCGTCCTTACGAGCAACCCGCTCGATTCCTATTACTTAAGACTTCATTGTTCATTGCCAATGTGGCCGACGCTTGCACTCATGTTGCCCCTACCACGGGCTCGACTAAGAATTGCACGATCTTTTATATAACACTAGGTTTTACCCCTGGTATCACTTGTTTTGTTAAGTTAAGTTACTTGCCTATAACTTGCTAAAAAGGTATCTTTCCTCTTATTAAGACACTATAGCCAATGAATTTAGATTTTCATCGGAAACCTCTATCCATTTCTGTTGTCCTCCTTTTTTCCATTTTTAATGTGAAATAAATATGCAAAATACCGACTTGTATATTTATAAATACAAATTATAGACTAGCTTTTGCGCACGGCTCTGTCTGCTTTTTTGTCGGTTATCGCAGCAAAGAGTAGCCTATGTCCTTTTTCAAGAAAGAGGTATCTCCATGCCAAATTTCACAAAAATCGGTGCAGCGGTTTGGCCGTGAAAGCAGGACTGACAGACAGGTAGGCAGAGTTGCTTTCGCATTTATAATATAAAGTATGGATCATCTGTGTGGAAATTAATTGAAGGAGTGACATCACCTCTTTTCATCCCATGGATGTCCTAAGAGGCAAATAAGGGAGTGAACTCAGCAGTATAGAAAAATAAAAGTTGTAACATAATCTATACCGACCCGTTTGGCTAGCGTAGGTAATATAGGTAGGTACTACATATATTACCTACGTAGTACCTAGTATGCTAAAACTTCCTTGCTATGGAAAAGCCTAGCTACGTCCAGCAGCAGGCTGTTAAAGGCCGCTGATAATGATAATGTTATAGATAAACTCATCCCATTTACCGACCTAGGAACGAATTCATCACACAAAGATTTGTTCGAGTCGAAATCGATCTCAACCACCACTGGCTTAGCAGTCAGTATTAATAACTACTACATAAACAGGCCCGGTCTTTAATAATCTATTTTTTTTATTAGACTAATATTTTTACGAAATAAAAAAATTCAGGTCATTTGTTGTATTGAATCTTATTATCGCACTAGTAATAAAATTATAATATATATTAATAGCAGTTGTTTAGTATTGCTTGTTTCAGATTGCAATGTGCTAAATTCAATAACTTTCTTTTGTGTTTAGTTAAATACAAAGCGATAGGAATGTAGGTTTCTAAGCGATGCGAATTCGATTTCTCACTTTATCGTAGAATATCGATTGAAGTGTATCGAATCAATTCGAGCTGATATAGTTCATTATCTTGAAATGAAAATATTTATACAGTTAAGAGGACTGGTTTACCAAAGACAACAGCGCTCGATGTTTCAACTACAATATTCAATTTCGGATACATTGCAGTTCCCACGTCCTTAAAAAACACTGCCGTAATGCTGTGAGATTGAAGTCGACCCACTTTAAGCTATATTTGAGTAAGTTTAGTAACATAGAATGAATTTAGATAAAATCAGGAAGTAATATATAATAAATCATACTTTTGTAGTAGTAATTATAGCCTGTATAGTAGGTATACAGACCGACAGTTTAATTTTATTAGTTAATTACTTTGAAATATAGAAGTCTTGACTTGACCTCCATGTGAGGGTAGGTAAAAACGGTAAAGAGTTTACCTAGTTGGAGACGTCACACTAAAATTTTGAATAATGTCATCTTCTTACAGGAGTGTGAGTACTTCTAGGACGCATGCTGCTCTTCCCTTGCGTTCATTTATCAACTTCATTCCTTTAAAATGAGTATATCTATTAGAAAAATAAAATGAATATGTAAAATGAGAATCATCTTACAGAAGATCAACCTAAGGTGACAGCAGTTGTGCTGTCGTGTTTCGTTGGTGAATACGAGACCGGAGACCTAAAGAGCACAAGCATCACTAAGCTGCCATGGTATGGGTCACCATGATCGTCTGCATTCACAACGAGTATGGTGACCACTCTTGGATTCTGCTTACTTATGTTTTCCATCAGAAAAATAAATTTATCATAAAAAAGAAACAAAAGAGTATTTTGATCTGAAAACGGCAAAACACAAATAACACTAACACAGCAAATTATGAACAAACAAAACTATCGTATTTTGGCACAAACAGGAAATTAAAATAGTCGTATCAAGTTTTTACACAAATTCCGTCACAAACACTAATAGCGTTTGAAGGCTAAGTGTCTATTCAAAACAAATTCAACATGTTGTTAGGCTTCGCTGTCGCTCTGCGAAGGTCCTACATTTATTTATAACAAAAATACGGAAGCAGTTTTCGTATAACTCTAGTAACACCGGTTTTTTTTTGTCATGATGTAATGTAAGTACCTATGTATTGTTGCTATTCCGTTGCAAATAGATTCTAGTAGCTTTGTATGTTTTTTAAATTATTATTTAATAAAATTGATTACATTATCGCTTATATTTTTAATGAGTTAGGCAGAGACGTTGTCGAATGCTCTCATTATGCTGTCATAAGTTTAATTTCAATTTACTAATAGAGGTCAAAGCATTGCTCTCAGTCAGACAGTTTGAGAATACGGTTTTATTAACACTATGGGTTAATTAACTTCAGCAGGTAAATTGCATGGCTATCAAAGGGAACATTCCTTATATGTTTTTGTGTTATATACATGGGGAAGCGTTAACTATCTATTGACCTGTCGTGGAACATGTAAGGAACACCAACCCTTGGTCCAGGTCCGTGCGTCGCCTTAATTGAGAGTTCATACCAGCAGACGGTGCCCGCTTCAATGCGGGCGCTGGGAGGGGTCCGGATGGCGAAAGAAAGCGGTTCCCGGATCCCTCCCGTCTCAAGCGCAAAGTGGCAAACTGTGTGATTTTAGTCGGTTCGATTCCACACACCGCCCCGCCGCAAACCCCAGTGGGGTGAAGGCCCGAAGGGGTTTACACACGAAAAAAAAATGTCTTAGGCAATCCGCATTCATTCGCTACCATCTTTACGTCCTCAGTCTAACTTGCCGTAGGGCGCCAGCACGCACGTTTTGTCTTCAGCGAACTTCAGTACGTCTGAAGACATATTGGGCTAGTCGTGTACGCCATTGATTTTAACAATTACTTCTAGCTGTAGTAGTTGTAGATATTTATAAGTAGTTCGGGCAATTCACAGTTCTATTTATACTAGTTCTACTTACCTGAAACTTGAACTGGCTGTCGCTGAGAGATTCGACGCCCTCCAATTGTATTTACAGAGGAACAGAAGTATTAAAATTCCATGCCTTATCACAAATTATAAAGAATATAAATTTATAACAGAAAAACTATCAAAATAATCAACTGAAAACGTACCTACTAATAATTGAGACTGATTGTTTAATCAGTCTCAATAATTACATAGCTTATCAATGGGCAACTTCATATATCACTAAATTTAGTATTTGCTTTTTAAAACAATTAATAAATAATAATAAATATTTCGGACATCTAACACACAACGCCATTTAGTCCCAATCTAAGCAGAGCGTACCCATAAGGTACTAGATAACTGATATGAATACATAAATACTTTTTTTTGTAAATACATACATATTATACTTAGAAAACACCCAAACTCCGAAACAAATACTTGCAGATCATACAAACATTTGGTCCGACACAGGATTCGAACCCGAGACCTCATGGATAGCAGTCGCGTATGAACCGAGGCAGTTAAATCACTTATTTATATAATTTATACTCACGATTGTCGGCACTTGAAGGAACTTACCTCAACCCACGCGAACACGTTGAGAGTGTCACTAAAGCGGCCTCACGGAAGCTAGGTGTGTTAAACAGGGTGAGACGGTTCTTGTCGCCCGGGCATCTGTGTCTTCTTTACAAGACCCAGGTTCGCTCGTGCGTGGAGTACTGTTCTCACCTTTGCTATGGTGCTGCACAGTACCTGTTTGACGCTCTTGACCGGTTGCAGCGGCGAGCAATCCGTATTGTCGATAGTCCCGAAGCCACCGAGACCCTTGAGCGTTTGCAGTTACGTAGAGATATCGCCTCCTTGGCAGTCCTCTATCGCCTTTACCATGGTGAGTGTTCTGAAGAGCTCTTCCAAGTGTTCCCCTCCTCTCCCTTCCTTTACAGAACAACATGTGCCTGCCTTGGAAGTCACCGCTTTAAAATGGAAGACATACGTTCTCGTACTCATCGCTTCGGTGCTTCCTTCCTGTGCCGAGCGGTAAAAACCTGGAACTCACTACCAGCGCCCGTGTTTNCCCCCCTCTCCCTTCCTCTACAGAGCAACACATGCCGGCCTTGGAAGTCACCCCTTTAAAATGGAAGACATACGTTCTCGTACTCATCGCTTCGGTGCTTCCTTCCTGTGCCGAGGGGTAAAAACCTGGAACTCACTACCAGCGCCCGTGTTTCCTTCCCACTATGATCCCGGGTCCTTTAAGCGGGGCGTGAAAAAGCATCTCACCAGGCCACCTTTCACAGGAATTGTCCTTTTTCGTATTGAGGATGGTGACCACCACTCTTGGATTCTGCTAATGCTTTCTATCAGGCAGGGCAGAGTCATTTTGGCTGACTATATATATAAAAAAAAACTTGTTACAATACATTCTGGAATTAGCACTTGTACCTATTCCACTACTTTATTTATGTTATTTATACATGTGACTGGTTTCACCTTATGGCATCATCAAAGGTTTAATGGCTATATAAGGAAGTGTTATGTACAAAGACGAGCTCGACCCAAAATTGAGTTTTCTTCCAGCACACCTTTATTGTGTGTGTACACAAGTACACCAGAAAGGATAGCAGAGAAATTTAAGGGCACAGTCATTAGGAGAAACGATTATAATATTAAATAGTTATAATATTAATTATAAATGTTGAGGTATACAGTAGAATCCATAATACATATTAATACACACATACGATATTTATGCATAAATACAATCAGTTATACATATGGTATATTAAGTGTCTGGTTATTGTAGGGACAGATAATAATCCCTGGCTCTCTTCCTGAACACACATGGAGAAGGACTCGCTCGTATCGGACGCGGTAAGGCATTCAATAGCCAAACATCTACAACACTAAAAAAATCTACGTAACAGCTCCAAATATGAGAAGGATCGAAAGTCGAAGATCGAAGTTCGAAAAAGTAAATAGTTGAACAGTAAGAAAATTATGTGTAGATAGATGATTTTATATATATCAATATAAGGTATAACTATTTTATTTATTTGCCGTAGATGTTTTATTATCAATCATGATATTATTATCATGCGTGAATAATGAAATACATAGTTATAGTATATCTAAGCCTAAAAATGAATACGAAAGTAAAGTTTAAGTATATGTTATAAGTATATAAATATAACAATTATACCTGTTATTACAACAGCTTTAAATATTTCTGTTGCTACAATGTTGGGGATTTTTACGATTCACTTGACTCACACCCGTTGTGGGTAAAATTCCCCTTTGGATAAACCAAATTGTCACTCCTTTTCTCTAGTTAATGTTTTTGTTTTTAAGGAATAACATGTACATATATTGATTTAATAACAAACAGTTCATGGTGGTCGCTTATGTTGGCCGCATTACTAACGTCATTCACATTGCGAAAACAATAGATTTACCTAGTCACCTTTTATGTCTATCAGATGTATGATTGAAAAGAAATGAACAAAAAATTTTCACGAAAATAGACGAACATGATCTTTGAAACAGGCTGTATACTTTATGACTAAATTTAAAATTAATCGATTTTAATTTTTTTAGTTATTAATGCAAACCATTTTTTATCAAGAAACTTCAAGTAATCGTTAAATACCACGGGCCCGTGTCGAAAATTAATGGGTCATGTGAATGTGATACAGGGGCATAAAACAATAACATTAGGGATAGTCCCTAATGTTATTGTAAGCTGTCGTCACTTGTAGAATGTCCAACTGAGTACTGGTGAAGGGGAGTGGGCAGTAACCCTCGATTTTTCTTCCTTGTCACATGATTTTTGTACGGCGTAGCGAAATAATGGATTAGAAGGGGTATCAAAATTTCATGGAACCGATGCCGTACAAAATAGTGCGCCACAAAATTATTTTTTTTTATTTCTCAGTGATTCTCTCGGTTAATTTGTTTATTTGATTTTTGTATGGCATGGGTTCACTACTATTTTTGACGATTTTTCGACACAGGCCCGTATTCTATTACTAAGATTAATGGATCTTAGTTTGGCACGAGATACTGATCTCCAAACAGTAATTGAGAGTTTTTAGAAACGGACTTTCGTGCATGATAACAGTTTTTGAGTTTCAACTAGATGTCGTCTAGACCTAAGACAAACATATTTTTTCGAAGACACGTCACATATCTAAGCCGAGTTTTCTCCACATGGTAGAGGTACCGAAGCAAACACAAGCAATAAAGCATTTTTACGAGGCATTGTGAGCACTTTACGACTGGCCCGGCCGCGATTGACTTCTGAGCATAAAATGTGTTTTCTATGTCGTTCTTTAACTTTATATCTTGGTTTTCATCAACATATACATATATTGCTTCAATAACAGCTCATGGTGGTCGCTTATGTTGGCCCGCATCACTAACGTCATTCACATTGGGAAAACAATAGATTTACATAGTCGCATTTTATGTTTATCAGATATTCTTTTTACTTGTGGCAATTGAGATAAATTTTCAACTGTTGCTATGTAAAAATAACTCTCAATTTATCTATGCCTTATCAGTAGTTTCAAAATAATATCATATCAATGTTTCTGACATTCGCCGTCGGCTACGCTTGATACGAGTTTCCGTACGTACTGCTATATTTTTGGCCTAAAGACCTTGGACAAGTTTTTTGTTTTTACTCTTTTAAAAAGACAACTCCCGCATTAAGAATATGCATTCATGTGTCACGGGGATCTTTACAAACATACATGAAACGGAACAAAGTACACCCAGACTTAGAACAACAATTTATGGATCACACGAAGTGGTGTCCCATGTAGGATTTGAACCCACAACACTTGGCGCAGCAGAAAGTGGTGTGGTGACCACTGAAACCACTAGGCCAACCGTGTAGTCAAAGTTAACATTCTAGAAACGTAAACATTATTAAAACGCCATGACGGGTTTAATATTCTCAAAATAAATAGTGGTGAACACAATAAGGTATTCTTTTATTTATTTAAATAAAACTGAATATTTGTGTCTTGAAAAAGAAATCTTATACAACTACTCACAGCGCACACCAATCGAAACTTAATTTATATATCACTATGCGGCAGACCATTCATATGGGCATAAGAAGTAAAATTTAAGAATTTATCAAAAAAAAATATGTACCTAAGCACTTTTAGTAAAATTTATAAAGCCTATTTCACTCGGGCTATTATTACAAATCTATAAACACGTTTTCATTCACTGAAGATATTTATCTTCAGTAGTTTAGGCTCTACGGTAGAAAATACATACAGACTGCCAAAACTATTAAAGGTAGTAGGGCCACGCTTGTTTCAGCACGAATGGGACGACTCGATCGGGGCGGTAGGTACTACCCTCGCACAGAAAATCACCACAAAATGACAGCGTCCGTGCTGTCGTGTTTTGTTGGTGAGTGCGAGACCGAAGGCCCAATGATGCAGAAACATCACTAGGGCGCCATGGTGCAGGTCACCATACTGCTTTCGCTGCTGGCTATTGGCTACATTCGCAATAAGTATGGTCATAACCACTCTTGCTAATGCTTTCTATCAGGCAGAGTAGTAATTTTGACAGGGCCATGAATAAAAAAAGTTACGTTTTCTTTTCGCTTCGCTGTAATCAGGTACAAATTATTAACCCTGACATGTTAACTAATCAGATTTATTTTATTATACCTTGTTAATATACAAGTACCTTTGTGAGGTTCTTTTGTAATTTTCCTTAAAATAAGGAAAATGTCAGTCAGTAAGTAGGTATATTATAAAAACAAAGGTAAATTGTATTGTAGAATATTTTACGACGACTAGCTGCCTCTGTGGCGTAGTGCTAGCGAATGCGACTGCTTTGCTAGAGGTCTCGGGTTCGATTCCTGAGTCGGACCAAATGTTTGTATGTTTTGCAACGAAATCCGAAACGAATAGTTTCGGAGTTTGGGTGTTTTCTATGTATAATATATAATATGTTTTCTAGGTATGTATTTACAAAAAAAGTATATAAGTATTATTATCAGTTGTCTAGTACCCACAGTACAAGCTCTGCTTAGTGTACAAGCTCTGCTTAGTTTGGGACTAGATGGCGTTGCGTGTTAAAATATCTGAAAATATTTATTAATTTATATTTGATTCATATGTAAATACAGGTAATTATCATAGACCTATAAGTTTATATACGTACCTAGTTACGAGTATATAATTATGGGAGTTTTGGGGCAAAAAGTATTTCTGTGCCGGCTCTTTGGTGCCGAAACATGGTTCTCCCGTAATAATATAGTATACATGTAATAACTTTATAGACATATATGTACAACATTTTCAATGCGCAAGAATGGAAATGGAAATGAATTTAGGTACGTACTTAAAGTTGTAAACCTTTAAATATGTTGTTAAATATGTATGTACCAACGTGTACCACAAACTTATGTACGAAACTCATTATGTAGCATTGTCATATGCGATACATATGCTAGTCTCCAAACAACCTTAGGTTAGGTATAGTTTTAAATTATAACCTACTTAAAGAGTACGAGTTAAGCTGCCGGCGTCGCTCGGTCTCTGTTGCCCTGTTAAAAAGTCCGACAAGAGTATTTCTACCTAATTGTTTGTTTATTGTTTTACTGGACTAGTTCTGCACTTGGCCTCTTGATGGGACCGTTGTACGTGGTTTTGTCATCTTACTTTTTTTTTGTGTATTTAATCCTCCACGGGCCGTGACCCCACCGGGGTAATGTGACGGTGTGTTGGAATCGGACCGACTAAGACCACACACAGTGTGCCACTCTACGGTTCAAAAAGGAGAGATCCGGGATCCGCTTCATTTCGACCTCTTCGTACATGATGATACGCTCCATTAAATAGCCCACCTCCAGCAGCCCCAGGTACTCAGGTACTCTGTGGTACTGGAGTGCTTCCCTGATGCATCTAAATAGCAGACTATTGAATGCGTTGGCATTGTCCAGCGACACCACCAAGAGCAAGGCCCTCAGGTGCATCACGACCTCGATGGCCCCTCTCGGATTCCGTTTTGGGCGTCCACCAGGTCGGGTCCCACTTGGCGCTGGAGAGCAAAGTTTTCGCATGAATGGGCCAGCTCGACCGGAGTGATACCACGGCCTCACTTAAAACCAGTGTGAAACAGTACTTGTGCTGTGTTTAACCGAGTGGGCGAGGATACCGGAGGCCTACCCCCTCCCCATGATCATGCCGTTGAAAAACAAATTGATACCCCAGGAGGGTACCAACTGCGATAGTTTTGGAGAATCCCTCTCTGGGCGTCCACGCTCAGGACACAACGTGCATAAACCTCGATGCCCAGGTTGCCCCTCGTATTCTGGGGAGGGCAAAACTGCGATCAACCACGCTCGGGGCAGGAGCAGTAAAATCACGGCACCCCCTGCCACGCTGGTCGTAGTCTTCTGCAATGTCAGGGGATTACACGGTAACCTTGATGCTGTCCATCACGATCTCGGGACAGCAAAGCCAAAATTGCTCTTTTTGACCGAGACGCAGATATCGTCTCCAGCGGACAGATCCTACCTCGCTGCCCTAGGTACGGACTAGAACATTCGTTTATGTCTAAAGTCGGAGTGTGAGTATACGTCAGAGACGATATCAGCTCTTGTCGCATCAGTTACCTTGAAGGCCGGGACCTCTCCATCTTATGGCTCCGTGTAGACAGCGACGATTATCCCCGCGTCTATACTTGCCTCTATAGGTCCCATAGCGGTGATGACAAAACTGACCGACTCATCAAGCACATCCAGATGGCTACAAACCTCGTGCAGCAGCAGGTCCCCTCCGGAAAGATCACCGTACAAGGCGATTTTAATGCTCACCACGCCGGCTGGCTTTGCTCCAGTAAAACGGATCATGCGGGGAGATCTGTTCACGACTTCGCCCTGGCATATGACCTTACTGAACTAGTTACCACGCTCGCGCGAGTCCCAGATATGACGGGCCAGAATTCCTCATTATTGGACCTTCTGCTGACTACTCATCCGGACGCATACCACGTATCCGTAAACGTTCCACTTGGCTCCTCAGACCATTGCCTTGTCCGGAGTGCAGTGCCTCTCACATACTCATCGCGATCGCGAGTTGCACGCAGCCGTCGTGTGTGTCACTACAAGTCAGCAGATTGGGATGGGATGAGGTCCTTCTTTGCATCCTGCCCTTGGAGACAGTGGTGCTTCTCGCCAGATAGTCCCAACACCGCTGCAGATTCTGTTGCCTATGTAGTGCTACAGGGTATGGATCTTTTCATTCCATCTTTTGTGGTCCCCAATGGTGGCAAGTGCCGGCTCTGGTTTGGTCCATTTTCCTAAAAAGCCTCCCGTAGGAAGCAAAAGGCTTCCAAGCTTGGGCTGATGCAGTAGCGGTACGGGATCAAAATACCAGCGTTCTAAAAAAGGAGTATAACTTTGCCTCCAGGTCCTACAAAAGAGACATTGCAAAGGTGAAGTCAGAGCACATTGTTAGGATAGGCGAGAGGCTTGAACGTCTTCCTTCAGGAATTCGAGTATTCTGGTCTCTTGCAAAGGCTATCGAAGGGAATTTCTGTAAGCCATCCCTTCCACCTTTGCACTTGGGAAATAATTCGTTGGCCTATGACGCAAAGGAGAAAGCCGATATTCTGGCAAAACATTTTGTGTCCAACTTGACCTTGGATGACGTGGAACAGGAGCCGCCTATTATACCGCGGTGCGAGAGCCTGGATATCCAGTTTCACCAACGCTCAGTGCGTTTGGTACTTTTATCCTTGGACATCCATAGGACATCATATATATAGTGTTGAAGATGTGCGCTCCTGAGCTGGCACCGGTCTTAACGCGTCTTTTTCGGCTCGCCTACTCTTCTGGCGTTATCCCGAAGTCATGGAAGGCAGCATTTGTCCACCCGATCCCTAAAAAAGGCGACCGCTCTAATCCATCGAACTACAGGCCGATAGCTATAACTTCTCTCTTCTCGAAAATAATGGATTTCATTGTCAATCGTCAACTCCTACAGTATTTAGAAGATCAGCAGTACGACTTCTGTAAGAGTCGATCGGCTGGTTATCTTCTGGGATACCTGACACATTGCTGGGCACGGGCGATAGAGACTAAGGGGGAAGCCTTGGCAGCTAGTTTGGACATTGCGAAGGCCTTGGATCGGTTCTGGCACAAAGCGCTTCTTTCGAAGCTCTCTTCTTATGGGCTATCCGAGGAGTGCTATCGCCTACTTTGTTCCTCCTCCATATCAATGACATGCTGCAAATTAGCGGCATTCATTGTTATGCGGATGACAGCATCGGCGATGCCCTTTACACCGGCCGCCCCAATATTTCTCGGAAAAACGTCATTATGAGTTGAAACAAACTTATGTCTGAAGTTGAGACCTCCATGAAAAAGATCTCAGACTGGAGTAGACTTAATTTAGTCCAATTTAACCCTACAAAGAAACAAGTTTGCGCGTTCACTGCTAAAAAACTGCCGTGGGTCGTATGTCCTCGTTTTGAAGATACTTCCCTATCTGCCTCAGCCAATATTGGAATACTTGGTGTCGACATATCGAGCGAAGTCCAGTTTCGTGACCATTTGGAGGGTAAGGCCAAATTTTTTACGAGTATATTCAGCCAGTTGGTTTTAAAGTACCTACTAGTATCTTATTAAATATCTTTATTAGCAAAGTAACCCATGTTCTTCACGAAACCCTAAATCCGTTTTGTAAAATCACAAAATTTCAGGCTGAAATAGGTTTGTTGACGAGATAAATCGTAAAAAAGCCCAACTATTCGCAGCAGAAATATCCTAAATCAAACAAATACACTGAAATTCCAAATCGATGCAGGCGTTTGTAAGATTATCCGGTACAAACAGACAGACAAAAATTTCAAAAATGTTTTTTTATGTAGGTATCGTATTCACTTCCACGCGCATTTAACGCCAAAAGCTGTTAATTGGAAATCGCGAACAGAAACTTTCATTTTATTTATTTATATACATTGTTAAACCTTCCTGACCGTGACTACGTATATAGGTATATAAATAAGTTACTAGTCACTGATATGTTCATACCTGCAAACCGCTGGGTGAAAACATCGATTTAATTATAAACTAAAATGTGTTATTTACCGCAACAAATAAGGATAAAAACATCATTGAAACGCCAATGGCTTATTTATTTAACGATTTTCATGTTAGTTATGACTTGTAACGATATTAATCTATATACGTACCTAGATAAAACTTAGGTACTTACCCTCACATACCGAAGCGTATTTAAAGCCTGGATTCCGCTGGCAACCAGTCCAGTTCCAGTCATAGCTATTTAGGCATCAGAAAGGAAAATTGGGTGTTTAAAGCCCTTTTTTACCGATTACAGATAAGTTTCCGATAACTGACAAATAATTTGACAATTTGACGTATCTTCCACACAAATTGTGTCAAACCATCTGTCAGATAAGCTCTCCTCGATTATAGATATTAAAAAACTGCCTCTGTGGAGCGGTGGTAGCGTATAGGACTGCTGTTCTTGAAGTCTTGGGTTCGATTCCCGAGTCGGACCAAATGTTTGTATGTTCTGTACATATAATTTTGTTTGAGAGTTTTGGTGTTTTCTATGTATAATATATATGTATTTATATCAGTTGTCTAGTACCTATAACACAAGTTCTGCTTAGCTTGGGGCTAGATGGCGTTGTGAAAATTATATTATTATACTGTTAGTGTGTCACAGGGTAGCGTACTAGGCCCTACGCTCTTCGTTACTAACTCAAGCATGATTTGTGTTGGCTTTAACTAAAATATGGCATAATCGTAAAATTCACAGACGACATTGCTTTGCTCTGTCATGGGGATATTTGTAGCGAGACATAGGCTCTTGCACAAACGGGTTTTGACACAGTATGCTCCTGGCTCAGAAAAAATGGTTAGACACTTAAAACAAAGTACATATTGGCATTAAAGACAGTTCCATCAAACATTCTTCAAAACTATCAAATCTGCCCACACCTGTCTATCACATGTCTTCTGGCACTGTGATCACCTGGAATGTGGCTCTCGGAGTAAGTATCTCGGTGTTATGCTAGACTACGCTCTGACCTTCAAATACCCCATAGATCTTCTTGGTTTTAGAACACGTAACTTGAAATATCCATCTTTAAAAGTATATGTAACATAATCGATATAAAGGTGATTAAATTGGTATATACGCCTCTATGTCATCCCATAATATCATTTTGTATTTCATTAATCCTGTAAAACTTGACTGGTTAAAGTCGAAAGAGCGCAAAGGGCTATTCTTAAGGTAAGCCATTCCTTGCTTTTCCTATATCTTACTAAGTATCTGTATTAAGCCTCCGATGACCTGACAGTGCGGCAATAGGGAATATACATTTTTTTTATTTCATAATCTGATCATTTACATCTCGATATCATAGAAAAAAATATGAATAGGCTTGAAAATATTCGAATTAATTTTCAAAGTGAATTTTAAAACACTGACTAAATTTGAGCTATTCAAACTCCGCCATTTTGCACGCTCTTTTGACATAACCAAAGACGTCATTGTCATTTTGAGTTTATTTACTATTCAGTGTTATAGTTACTTAATACTTATAATTACTATAAAAATCATGGAAAAAGGTAATTTTTCTGATAAAACTACTAACACATTTTGAATTTCGACTCCGATAATTTCGATGACATGACCATTTAAGTCGCATTTCGTTTCGACCAATAGTAAGCGTTTTGTAAGTTTGAATTTCCCTCTCTTAATTTCACTTTTTATATAATATTTTCGAAGTTTAAATATTCATTAAATAAAAAAATACGTACTTTAAGTATTTTGTTAGGACAATAAAGAATCTAGAAAAAAATATTTGAGACAAATAAAAATTTTATGCATATTCCCTATTACTTACCCTTAGCTTTTAAGACACCATACCTTTCTCTCTATAAAGTTATGACTCTTTGCGCCCAAAAATACGGTTACAACAAAAAATTTGGCCATTTATAACCAATGGTTAACTGCATGTTCTCACAGATTTTAAGGATTCCTGGGCATATTTTTGTTCAGTAACGTGATTAAAAAATGATATATTTATTCACAAGCCAGGCACCTCTGTTCTAAGAACACATTATATTGGCTAAAATCTTTTAGCTGCGGGGAAAAAGAAAGTTTAGTACAAATTACTTAACACCTGTAACAGACTTAATACACGAACTGCATTAATATATATCTACACGTCTACATTAACTCGCATCATACATACATACATACGCTCAAACATACAAGCACACATACTCGTACACATTATGATCTAGTTACACTTATGTTTTAACTTGTATCCAAGGTTTGTATTGTATTCATTCTTGTGAAGACGGATTACGAATGTCAGTTTTGATCCCGAAGGTGTTGTTGTTAAGAGCTGACGTAAGGGTCAAATAACGCCGGCCTACAACACTTCAGCGAGAAGAAACCCTTTAATGAGTGAGTTAACAATGAACTACGGTGGAGGATTTCCTTGAACTCAACGCCTAACAATAGTCTTGAATCGTCGGAAACCAAGAAGGAAATTGAGTTCGTTTCCTTCTTGTTTTCCGGCGATTCAAGACCATTGTATTAGGTATTCAGACACTTTTCTAGACATGTATTAATATTTGTACGGCACGTGCTTCTTCGAAAAGTTGTCTTAACAGTAAGTAAACTGAAGTTTTGAATACTTAAATATTCCTTTAAGTTGAGGGATTTAAAAGGGAAATAATGCAATAAGTTCTGTCTCTGACTCTGCTATCTTGTTATACAGTTCTACACACCTTTAGTTTTTAGTGTTTATTCAAGAATCAGTAGATATTTTTTTGTAGTCACCCATCGCGTTTCTTTTTGACATGGGCCTTTCAACACAGCTCGTTGTCTTGTATCATGCCCAAATATTGGACGATAGGTAATTGTGATAATTTATTTGCAAATTAGCTGAGTGTCAATGAGTTACCCATTATTATTGTTATTGTTGTACTTTTACAACTGCGGGTAATACGGCGGGGAAAAGCTAGTCTTAGAAAAAGTATTCTAAGTTACTCTTTATCACATCAGCTATCCGCCAGTGAAAGTTCCGTCGAAAATCGGTCTAGCCGTTCCAGAGATTAGCCAGAACAAACAGAAGACAAACTCATAGACAGACAAAAGTAGTAAAAAAAGTATTTAGGTTTATGTACCGCGAATGCATACATATCCATTTAGTATAAAGTGGTTATTTTAATATTAAAATACAAATATATACGCTAATTCTATTTATTTGCATAGATATAAAAGATATCGTGATTAAAATAATAAAAATATTAAATAGATCTCGAATTTAAATTTTAAGTTTTTCTTACTACATAATACGGAGTGAAACAGCATAAAGTTAGAAAGAGACTAAGCAATGAACTAACGAGTGATAGAAGAGCATAGAAGAAGAATGGCAAGACACTAAGAGATATGAATTTAAGTTAGGTATGGTATCATTATACAAGGTGCTTAAGATATATTGAAAACTGCGACTAGAAAAGTAAAGAAGTACCTACCTTGTGTCCGTCCTTAATTCCAATAATTTCCAATGTTAGTTAAAACTTGAAATTATAAACATAAGGACTGCCGATATAGGTGAAAACTTATAACTTAGAATACTTTTTGTAAAACTAATGTGTAAAATTATCAACATCAAACATATGTTTGATGGGTTCGTGTCTCGATATGCTATATTATGATATCTTAACAAAGCATATCGGGACGCGAATGGCCAAAAAGTGCTCAACGCGGATAAAGAGTTTTAAAAAGTAAAAAAATATAGGTATTACGGTTGGTACTAAGTACTAAGTACTAATATTAAAACACAATTGATAACATCATAAAGGCAATGCGGATTAACTCAATATCTACAATAAAAGCAAGTGCATTACGTATCTGGCTATCCTTTATCTATCAGTGATAAGAAGCGTTAAGTGTGATTTTATATCAGCGATAGATTAGTATACAACATATGTACACCTACCCATACATAAATATATTAAGATTTATAAGCAGGAAGCTTATAAATCTAAAGTTTAGTTCGAATTGTAAGTATATGAACATGCTTAGGTATACCCACTAATCCAGCCCTATGAGTCGCTTTCCTACCGTCTTCCTTTTTTACCTTTTGAAATAGGTACCCTTATTTTCCTATAAGTTTCTACAGTCATTTCATTCACGAAATATGTTACTCTAAAATGTATTTAAGAATATTGTTAAAATGGTGGATTGTATTGTAAATATTTTCTTCGTACGATGATCCCGTGTACTTTAAGCAGTGCGTTAAATAACATCTCATTAGGCCTCCATTAGTGTGGGTCACCATATTGCATTGCCCGCGTTTGCATTGAAGATGGTGACCAACTTGGATCACTCAATAACTACTCAGAATGCCGCCAGATTTACGGCAATAGTCTGGATTTATTTTAGGACCGTGGTACTAAATTATCGTATGTAAAATTTAGTGTAATTTCCTCCCTATTTTTTAATTATGCGTCTATCTGTAAGACAGCGTCTTCAAGTCTGCGAATGCCCCTTGAGCTATCTCTATTTCTAGACCCTAGACTAGAAGTAGAAGAGTAAGAGCGGTAGAGAGTAAATATACTCTTTCTGCTCTTATCCTGACATACAAAGAACCTTTTTTGAGTGTCAATCCGTATACCAAATCCCTTTATCCAGGAATTGACAGTTATTAACCTGAGTCTAACCTGTACGAAGGCATGCACGTATGTAATCAGTACAGTACTCAGGACGAGAATGAGCTCCCAACAGGAAGAGGGAAAATCATCTTGACGCCTGCCTGCAAGCCCTCCTAATTTTCGGGGCATTCTACAAAGACCTAACGCATAGTTGCGTCCGACATATAGACTACTTTTTCGGGAATTTCCCAAGTAACGAAGAAGAAAGAAGTAACAGCCTGTCATCCTTTAAGAGTCCACTGCTTAACAAAGGCATATTCTTAGAGGATTTTGACTACCTTCTATACATCGCTGGCCAAAGATAAGATACTCTATACCGACCCTATAGAGTATCTTTCAAGTTCTCCTTGTCTTCGCCGTGCTGTTGACCTACGTACCTAGTTTGTTCTCGTAGTCGGCTCTTACGAGACCCTCCAGGGACAAAGAGGTAGTGTCACTGCGTATTGGCAATCAGCTCATCAATCAATCATCAACAACCCATAATATCCCACTGCTAGGCTTGGGTCTCCTCTCAGTAGAAGGTTAAGGCCATACGTCCCCACGCTGGCCAAGTGCGGGTTGGGGACTGTAAAGTGTAAATGCTTTTGGAGGTAATTAGCTACCACGCCTATAACACATTAGTGTCTTAAATAAGCTAGAGACAAGTATAGGTAAACTATGGGGCGTATTCGAAGACATGAGTTAATATGTTTCTGTTCAATTTGAAGGTTTTAATTGAGAAGGACTTTGTGGCCTAACTAGGCGATAAAATTTTCTCGGAACATTTTAATTGATGCTCCTCCTTTCTGTTAAAGTCTCCCGATAAAAGGGCAACCCACAGATATAAGATTTTTTCAATAGGTCAGATGACTGTGTCCTAAATAAATAGCGATGTGTCTTTCATTAAAACTAATATTACAAAACAAATTACATAAATATAATTACACATACATATTATAATTACACCTTTTCATTTCTATTACAAATTCTAATCACATAAATATTGAAATATATTGCGCAATTGCGTACTAGTCTAAAACAGTGACGTCACAAGGTTGAAGGTATTTCGTAAATTTTTCATACAAAGTAATCGTTTTGACAGATGACTATTCACAACGAAAGATTTTTTCAATTCAAATTAATAGTTCCTGGGATAGTTCCTGTACATAACGTCACAAGCTTTTCCTCTTTATAATACTTTAGATTATAGTTTTAATAAGTAATCATAAAGATGATTAGGTACAGGTAAATATCTTTAACATTAAATTGAGTTATGAAGTAACAGGGAACAAACGCTGAGAAAGATAAAAATAATAGGTAGCGGGGCTTTATTGTAAGGTTGCGCAGCGCTTCGGCAAGAATGGGCCGCCTCGACCGGAATGATACCACGGTCTCATAGAAAACTAGTGTGAACCAGCGCTTGCGCAAGTGAGTGATGATACCAGAGGCCCATTTTTTTTACGTGTGGAAACCCTCTCGGGCCTTCACCCCACCGGAGTTTGCGGCGGGGCAGTGTGTTGGAATCGAACCGACTAAAACCACTCGGTGTGCCACTCTGCGCCTTAGACGGGAGGGATCCGGGAGCTGCTGTTATTATGACATCCGGACCCCTCCCAGCGCCTGCCCGCGTCGATGCGGGCACCGTCTGCTATTGAAATCTCTATTTAGGCCACGTACGGCATAGGCGTACGTTGCCTCCTCGCAGCTCGTCACTGAAGCAGATGAAGTGAAAACCTGATCCGCCAATCCGCTGCCACACTCAAGGCGGCATGAGGTGCTGGTAAGCGGGCCTTCGCCGCTCGGTTCGACTGCGGCAAATTGGGTCCGACTGGAAGTCGTCCTCACGGGCCCTTTCCGCCATTATCCTCTGGGGTCGCCAGAGGCGCCGCTACTCAGACCAGTGCACCATAAAGCGCGCTTGATGCTAAACGAAAGCCTTCCAACCATCCCGGTCTTGGGCAATCCGCACCCATCCACTGCCAGACATTTCTTCAAGTGTCGGCCCATCGTGCTCCAGGGTACATTAATTACACTAGGTACGTTTCCCTAATCGTGGTCTGCATTCTAACCCACGTCGACTTCAGTTTATCTGAAGACACGACCGACCTACTTCCAACTCAGCGATCTAATTCTCCAGCTGATATTGGTTATTGATGTGACTATTTACTTTCAATATTTGAATATATACATCACTATTAATAATAACAAATGCACAATGGCACAGTCTGCAGACAATATGGAGACCCGTAGCAGACGGAAGATGCTACTGCTACACGGGGTACCCGAGGAAAACAATGAGGAAGTTGCAAAAGTGGCTACTAAAATTGTTAGCGAACAATTTAAGGTGAGCGGTTTCAGTGCGCATGATATAAAGAGTATCCGAAGAATGGGTCGGCTCTCATCGTCTGGTAAGCCGAGGTCTTTACTTCTAAAATTTAAAGAACTCACTACCAGAGTCTGCATGGTTTTCCAAAACAAATTTAAAGGGCACAGGCGTTACAATCTCGGAGGTTTAAACGAAACCAAGGCATGATGTATTTATGTCTGCTCGTCAAAGGTTTGGCATAGCCAGATGCTGGACTATAGAGGGCATTATCCACGTTACGGGTCCTGGTGACATTAAGTATCGTTTAATGACACTTGCTCAACTCGATGCTATTGGCGACGATGTGGTGAAACCAGTAGCAGCTGCTAAATCTACGGTGAATAAGACCAGGCGTGCAGCTAAAAAATAACTCCAGATCTCTATTTCACGTCACTGAAGTGTTTGTTTTGGACTGCCTTTTGTAATTGCTTGGTTGATCATAAGTCGCATAAGAGGCACTGACATAGCTGGACATTGCACGTTTGCGCGATACTTACATCTGCCATACAATATTTTGGTTATTTACCTTACTTTCGATTTATTTCTTTTCTTCTTCTTCTTCTTTTGATGATAGGGCAACCATCCGGATCAGCTATTTCTGCCAATGTCAAGTGTTTAATGTCTTCACTTCTAAGTCTTCCAAGTCTTCGCCGTGATGGAATAAATGATAAAAAATATAAAAAATGTGGATGACATGAAATGGGGACCGTCTTTCGCAAAAACAAAAAACGATCTCCTTATTTCTTTTCTTTTTAATATAATTGATGGTGTTGATTAATACGACAATTCTGTCAATCAAATTGTGTAAGCTGTCACATGTGACGTGATAATTTCGTTCCAGTTTACGTCCTAATATTAGTTGTGTTGTGAAAATAAATGCATGTGAGTGTTATTGTGTGACTTACTATGAGAAAATCAACATCAATGTTTGATGTACAAACTACACCAAAAGAACGATTAATCATCGTCATCTCAGGCAAAGAATGTCCACTGTTGGACATAGATCTCCACAACAACCGGTAACCCGCATTCACTGGCATCAGATGTTAACAAAATCAGAGTGTGTAAGTATTTAACTGGATTGTCAAAAAAGATTATTATTATTAGATTATTATTATTATTTGCACGAATGTCAGGCACATACCCATTAATAATGAATCGACCGACCTATGTATATTCACTTTAGATTAAATAATACAATGATTGGTAGCCGTTAATGATGCGACGGGAACAAGTCCGGTTTGTATTTGATTCTGGCGTGATTGCTTAAACTTTTAAATTTTAGCTCTTTAGATTTCGAACACAACATTATGAAAAGTTTTTGAATAGATAAATTGTATCTGTTAAAACTTTGAATATTGCAAAGCATTTTATGCTTATAAAACCCTCGTCTCACTATAGCTTGCACACTTATTTTGTTTGTTCTTGCTTTATTTATTCAATTCTGTCATGCAGAAATTTTCAAATTATATTATCTCTCAGTAACACTACTTCTAAACAAAACTGTATTATTTAAAAAAAATATAAAATTTATCATAAATATGATTATGTAGGCATTGCGCGTTCCGTTCCGTTCTATGCAGACGACTCTTTTTTGTCAATTTAGATTGATTTACAGATTAAGTGATTACTAAACACAATAATTAGTTATATAAGAATTCATTTATTACAGGTTATAGATCAATGTGTTTCTTTATCTGATGATATGACGTTATTTTGAGAAGTAAAGACATTTTCTGCGCGTGTAGACACAATATTTTTTATAATAGTATTGTAATTTTACTTATTTTAGGTAATCATTTTAATGTATTGTTGTGCATTTTTGTGTACTTTTTATGCTACAAATTTATTGTGTAGTGTGAATTAATTAGATATTGCTGTTTCTAAAGATTTTAGAGACCAATCGATATTAATTCCATAGCAGACAGATCGATTTCTTTTAAAGCACGACCTCGTGCTTCTGACGATGTTTTCATTCTAATGTGTTTTTTTCAAATTCAATTAAATTTAATATTAATGTATTTCTGGGTTTATTTAATAGTAAGTTTTACTATTATTATCTAGGACAACCATACTACTAATTTCCGACGTACAACAAACAGCGTCTATATTTCGCAACGTTCATTGTCTGCATCAATTTGGCGCGAACAAGGCCAAAAAACGGTAAAATAAAAAATCTGCCAACTGACATCGATTCTATCGCGTCGTATAAAAAAAACGAACACAATGCGTCGACAACACTACGCGTCCCGCTACCCTCAGACCTAGCCGCAAAACGGACAACTGGTAAATAGTTCTACACCAAAAATTATATAATTTTCAACCTTAAACTAGTATAAATAGAGTTCATATCTAACCCTTCTTTACCATCAGTATAATATTAGAACCTTGTCGAAATGCAAGCATTTAAATTGAAGCAAGCTTGGAATCCGTCCGCGAGCGTGCGACGTTGCCGTTCTTGGCAAGCTACAACGTTGCGTCTCTATGTATACGTGTGTTCTGGCAACAACTGGCGCCGAATATTTATTGTATACTAACAGAATACTGAAGACTGCTTAGGGCGACAGGGTTCTATGTACACACATTCCTTAATCTCTACCCTACTGCATAAGAGTTAGAGTTGATTATGTGGAATATTTTCATTTAGAACAGTGTGTAAGTAAGCAGTTTTTCTATGTGACCGTCCAGGTGGCTATGTATAGGTTCGGTTCGATACGTGGTATCACGGCGGCCTTAAGTTGGATCGTTTCGCAACCAATAATTAATTTTGCAATGAAGGTTTTATGATGCTAAGTACGGTGACATGACTGCTAATTATATTCCCACGATATAGCGTGGGATTGTGAGCTGTGTGATTTGGATCAATCAATGATGCACAACATGCATTCATTCAATACTTACTAGTATCCGTACATCCCAAGTTCACATAAGAAAATCAAATTTTCAATTGCCTAAAATTGATTATTGAAATTACATAGTCACATAAACTCAAATTGAGCTGGACATATTATATTTATCAAGAGCTAAATGAATAATTAACAATTTTATCTACTATATTTTTAAAAAAAGTACAAAGCAAAGATATCTAATAAAAACACTTCAAAATAACATTGATAAAAACCCATTTTCCATGCAAAGTCATATAATAAACAATTATTTCCTTGGATCTTGTTCTCATTTTCAAAAGGTTCATTCATTCACATTCGTTCACAATCACACTCGCGTTTGTGATGAGTACTCCACTTCTTAGACTGGTAGTGTGATATGCTATATTGGGGCAAACATGCGCAAATACAATATTATTATCTTCAACATCACTTAAACAATGAAATCAAAAAGAAATACAAAAAAAGACTTCAAGAACTGTATTAAATTGAAATGGGACCAACGGAAAGCATCTTTCAAATCAAAGAATCATTAAAATCGGTTCACCCAGTCGAAAGTTCTGAGGTAATAAACATAAAAAAAATACAGTCGAACTGAGAACCTCCTCCATTTTTCAAATCAGTTGAAAATGAACACAATCGGAGCCTATTTCCGTAACATTCATAGTTTCAAGTAATAGACAGATTGGTATGCATTAAGATAATTTACAATAACAATCGATTAATACTGTAATTGTACTCATTACAGTCAACCAATCATATGATAGAACGCCATACATTTCTAATGTTTATATCATTTAACTATAAAAAACTGCGGTTTTAAGTAATCGAATCATTTAAACATTACCTATAGGTAAAATATTCAAAAAGTAAAGGCAGGAACTCAATCTAATGAGGAATTGAAAAATTGTTGATCAATACAACCGAGTCATTGTCAGATTGTAGTTTTCTGATATTTTTTCTTTTCGACCAAAGAAGATACTTATTTACTTATTGATTTTTACCTGTATATTCGTATCTACATACTTATGAGGTACACTAGAGAAACAACGAAGGGTGCAGAGATACAAAAAGTTGAGTTCCGGTAGCAATGTAGCATCAAATAGACTAGTCCGCAACCTGACCAGACTGAAAGGCGACGATCTCAGGACGGTCATAAGTATCCTAACTGGGCATTATCCCCTAAGCAAGAACCTATTCATATAGGCACATTGCTGTTATTTGCATAACAGCAAAGTGCAGGAGATGAGGCAGAAGAAACGCCGAAACACGTTCTTACAGAATGTAAAAATATGACAGAGCATCGGGCGGACATCCTTCAAATCAGCATCACTCCCAGAAACATGTAGTGACCTGAAAAGGCGGCTGGTTTTGTGGGATGATCTAGGATAGTTCGAGTAAGAAGATCACAAATCCATGTACAACGGCCTAAGAGGCTAAGTGTGGAAATAACCTCCTGCAAGTTCGCCCCCCGGGCTGTGACCAATGTGTCATCGGCATAACAAACTACGCCCAGCCCGGGGGGAAGACGCTCTCGAAGGACCCAGTAGTATCACACGTTCCATAGGAGTGGTCCTAGGACAGACCCCTGCGGAACGCCGCACGACATAGGTCGCCGTCTCAAGGCGCCATCTCGATCCTTGTACACGACGGTACGCTCCTCCAATTAGTCTGCCACCAGCCGCCTCAGGTACTCTGGCACCCCGTGGTAGCGGAGTGCTTCCCTGATGCAGCTGAATGGCAGACTATTAAAGGCGTTGGCGATGTCCAGAGACACCGCCAACACCACGCCGCCACAG
>PKRV01002331.1:0-83304 GCA_003709505.1 Hyphantria cunea
AATTTAATACATGAACCATAATATACTTTCTTAACATGGCTTTTATTAATGTAGTTTGTATTACTTCTACTATAAACGATCTTTATATATCCTTTCTTTAGAAACTTCCACATCTTATGAGCAGTGATTGTATTTTGATGCGTAATTTGGTACCTCAAATTTATGGGCCACCATAAATAGAATTTGCATTTGAATTAATTATTATTGTTATATTTCTAGGACTAAATATATAGAGGCTGCCATGTATGTATTGTATAACCCAATATTTTTCTTTCAAACTACTTTTCCTCGCTTGAGTCAAAAGACAGCATTTTCCACATTTTAAACAATTTCACCTAGATAAAAATAATAGTCTTTAAGACAATATTCCTTTAATAACATTGTCAAAACTACAGTAACTTCAATTTAATTCGTTTATTTGCAGTATATTTATGACTATCACTTAATCAACACACAGAGTTTTGAAAGATCCGGGAACTCCAGAATATTCTTCATTAAATGTACATGGAAGCCGATAAGATTCATCTGTGGCCGCTTCCTCCATAAATTTTAATTTCGCGATATTAGCATCTGAGCTCAGCTCCTTAAATTGTATCTCTGTGGATTTAAACAAAATATTTAACCTATTAAAATAAGGTTTATTTTCTTTGTTCATGATTAAATAATNATAATTTTTTTTTTTGTAAGTGTTCTTTTCTATTCCTTTCTTGATACATGGTGGTTACATACACATTTCATAGAGTAAGAAGAACACTGATTCCCAAGTCACAGGTTAACCTAGTTTGGGAACCAGGGGACATACTTTTTGCAAGAATTTTAATCATAATCTCCCATGTAGCATTCTATATAAACGTTATTTTAGAAATCAAGTTTATTATTATTAGAAACAGGTTCTGCCTGGTTTGAGATCAGATCCCCGTGTGTAAGATGTGAGAAGCTTCATCATTAAAATTGTTATCCTCATAATGCCAGTGTGTAATACCTGATACTACACATTTATAAATTAAACTATCTAAAATCGACTGCTCAGTTGGCCTAGTAGTTTAAGCGGTTGCCACGCCAAGTTCCCCGCGACACAGGATATGTAAACCAAATACTCGTCGTTCGATACAAGTTATATCTAAATAAAAAACTGAAAGATTGGTTTTCGGGGCTCGAACTCCCCGACGAACGTTAGAAAGACGTGAATNGTCTGAGCTCAGCTCCTTAAATTGTATCTCTGTGGATTTAAACAAAAAAATTTATCTATTAAAAATAAGGTTTATTTTCTTTGTTCATGATTAAATAATATAATTTGAATTGATACGTTACCAGCTAACTCTTTCATAGATTTCTCATCTCCTCCAAATCCCTTAACTAGCATTTCCCTGGGTATGTGCTCGTACAAATCTTCTTCCTTCGAATGTATTATGATTCTTTCTTTTAATTTAGAACTTAGGCCCTGTTTGATGAGGAAGAGCATGGCTTCAAAAAACTTTGAATTGTTGAAGAAATGTATTTTTTTCATTCGTTGACCCATACATTCCTGGAAGGTGAATTTTATTACTATTCGACATCTGTTTGCTAAATGTTTTACTTCTCTTTTTGTAATAATTTTAAAAGATTTTTTTCTGAACCTTAGATAAGTTAAGTTTTCTTTTCATGTTCCTCATTATAGGACTAAGTTGTTCCTATAAACATTTTACATTTGCTGACAAGCAATATTTGCGTGATTCACGAAACTATATTTCGACATCAATTCTATTTTCATCATCTTCAAAAAAGAGGAGAATTTTTAAGTATATCTACCGACCACACCATCAGTAGTGGACTTTTTTGAAAACTGTTTTGTAACTTACTGTAAGCAACGTTAGAGCCTTGTGCACAACGATTGGGTTACCCTTCTTGACAGTTTTTGGGGTTACTTTTCTGAAATCCACTACAATCTCAAATCCTTGACAGTAGTCGTGTGTCAAAAGATAATGGCCAATCTAAAATTATACAGAAAACATTCATCACTGAAAAATGAAAGAATTTTCAGATAGATGTACTAGTACAGACTAGAAACAACTTACCACGATCAAATATCTATAAAATAGTATAACTTCAAAATCATCGTGTTCTTCACCAGTAGCTTGGACTAAAACCACTCGATAATTATCTTCAGTAGGGGTAGGCAACAAACAAGTGTCGCTGAAATATATGATACATTTATAATTCTGGTTTGTCTTCTGTTTAAAAAAATATATATGATAATCTTTAAAAAATATTGTCAATGTTACGAACAAATAAAAATAATACGAATTAAATTGCTGTAAATTCAATGATTGCTTTATGATTGCCATTTCATGAAGTCAGGTATAAAGGGATAGTGATACAGTGATTCTCCTACCAGTAGATTACCTACCTACTCGCTTGCCAATTATTACATAAAAATATTTTAAATATAAAACAGTTATTTACTAATAATTTCCGATACATAAATAAATAAATAAAGCAATAACACTTACTATACTTTAAAAAGAGGTACAAATTCATTTCTGACGTCAAATCCTTTTAGAAAATCCGGCATTAAATTAGTACATGTGCACAGCTTATCAAATTTCTTCTTGGCTCTAGTTATTTTAAGAACTGTAGTGAAATATTTATTGGTTCTTTAACGATAATATCAAAATCAGAATTCTCAATTTTACATTGTAATGAGACCATTAGGATCAACGGCGGTGACCCAAAAAACAGCTACACCGAGTCATGGTAATCTGGAAGTTCCTTTATAAAGATTATCGTTGAAAAAAGCCAATTTTCACTTACCAAAGTCTTTGATCTTGAAGTGACTCTGTTTTTTAATCCAGTCATCGAATTGCTCAATATCCTGCCGTAGTCTGTTTATGTCTTTATACCCAAGTACCTTGCGAACATTTTGTAAATGATTCTCATGAAATTTTAGTATCGGGTTAGGTTTGATTGCCTCCATTCTCACTTTAAGAATAAATAAATACGTTTAAGCATTTCGGTTTTATGTGTACATTTTTTTGTACTGCGTTATAAATTGTTCATCAACACTAAAATATGTTACACAAGCGGCTGACTGTGACTTCCTTTGTATANTCGCTTGCCAATTATTACATAAAAATATTTTAAATATAAAACAATTATTTACTAATAATTTATGATAAATAAATAAAGCAATAACACTTACTATACTTTAAAAAGAGGTACAAATTCATTTCTGACGTCAAATCCTTTGAGAAAATCTGGCATTAAATTAGTACATGTGCACAGCTTATCAAATTTCTTCTTGGCTCTTTCAATAGATCCTTTATTATATATCAACAAACGTTCAAGATATTCACGGTCTGTAAAGATATATTTATCATTTAAATTCGGGCAGTTATTTTAAGAACTGTACTGAAATATTTGTTGCTTCTTTAACGATGATATCAGAGTTCTCAATTTTACATTGTAATGAGACCATTAGGATCAACAGCGGTGACCCAAAAAACAGCTACACCGAGTCATGGTAATCTGGAAGTCCCAGGAAAAAACTGTGTATACTGATTATCGTTGAAAAAAGCCAATTTTCACTAACCAAAGTCTTTGATCTTGAAGTGACTCTGTTTTTTAATCCAGTCATCGAATTGCTCAATGTCCTGCCGTAATCTGTTTATGTCTTCATAACCAAGTACCTTGCGAACATTTTGTAAATGATTCTCATGAAATTTTAGTATCGGGTTAGGTTTGATTGCCTCCATTCTCACTTTAAGAATAAATGAATACGTTTAAACATTTCGGTTTTATGTGTACTTTTTTTGTACTGTGTTATAAATTATTCATCAACACTAAAATATGTTACACAAGCAGCTGACTGTGACTTCCTTTGTATAAATAATGTGACTAGTTCTCTGGTATACTTAATCTTTAATGAAGTTACAAAAATAACATGATTCATTACGATAATTATGATACTGGTTTATGTTATTCGGTATTTAAAAGTATCAGCTACGCAATTTAGACCCTCGATTATCCGCACTTAATTGAACTTTTTGAAATGCATTCTATAATTATACTTTACACATAAACCTTTGATAATGCCATAGACCAAAACCGGTCAGGATAAGTAATAACATAATAATAGGATAAGTTCAATATAATAGTGGAACAAGAACAAGCAAATCTAACTCTAAAAGGATCAGCTACATTGAATTAATGATATATTTATAGAAGTTTCCACTTCTAAATATGTTATTATTCTGATTTTTAAAGAATAGTTNTAATAGTTTACCAAACAGACTTTTCGATTACATTTCGGATATTTACAACTATTAAAAACTGACCACTCTATTTCTGTATCTACAGAAATAAAAATGAATCACAAAAATGTATGTACGAGCATAACTTTCGATCGACTGCACCAAATTGGATAATACTTTTATGTGTTTGTTATTATAAGGACAAAGTTTGTATAGGAAAAAATTAAAACCAGAGGTGTTATATTTTCTAAGTCCGCTAGTTGTATATACTGCGATCCTGCGGAAAGTTGACACGGGCTTAATAAAATAAGTTTATCGGTAATTCAGAAAATTTTCACGAAAATGAATATGGCGGCACAAAGTTCACGGATCAGCTAGTGTAACATAATTAGACATGACAAGGTGGATTAAACTCTTTCCATCACTCTAGTTTTAATTCAATAACGCTTTTAGCCTAGCGTTTTAGTGAATGGAAGTCGATTATATTAATATAAGCGTTATTACAATTATATTGTAGGAGAGCCTCGTTTCGTCACGAATGGACCGGCTCAACCGGAGTGATACCGCGGCAACATTAAAAACCGGTGTTAAACAGGGCTTGCGCTGTGCTTAACAGTCCCCCATTCCACTCCCCATCCTCCACAGGCTGGCTACGCGCTTGTGAGGTCTCTTGTGTTACGGGGATCCATGGGCGAATGTAGTCGCTTGCCATCAGGCGATACGTATGCTACTTTGCCCCCGATCCCATTTTTTTTCATAATTCGTAGTCGAAAAACAGATTATATTATTTAGATTCAAGAATATATTATTTAGCTGAAAGACGTACAGTACAGAAGTTCAATAAAATTGCAACCTGAACATGTTATCGTTGGAGAACTATCATGGATACCTTCAACTCTCGGTGTAAAGTAGGAATCGGTGAATCTTGTTATTAAAGTTATTTATAGCGTTTTTTCCTAAATTAAAAAAAAAAAACAAAAAAATATGACAGGAACTGCAAACATATATTCACTATCAAATTTCTTAAAATCAAAAGTAAGTCAAAACGATAATGATTAATAATTATAGGATTGAACTCTACTCACTGTGCTCTAACTTGCTTTTTATAGACAGAACATGTAATATCGCCATTTATAGCTATTTATTGTACTAACAATATAATAGCATTACCATCTATCAAATTACCGCTTACAAGGTTATAATCATTAAAAAAAGAGGTGTTTATCCTCTTTATTTGCATTAAATGCGAATTATGAAGACACAGACAAAAACATTTTTCCTTCCTGTACACGCGACTTTTGTTTGTTATGTGAAGTTTACTTAGTTGGATATGCTGTGCTTACTGATGTTTATTTAAATAAATTTTGTAACACATTCATACAAATAAATACTTAGTCTAGCCATAAACACTGTTACAATTAAAAATAAACAAAATATTACTTTTGAATTTGGAATCTGTCATTGTATACGATTGTTCTTTGTGTTTTCTTATTTTTGCGCCAGTATATTGTAATATCAAAATGATTTAGGGTGATAAAGAGAACTGAATCACTGTGATGTATTACATGAAGAAGGCATGGTGCAACTTAAGATTTTAAATTAGAGTACATAAGTTCTAGCAGAACCGAAAGAAGTTTAGAATTCTCCCGGTCCGCCAGGCACGAGTACGGGCCAGGTACTGCAAACGACTCAGGCGCTGGAGATCGGAAAATGATCTCTGTCCTCCATAAGCCCAAGCCTGAGGGTGATAGATGAGGCCGTTTGTCACCCTAGCAGATGCAGACCCGGATGGCGTCCCGAACACTGCTGAGCGCGCACGCTCTTCCCCTTTTTGAGATAATAACGGGACCGTCAGGGTTGTCACACATGAGGGGGCCATCTTTAAACCGTAGGTGGCCCGAGGTACGACGTGGTTCCAGAGTTTTTCTTTCTAGGGTGCGTCTGGTTTGATGAGGTGCCGGATCTGATGAGATGCCGAGCACCAACTGAGAGGGTTGTTCAGCGCATGCCTTGAGTAGGGCCAGCTTCCAAAATTGCGGAAGACGGGGAAACTGGTCCTCATCCAAAAAAAAGGGGGCGCCCGGCTTATTCACCATTGGCCCATTGAGTTACTTGATGAGGTGTGCAAGCTCTTTGAAAGAGTCATTGCATGACGCCTCGTCAAGCACCTCTTCCAGATAGAGCCGACTCTGGTGGACAATCAGTACGTATTCTGTCAGGGACGCTACACCATGGTTGCAATCATGCGCGTGAGGGCCCTGGCGCAGGAAACAGTTTCCCGGGGTAAAGTAGTGTTGGCGGTGTCTTTAGACATCGCCAACACATTCAACACTTTGCCCTGGAGTTGCATCAGAGAGGCACTAGTGTATCACCGAGTGCCTCTCTACCTCCGCATCCTCTCGCCGTATCTCGGCCATATCGCCGCATCGTCGGGGCGTATTAGTCAGAGAGAGCCGTTGTTTACCCAACTAGAACCGGTCTCGGTAGACGTCAAATGTCGTGTAGTGTCCCGTAGGCGTCAATCTTAGGTCCTGAAGGCCAGCAATATCGTGTTTTTGCGACGACCGCAACGAGTGTGGCCTTCAGGATCATAAGTGAGTACCGTACAATCTCCTTTGAGGTAGCAAGTCTCCTTGCCAAAACTCCATCATGGGACCTGGAAGCGAGAGCCCTTGCAGCTCTTTATCAGTGGCGCAAGAAGGCGCGGGAATTGGGTAGGAGTACTAGGGCTCGAAAAATCGAAGACCAGAAATCCCAACTCCGCCAGGTTCTCACGGAGGAATGGAAGGAACGACTTGAGCAACCGAACGCTGAGTACGCCGTTTTTACGGCGGTAAGACCTGTTGAGGAGGATTGGCTCGAGAGGCATCACGGAAGCCTCTCATATCGGCTGATACAGGTGATCACGGGGAAAGGGTGCTTCGGAGAGCACCTGAGCCTGATCCGCAAGGAGGCCACGTAATAAGTAACACCCAACTATGTGAAAACGTTCACTTAAAACTTTCGACTGGCGGTTTTTAACATTTACATTTTTATATACGTTATGGCGTATAGGCGTCGTGCTCAGTCATAATGAATATAAAAAAACCTCAAAGGCTTTAGGCTATAGAGCATGCCAAAGAAATATATAATGTAACATATACAGCCTTTCTGTTACAGATGGATAAAAAGAGTACCTTTTTATTTATTTATTTATTTAAAACTTTATGCACTTTTGTACAATGGCGGACTTAATGCCCAAGGCATTCTCACCCAGTCAACCTTAGGGTAGTGTTGAAATCTTGTGAGGTAGGTGGTGCACCGAGATTTCCATATGAAACTAACTGCAAACAGTACACAAAAGAATGAAAGAAATACTTAAACATATATAAACACATATATGTTACCTATATCTTAAATACAAAGACAAATATAAATATATATACACACAACTATATTAGTACACTAATAAAACTTGAATATATACCAATTATCGGTTAGTAGTTTCTGCCATATCGTTAAAAAGGAGCTCATGCACCTTCTTTTTAAAAGTGCAACGGTTTGTGGACATCCTGATTTCGAGTGGGAGCGCATTCTAGAGCAGTATCGCTTGGAAAAAGAACGAAGAGTTTACGAAGTCAGAGTTGTGAGAGGAACACAAAAGAAGCAGATTATTTTCTGATCAAAGATTCCTATCGTGATTAGAGGACAGATAACGGAAGTATGGAGCAAGGTATGAAGGTGAAAATGGTGAGTTGAGAAGTGAAAATAATGTAGTTATTGCTCGCTGATTGCGACGCAGGCGAATAGGTAACCATTTTAATTGGCGACGTAGAGCAGACACGTGGTCGTACTTTCGGAGATTAAAGATGTTTTGAATGCATTTATTAAGATAGCGGTCTAGTTTATTGAGGAGATCTGTATTCAGGTCGTAATAACATACATCAACATATTCAATAATTGGAATAATTAAAGACTGCATGAGAATAGTTTTGATGTTAGTAGGCAAGAAGTTCCTGAGACGATAAAGTGTTCGCAGGTTTCCAGTTACTTAGTTTTGGAAATGAGACTGAAATATTAGTTTTATTTCCTATTAAACTAATAGTATTTCTAACTGCTTCTTGATCTAATTAATTTTTAATAAAAATAGAGGAGGTTCTCAATGAGACGGTGTTTTTTTTCATTGTTTGTTACCTCAGAACTTTCAACAGGGTTAACCGATTTCCGTGATTCATTTTTTACTTGAAATGTGGAGCTTTTCGTGTCCCATTTCAATTTGGTCTAGGTCTTGAGTCTGTTTCTTCCGTTTTATTCTTGGCACGAGTTACCTTTGACCGTTCTGGAAATGCTTACACTCCCAGGAAAGGTAGAACGTCTACCTTTCTTAGGAGTGTCGTTTACCGTGAAACGTTAACAATATTACACTTTATGTGTTCATGGGTCATAACTGTTGATTCTAGTGTACAGTAGTCGAAACGTAGAAGGGATTAATCAATATCATTAACCACATTTTTCAAATTCAGTACAAAAACACTATGTGCCTGACTTCATGCTATGTCAAAAGTCAAATGACATATTGCAATGCCTTATTTTATAATCCTGAGAAAATTAAAAGCTAAAATCATCAATTGTTGATTCACTCCAGAATTTCAACGTGCAAAGTTTTATAGTTATAGTCACTAAAAATAAATTATCATGTTACATTTAAAAAAAGCAACAGCTAAGTAGTATAAACTAAAACAGAATTAACTTGACGACCTCCGTTCAGGTAGGATTTAAATATGCAAAAACAAAAAATATCTTAATTGTGATCACAATTAATTCCAAAGTTATTTTGTGTACATAAAGGTTATGAAATAAGATGATTTACATCGAATAATTTTATTTATTTTTATTATAATCTATACTTATATTATAATTATAACCATTGGACAGCCACGCTTCGGTATGCGTGGGCCGGCTCAATAGGAGTGATAACCTTCACCTCCACCACGTCCTCACAGAAAACCCGTGTGAAACAGCGCCTACGCTGTGTTTCACCGAGTGAGTGAGGATGACGGAAACGAGCTCTCAAAGACTTCTTTCTAAAGAGAGTTACATGTCGAGCTTTGGAATGTTAATGGCCGTTGATGATTATGATGATAACGATGATTGATGCGTATGACGGTTATTATCACAGNTAATACTCGTCGTTCGATACATGTTATATCTAAATAAAAAACTGAAAGATTGGTTTTCGGGGCTCGAACTCCCCGACGAACGTTAGAAATACGTGAATTCTTACCTCAAAAATTATTTCACCTTCAGTATATTTAACTTAGGTAAATTTACTTTAGGTAGGTATGCAAACGTCATTAGCTCTATAGTACGTCTTTACAACATTAACATTCAAAAACATTGTCTATTTTTATCGTTTTATATAAAAACAAATGTAATTAACATGAATTTATGTGATTGTTAGATATCGCTTTAATAACATGCCTGTTGTCGGATACAAAGTGAAAAATATAGGATCTTTGATAAAAAAAAGTATATATAATGCTACATTGTTTTTATTTTAGTACAATTCCGTAAAGTAGAGCCACGTTGATTTCAGCAAGAACAGGCCAGATCGATTCGGAACGGTATTACCCTTTGTCGTGCTGTCGTGTTTCGTTGGTGATTGCAATACCGGAGGCCCAATGATGCAGAAGCATCTCAATAGGCCGCCATAGTGTGGTCAGCATTCTACATTATTGCATTTTCTGCGTTCGTATGATGGCCACCACTCTTGGATTCTGCTCATGCTTTCCATAAGGCTAATAAAATAAAGCCTTGGATATCCAGGCAAAGAAGAAAAAATACTACACAACTGCTAAATCTTGTAAAACAGCGATAAGAAAAGCTCATTTTGACGACATAGGTCGTATAGGGGACAAATTAGCTTCCTTTCCCTCAGGGAGCAAAGCTTTCTGTCGCTCTTCGCTGCCTCCTCTGCACAAACCTGACGGATCCATGGCGCATAGCGCTAAGGAGAAGGCAAATTTATTTGCCAATATTTTCGCAGAGTATTCGCGTCTGGGCAGCAACGGCAGGTGTCTACCTCAGTTACCTCCGTTTGGCCCCAAAATGAGCGCCG
This sequence comes from Hyphantria cunea, assembly GCA_003709505.1. Lineage (NCBI taxonomy): Eukaryota > Metazoa > Arthropoda > Insecta > Lepidoptera > Erebidae > Hyphantria > Hyphantria cunea. Next base: position 10,327 of record PKRV01002331.1, read on the forward strand.
TTAAAATCCACCAAAAAGAGGTACTTAAATGTTTGCTGAACCTGGACGTTAATAAGGCCAGTGGTCCTGATAATGGTACTGAAGTATTGCACCTGAGTTTTCTCCTGTTCTGATTCGTCTATACCAACTCTCTTTAGAAACTGACAAAGTTTTGATATCCTAGAAGCTTGCTAATGTTCAGCCTATATCCAAGAAAGGAAGCCGTGCAGACCCAGACAATTACAACAACCTATCGCGATCACCTCTATGATCTGTAAGAGTATGGAGCGTATATTAAATAATCGTTTCCTGACATATTTTGAAGAAAACGAGCTCCTGAGTGATGACCAATATGGTTTTCGCAGGGGACGATCGACCGGAGATATGCTAATGTATGCCACCCACCTTTGGAGCGAGGCCCTGAAGGGTCACGGTGAAGCATAGCCGTTTCATTAAACATCTCAAAGGCACGAGGCACTACTTAGTAAGCTTCCAGCATACGGCATACCTACTGAGCTCTGCAACTGGATATGCGACTTCCTGAGGGGACAGTCGATTCGAGTTGTCTTGGATGGCTGCTCTTGGATGGATGGAGCAATCAATGGTGGATCTGTTTTCACTGCAACCTTGTTTCTCTTGCACATAAACGATCTTTAATACCCTGTATTATTAGCTACACCAATGACAGCACCATAATTGAGAGGTACATGTCCAACTCGCGAGCTAGTCCAAAGGAAATACGGTCCTTACCCACCTACGGTCCTTATCTACCTACGGAGAGAGTCCATAATTGAAAGGGTGAACGTGATAATCCAATGGGTATCCAATTGGGGAGACGCCAATCTTGTCCAGTTCAACCCTTCCAAAAAACAGGCTTGTCTTTTCTCCGTGAAAAATAGTAGCTTCGATTTAACACCCTCTTTCGAAAGTGTATCCTTACCTTACCTTATTACTAACCATCTAGGGCTTCTAGGTTTTACCATCACCTCTAACCTCAACTTTGGTCAACAAAGTGAGTCTATGACACAAGCAGCATCGAAGAAATTATCCAGTCTTTCAAAGGTTCGGCGGTACTTCAGTTCTGAACAGCTGCTTAATCTTTACACTGCTCAAGTTTGATCCTGCATGTAGTACTGCCATCACCTCTTGGAGGGTGCAGCCTAATATCATCTGGAAGCTTTGGACTCAGTTGACCGAAGAGCCCGTAGGTTAATTAACAACGAAAAGCTCTCAAATAGCAGACTACACACCCTTGAGTATCGTCGTCGAGTTGTCAACTTATCAGTTTTTTATAGGATACACTTGGGAGAGTGCTCGAAGGCTCTTTTCGGACTGATTGAGCCATCTCCATTCCTTTATCGGACTACTAAGCGCAGACGAAAGTTTCATCCATACGTTGTTGACATACCCAAAACTCGAACAAAACGGTTTGATAGCTCGTTTTGTATAAAATAAATTAATTTAGCAGAAGATTATGTAGACTCTGTAAATATATTGTTATATTGAATAAACTACTTGCCCATACTTGAGTACTTTAACGCCTGATAAATGCAAATTGAAAAATGTTTGTCCACTTATAATATTACCATAAGGCGTTATACTATACATAAATACTGCCTCGGTTGTGCAGTAGTGGCATATACGACTTTTGTGCTGAAGGTCTAGGGTTCGATTTTCGGGCCAGGTCAAATGTTTGTATGATCTGCAAATATTTGTATAAGAATTTGAGTGTTTTTCATGTATAATATGTATTTATTTACAAAAAAAGAAGTATATTAGTATTTATGTCATGTATATTGTCTGGCACCCGTAGTATAAGCTCTGCTTAACTTTGGACTACATGGCATTGTGTGCTAGAGGTCAGAACAGTGAAACAATACCATTTTGTTAATCAATATTTGGATTTACTAAGGTCAGGTCTACGTTCAGCAGTTAACTATTAAACGCGTTTGATGTTGAAAAAGACAGAGGATCAATGAAACAAGACAAACTCCTTAGAGGTAACTTTATTTTTCATCACAAAATGAATCAATGGAAATTCTTCAATATTACAACCATCGTGTTCTTTGATATGTAATCATACAAACATTAGGATACAACGGTTTAATATTGTGAGAATAATTTTAAATATAATATTGGTTTCATAAAGGAAATCTTCAATTCATTATACCAAATATCAAAAACCAGATGTTATCTATTCACCTTTTGTTTCGCTTCCACGAATTTTAATATGTTTTAGTACAAATATAACTAGGTATGTTAATAAATATTATTACAACGTACACTTAATGTATATTCTAACCCTACAATGAGTTAAATAAGCTAAACATATTTTAAAATATCAACCAATCGTCGTCCACCGCCACCATTGAACGAAGGTCCTTTATTTTACGTACGAAACCCACCGGGGCTTGTGGGTGGGGTGGTGAGTTAGAATGAAAATGGGAGGGATTCAGGAACTACTATTATATGCACATTCGGACCCCCTCCAGCGCCTGCCCGACAAACGCGGGNGACGCGGGCACCGTCTGCTGATAACTTCCCTAATTTTTTTTAATATATTTTTAATGGAATAAGCGTTTATCTTCCATCTCACCTGATGGAAAGTGTAGATAAAGACGAAGGTGGTACACGCCCATCCAAAAGAAATCTGTTCACTCTAGTCTTAAAGGCTTCAGAGTTCAACTTATCAGGAAAATAGACCCAGGCAGGTCGTTCCAAGCCTTGGCGACTCTCACCAAAAACGAGCTATCAAACCGTTAAGTTAATTGAATTTCATACAAACAAATTTAAGTATGGACATTAATATCTTTATAACAAAATTTTAATATTGGTTTTGTAATATAATAATACTTTTTTTGCATTTAAGTCTTTAAGTATAAATAGTTTAGGATCCACATCCCATTTAATCCTCTGCCCGTTAAGTGTCAGTAACTATCGATAGACAGTAACTTTACAATTTTTGCAAGGCATGGGTGCAATGGAATACACTTTATTAATTTTGTTGTAGACACAGTTTGAAATGAAAGAATAATTGCGCTTTGCGAGGCTCGTTTCACATCTCTGTTGGGCGGGACATACATTGAAATATCTACGCTTATTGGCAGCATCAGAATCCCGTGGCACCGTCGCATGCTTATGGAGGATGGTACTGAGAACAAATATATATGTATAATTTCATACTATGAATCAGAGTTGCCTGATGTCTGCCGGATCGTGGTTAAGCGATTGATTAGTTTTAAAAAGACAACGCCCGCATTAATTATATTCTGTGTGTGTATTTTCCAAACACAGAACATAATTAAACTACTACGCCACAATTGCAGTCAAGTTAGGTTGTTGGTAGGCAGTTATATATTATTATATCGTATAGTGTTACTCAGCTTCAAAACTTCTCAAATCGCGTTACAATATTAGAAATAACTTTATAGTACCGTGTTTTTTCGTTAGATGGCACTGAATTATGTATTGTCGCTCTAAAAGTTTTCACACACGCTCGTCGTAGGTACTGTCATCTACTTTTCTAGCAATTTTTACGATTTTTCTCTACATAACAATCTTCCTTCCGTATGGAAACACTATGGTGTCCTTTTTAGAAACTCTAGGTGAAAATGTTTAAAGTAGATGCCAAACGGATCAAAGAATCCCTCATAGTAATTATGAAACTGCTTTTAGAGAAATAAGCACCTACTTCATTGAAATATTACCTGGAAGACCGAGCTTTGCTTGGTATTTTTTCGATGATAAATTTTCAAAAAAATCGTTCTAGCTAGATCGATTTGTCGCTCCTAAAAACCCCTGCGTAATAAATTCATGAATATCGTTAAAGAAGTTTACGAGATTCAGATTATATATACAGATTATATAAGTTCAAAGTCGCTCAGGGTGCTATGGAGTGGGTTATGCTCGGCGTTCCTCTAAGGGATCGCATCAGAAACGAGGTGATCCGACAAAAAACCAGGGTCATCAACATTTGTACTTTACCGATACTAATATTTTATAAGTAAAGCGGGAAAGGTTTTAAATTTATTTGTAGGTTTGTAGGGGGTAATCTTCGGAAAAATACTGCTCCGCTTCTGAAAATTCTTTTACTAACAGAAAGCGACACTATTCAGGAGTGACACAGGCCATATTTTATTAAGACTGAACAAAAAATTCAGTTAAAAATATTAATACAGTACAGTGCAGTAAATTAAGTCGAAGAAAAGCGGCGCTTAACGCCAAATGAAGTGGACATAGGTCGGCTAGTAAATATTAATTAAAGAAATATTTTCAGACATTTCACACACAACGTTATCTAGCCCCAAACTCAGCACTACTTGTACTGTGGGCACTAGACAACTGATATATTTTTATAAATACATATATAATACATAGAAAACACCTAAACTCCTAAATAAATATTTGAAAATCATACTAAAAGTTCATCCGACTCGGACATCGAACTTGAGATCTCAAGCACAGTAGCCGCATACGCTACCTACTACGCCACCGAGACAGTTGAACGGGCATTACGGGCACGACCTTTTAGTTTTTAATGATAACCACACGTCGTTTCTCTTGGTCTACATTTTCATTCAGCTCATTCCTTTTATTGGAAAATACATTAAATCAACTTATTCTCTCCAATGAGATTATGATGATGTAAGCAATGCTAAATTGAAATGTCCAAAATACAGTTATGCCTAACTTAAACAGCAAATAAAAAAACCGAAGGTCAAACTTTAATGTGTCTCATTCCAAATTTAGTGGTATCAATAAAACATTTTATAGTTGTATTAAACTTTTGAACAAGGTTACAAAATTCGCGATAATACCATAAACAATTTTCTAAGATTTAAGTTCGATACAGTTAAAATACATTAAGATATATTCTTTTTATGAAGTAGGGGATCTATGCTCAGGCATAAATGAACCAGCTCGACCGGAGTATGGTTACTGAAAAGCAAAAAAAACAATGTGAAGTAATTTGTCATTGTTTTTCCGGGTGTGAGTTGCAGTCGATTTCAATGAAATTCGGGAGTGATCCTATGATTCTTAAGGATGGACATATAATTTACCGGCGACAACCAATAAATTATACACCTTACACAGGGGTGGAATCGCAGGAAAATCTTGTTATAGATAAAATGCGCCTACTTATAGAAGAAATTAATTTTTAAATCGCGCAATATTAGTCATTTGTAGGTATCGACCCAGACCATTTCCTCCTTTTGTTTCTAGGATGGAAGGGACTAAAAAGACTACAACACACTCGTGACTCCTGAGTTCATGAGCGAAAGTTCTCAACTTTTGCCTATCTGCCTAATGCTGCCTATATACTAAAAAAAATTCAAAGCAGTCATGAGCACTCATAGCCCAGTTGCACTCGGTGATTAGAAACAATCATCGAGGGTAAGCAACGATGGCGTGGTCAGTACCTGGATGGGTGACCGCTGGTGGCATGTTACCATGAGCGTCTCCGTGATTCGGAGGTCACGTTAAGCAGTCGGTCCCGGCTGTTATCATACGATAACAGTCGTGAAGCTTAATTGTAAAAACATCCAACGGCAAGATTTACGTAGCCACAACGTATTCTTGCCAGTCCCCAACCCGCACTTGGCCAGCGTGGGGACGTATGGCCTTAACCCTCTCCTGAGAGGAGACCCGAGCCCAGCAGTGGGACATTATGGGTTGTTGTTTTTTGTTTTATGAGCACTGCTCGCAGAAATAAAAACTACAAACAAACAGTTGTTTAAGCTCACGCGAAAAGAACCTTTTTGCTCTTTAAATAAAATGTGCGATCTATAGAAGTAAGATAATATAGCTTATGGAAAGCGTTCGGTGACAATGTTGCAAGTTTCATGATTTGTGTTCACCCAAAAAGTACTTAACGTGGCTAAAGAAGTTTTCACTTCAGAAACAATAATCACTGGGTTTACTTTACCCCGTGTCTTGTTTTGGCAATGTCTAATATATTATTTTCTTATGGAATAGCGGGTAAAAAACAGATGTATCGCCTAATTGTAAGCTATTACCACCGCCCTTGGACACTCGCAACACAAGAGGCGTCTCAGGTGCGTTACCAGGTTTTCTGTGAGAACGTGTTATCTCTCCTGTGGAGCCGGCCCATTCATACCGAAGCGGAGCTCTCCCACAGTGATATATGTATGTAATATAAACATGTATTTAATGAACATTATATTTCTCTAAACATTTAAAGTTATTAATATTGCGCTCGTGACCTTAGCACTGAATTTGATGACTAATATACATAGTTTATCAAAAGAAACAGAACGATAATATCATTACATCGAACCCAAGTATCATAATATGCAGTGTACTTCAGAATCTATGACTACCTCGGTGGCGTAACGATAGCATATGCGAATGCTGTGCTTAAGGTCTCGGGTTCAATTTTTTTTTATGTGTATTCTGCTATAATGACTCTGCCCTGCCTGATGGAAAGCATGAGCAGAATCCAAGAGTGGTGGTCACCATCCTCAATGCGAAAAAGAACAATGCAGCACGGTGACCCACACTATCGTGACACATACTACTTCAATTCCCGGTTCGGACTAAATGTTTGTATAATCTGAAAATATTTGTTTCGGAGTTTAGGTGTTTTCTATGTATAATATGTATGTATTACAAAAAAGTATATAGTTATTTATATTATTTGTCTAGTCCCATAATACAAACTCTACTTAGTTTGGGAATAGATTACGATGTGTGCTAGGTGTCCGAAATAGAAATTTATAAAATATAAATCAGAATCACTGCTAAAAGTTTTGACTTCATATACTGACCACCAATTCTTTTAGATTGATTAGATTCTAAGTATTGGGTGGAATCATCGTGTTTCTTCAATTTCCTTTTGTTTTCTTTCTTTTCCATCAATTTCTACTCCTGTTACGTATAATAATTTATAAATGTACATGTGCTTGTTCCAAGTGTTTGCTCTTAACACCTAGTTTTAATTTCTTACTCTCAACTCTATAGATTAATTTATTTTGCTCAAATATTAAATAATTCGTTAATCGAGTGCGTAAATCAAATTCATGCTGATTTAATGGCCATATTAATATATCTACACCCACACAAACTATATGCAAAATTTTCAAAGGTGAACACCTAGATACCGGAACAACCTCAGTATCGAGTATTTAGTAACATCGCACTTTTTAAGGTCAGACCCAAGGTTATTGATGTGCTATAAATGACCCTAAATGTGTTTATGGGCCGTGGTCTTAGACTAGAGTTGAAATCATTCCTACATGGTTCTTATCAAGGTTATTGTCATTACAATGCAAGACATTGACCTTAAGTTTGATTTTGTTTTGTAGGTCGTTCTAATTTTATCTCCATTTCCTATATTCTTAGAAATAAAGCTGTAATCTAATCTCAAAATGCAGGATTCTTATCACTTATTTTGGATTTTAATGTATTAAGAATAAGGAGTGTCAATACTCATATTTAATCCTTAGGCGTTAGAGCGTAAGAGCAGACTGACATAGATATAGAACGACTAAAATCTGCTTTCTGACAACAGGCTTTTAAAGTATGCCGATGTATCGTTAATATCAATAATTTACGTTCAACGTTAACGTTTTGGTTTTGTTTTTTAGTTTCTTTTCCCAACATACCTCCTCCTAGGTGTAGCAAGAGCTGACTACGGGATAAAAAATGTGTGCATCTCGGACCAGACAGAAGTGATAACTAAAACTAATCTAGAGTGAGTGAGGAGGAGCCTACCTACCGCTTCCGTATGCGTGAGAGAAAGAAAAGATAGACAGACTGGCACCGTAACGCGTAACGTAACGAAATGGTTTACCCTCCCATCAGAAGTTATCAATTCGAAAAGATCACTGCAAAAAAGACACGAACCTTTTACCAACCCAACTGGCCAGCGTGGTTTAGTAAGTCAAAATCTACTTTCTTAGAAGACGCTTCTGTCCAATAGTAGACTATTAAAGGCTGTACATTCTTTGTTGCGTTTCAAGTATTTCTGTTTATTGATTACTGTTTAATATCAGCTGATGAATTATCTAACTTATATTACGTGAATATTGTATAATGTTAAATAAAATTAGGCTAATTGGTATACCTAAATTTATTATATATACGGATGTTATTAGTTGAGACATTGAGATATAAATCATAATTTATTATTACAGAACATTAACTTCCTTTCATTACATTCATCATGGTTATATTTACATAGAGGTATGCTATGACCAATGCACGCGGTCAGCTAGCCGCTTTTGTTGCTTTTCAAGTTGTGGGTTCAAGTGCCACATGAGACAAAATACGTGGTCCATGTTGTTTCTGTTCATTTCCTTCAACAAATACTAAAGTAATGGAAGCGTGAATACTGTCACACACACCCTCACCAAGTCTAACTCATTACCTCAAATACATAGTAAAAATACCTCACACACATACACTCACAGCTATACATATCTAAATAAACAAACTTATTGTATCCACCATTACATTTTAACGATTGTACTTCTTGTTTTTGAAAATTAAATGTCTTCCGACACACAATCAATTTGTGGAGCCAGGGGTATACAGTATTTTACAATCCTCTTTTATTACAGTAAAGAATTATTATTATTTAAGAATAATTTCATATCAGCTTCTAAGATCCCCGCGACAGAATAATATTCCTGGTGTGGCAATTCTCTTTATAAATAAAGACATTAATACAACCACACCTTGCAAACTTTACTTGAAAAATGAAGATACTGAAGAATAACTCCGCAAAGAGAAGGAAAACTTGAAAAATGAAGATACTGAAGAACAACACCATGGAGAGAAGGAAAACTTGAAAAATGAAGATACTGAAGAACAACACCGCTAAGAGAAGGAAAGCTTGAAAAAAAAAGTCAGTCAACGCGGCATAGAAGCCAAAATTTACTTGAAGGTAGTAGAGCCATGACTGATTTCAGTACGAACGTGCCGGCTCGACCGAGGCGGTACTCAACTCACACAGAAAACCAACCTAAAATAACAGCATTAGTGCTGTCGTGTTTCGTTGGTGAGTACGAGGCCAGAGATCTAACGATACAGAACCATCTCAATAGGCCGCTATACTCTGAGTCACCATGGTGCATTGTTGCATTGTCTACATTTTTATTAAGTATTGTGGCCACTACTGGATTATGCTTATGCTCTCCACCAGGCAAAGTAAAGCTACTTTGGCAGGCTCATATATAAAAAAAAACTGTCTAAAGTTAACCATATGTTTAGCAACAGTAGACTGTCAGTGGCTGTTTATGATGTTAATAAATCTTCACAGCCTTAACGAATAATATTTAACAGTCCACTGATAGAAATACATATAATGTCTGGACGATGTCTTCAATCTTTGTAATATTGTTGAATGCAATCAAATCGCTCGACTCGCTGTACGAGTTGCGAAAACTGTAAGTGCAGTGAATAGTTAACTGATTAAATTAAATAAATAAATAAAAGAGTTTCATTTATTTTATTATATTTAACATTCTTTTTAGCTTTAAACATAATAACGAGAATATACAATATTGACATATATACTAAGTTAATATTCTTATTATTATGAATAATTAAATTGAACGTTTATGTGTTTTTGGTTTTCTTGTTCGTATCTTACACAGTAATATGACTACACGGTTGGCCTAGTGGTTTCAGTGGTCGCCACACCACTTCCTACTGCGCCAAGTGTTGTGGGTTCAAATCCTACATGGGAAAACACTTTGTGTGATCCATAAATTGTTGTTCTAAGTCTAAATTGTTGGTCTGTACTTTGTGTCCGTTTCATGTATGTTTGTAAAGATCCCCGCGACACAGGAATGTATATTCCTAATGAGGGAGTTGTAATAAAAAAAAAAAAAATATTTTGATCAGTCGTGAGAAATACTCACAAGTAAATTGAAGAATACAATACGATCGTGAAGGCAAATATATAAAAACAACTTAATATACGTCATTTAATTAACGTTTTAATAAATTTTAAAACAAAAAATTTTTGAAATAAAAATAACTTCAATTTTATCTTTGTATATGTCGTGATCTGTTTTTCAGTGTGAGTACTAGATAATCGTGAATAGTTTAAAGATGTAATAATTTAATCTGATTCTCTATCTTTTTTATATCTAATCTAATTTACGAACTGTACAAAATAGGAACAAAAAACCATTTAATGAACAAAAAAAAACAAAAAAATTTAAATCAATTAAAAATAGATAAAAAATAAACGGGCATTTTCAGGTCTTAATTTTGCCGCAAAACTTCGAAATATGTGAATTTAATAATATCCCAAAGCTATAATTTGTATCTTTCATTCATTCCTGAGTACAAACATTTTCATTTTTATAATTATTCATGTAAATTCAACACTTTTTAGAACATTTTTTGGTTTTAAAAGTTTGGTTTTAATGTTTTTAGGGTTTTTTTAGAATACATACGTACTTTTTCAAAACAATGGAAGTTATTCTCTGTAATAACGAATATGCATGTTTTTCAATTCTCTATATCATAGAAAAAAATGTAAATAGGCTTGAATATAATCAAACTAATTTTCACAGTGTCAAACTAATTTAAAACATTGACTAAATTCGAGCTATTCAATAGCCGCCGTTTTGCGCGCGCTTTTGATACAGTCAGTGACGTCATTGTTATTTTGTGTTGGTTTACTATTCAGTGTTTCAGTTACATAATACTTATTAACAGTTTTATTTGTTATAAAAATCATGGAAGAATGTAAGTGTTTTGTAAATTTGAATTTCCCCGCCTTAATGTTCATTTTTTACTTATTTAGCCACTAAATAAAAAAAATATCCATTTAGTATATTGTAGAAACAATAAATAAAATATTTGAGGCATAAAAATTTTATGGATATTCCCTATTGATTAATGTTCATCAGACTGACGTCAGAAATGAATTCCCATGACAAGATATGAAGAGTTCTACATATCATCAAATCTTCATCCCCGCATACGCTATAAATAGTAACAATAATAAAATAAAATAATATACTAGACCTTAAAATAAAACATTATGATTTCCAAAGAATTCCAGAAAGTATTTTAGACGGCTTCAAATGGGAGAAGATTCTCAATTTGACTGTATTTTAATATTTGTTAACTCAGAACTTTCGAGTGGGTAAACCTTTACAGTGGGTAAAATGTGTAGTGGGTATTAGTGGGTAATTTTTTTTTTATTTGAAAGAACGAAAAAAAAGAAATTTGAAAAAAAAAAGATCGAACTGGAAGCACTAGGCTTCCAGTTTGATCTTATTTCAATTTGGTACAACTCTTGAAGTCGGTTTATCTTTTTGTTAAAATTTTTGTATTTATAGTTTTGTTACTATTATAATAATAGTTCTGAATTAAGGATTACTTGTCACGTTTATATAAAACTCCGGCACTAAGAATAAATTCTGCGTCATGGAGGACTTTATGAATATGCATTCAAAGGGACACAAATAACACCTAGACACAAAATACCTAAAAATGCTGTTCCATATTAGAATCGAACCCACAAAATTTAGAGCAGTGGAAACAGCTTAAACGAATACACCATTCGTGCAGAAAATAAAAATGAATGACAATGCTGATAAAATCTAAAACATATTATTTATACCTTGGTATTAATCCTTATCTAAAAAATCGTTTCTCATTTGAGGCTATATCAATACTAATAGATATCTTATTGAAATATTCGAATTGGAAATTAAATTCTAAAGATATCATGAATATAAAAACCTTGCGCGTTAAATGAATGCTTATGAGAATTTTAAGCGTCAAAAAGAATTGCAATGTCTGGAGACTTAAAAATTAATTCACTCTGATCAGACATTACAGATAAATGATAAGTTTTAGGTTTTGGTAAGTAAATATTTCATGGTTATTCTTACAACTAGAAGTCGCCTGTGTTTTATAAGACTAACCCTGAAAAGAAATGTCGATACAAAACACAGGAGTCTTTTTTAAGTCCGTGAACATTAATTTAACAAAAACTATTCGAGTACAGAATAAAGTCTGGCCTATCCTTACAGATAGCATACGAGCCTCAGTCATGGTAAAATAATATTGGCGGGGTCGATACAATATTTTTTTGGAAGCGATGTGATCGTTTATTTATCTGGGACAGTGAATAAAATTAGTAACTCAGAATTTACTAGATAATTCAATTGCCTACGAAAAATAACACGAAAATTATTTTTCGTAAAGAAGAATCTATAAACAAGTAAATTGCGAAATATAATCTGAACCTCAGTAACTATTCCAAATCATTGGAATTACAGATAATTCAGTGATCTAGCAAGGTTTCCTTTAAAAAACTGTAATATTCAGGTACTAGAGTAAATACATACATTTAGGACGTTACAAGAATATCAATTTTGATAGAATTTAATGTAAAAGTAAGGTCCAAGAATAGAACCAGAATCTTGTGTCTACCATTAATTTTACAGGAATCATAAATTACATTTTCTATGGAATTGGTTTAACCCATTGATTCTCAGCATCCAGATTGATAAGGGTTTAATGGATATATTTCAGCAAACAGCACAAAGGTCGAATTGCCATTATAATTAAGTAAATACTGAAATTTTGTTATATATTAAACGGTAGGCTAAACTGCTGGACTATTATAGTTTAATGCACTAGCAAGTTTTGATAAATTGCATATGAATTATAGGTCTTTTGCATGCTTTCTTTGTATAAAGTACTAGGTGTACTCTGTCACGACACTTACCGATGGCTTAACTCTTAGGTCTTCTTAATTGGCCGTCGATAAGACGGTTGCAATTTTTGTAGTATGGTTGTATACTGTGTTTAAACACAGTGTACAACCATAATACAAAAATTACAATTTCAACATACAGTTCAAATTTAAATTTGAACTTAATTTGCACAAAACTTTTAAGGTTTTGAAGGCTACACAAAGTAACAATTTTATATTATACGGATGTTTATTAAGAATTGTTTTGAAATAAGTAACAGACTTTTTTATCTACAGTCGTTAACGTGCATATTTTATACAATTTAGTAACTTCTAAGTTTACTAGAACTCGTTGCATTTTAAATATTAGTGTAAAAATATTTGATTTGTTTCAATAACGAAACATTTTAATTTTACGTGTTACAAAATTATATGTGTGTACTACTAAAAATCATACATCTGATGTCCATGATGGTTATCTGGAAAAGATCGCCGTGAGCGATAAGTCCACTAATTGTTGTGGTAATCCTTTTTGTCACTCATTTTATTTTATTTAGTGTTTTGTAATATGTACGCAATGATGATAAATAAATAAAATAAAATTAATTGATATAAACTTTTCCTAAGCGTATTGATATATTCTAATAAATGATAAAATAATATATAATTGGTGTAGACAAAATAATCAAATAAATCCCCTAGTATATTAGAATATACTCACTAGAGTGAGGCAGTATATATGAGGAGGTTTCTGCACGGGAAAAAGAAGGGATTCTTGTGAAAAAGTCTTTTTAATCCAGCATTCTCAGTGTTGACTACTGTTGGTTGTTTGAACTAAAAGAAACTTTCTAAGTCAAGTCATTCACGGATCGATCCCATTTGTCAGCGTATATTATCATAATCAACACATTGCACAAAAGACTTCACGAGCCCTTGTGAAGAGCATTGTTGACGGGTGTTTGTTTATATTTTCCCGGAAAATACAGCTTTTCCAACCGATAGAAGCCGAAACGTTGATAAAATTTGTACAACGGTTACCAATTTGTCTTAATTCATATTTAATAAAGCAGAACGTATTACCGTATGAGAAATCACTGACAGGTTACACCTAATCTAATATCACATGTTTTATCGCATGAAAATTCTGCTTCAGTTATGAAAATGGTAAAGTTATCTAAGTGTGGAAAGCAAAAAGCCATATTAAAGGAGAGGTTTCTATATTATGTAAATTCATATTATTAAATGACGTGATAAAATCTAAAATCTAACGGCGTCGTCGAAAGGAGATTACAAAATAATAAAAACATTACGCGTTGGTACATAAGGATAAAATTGTATATTATATTATTTATTTTGGAGTGAGATACATGGGGTATTCAAAAAAGTTCGTGTTTCGGACATTAAAATAAAAGTAAATTTCATTTAAATTGGTTCAGCAGAAAACGCAATGTTCAGTTAATATACAATTACGCACAGCGTATTACTTTCGCTTCGTACCTCGTCATTTATTTATGTACAGGCATAGGATTTCCTGGCAGCATAACCTTACAAAAAATTCAACCAACACAAAAGACAAAAAAACTACTTTTGTATATAATTTCTATCCAAAGTAATTTTAGACTGCAAAAATATTACTTACTAAAATTTTTATTAAGTTATATAATAACAAAAACTTTTTAACTGTGGCGATTTCCACATACAGCGGCAGCACAAACATATGATAACGCCATCTACCGAGAATAGACTGAACCAGGGAATAATAAAGTGCACGAAGAACCTCCAATCCAGCATCGCGCAATAGAAATTCTCGCGCCGATTAACATATATATAACTTCCGCCAAGTTATTGGCCCGCCAAGCATGATCACCTCGCCTTGTTGGAGGATCCTCCCTTTATGTTGGAGGGACATGTGACCCGTTCCTCCACATTGACTTATGAATTTCAAACGAGGAATTAAAAAATATTAACAGTTATGAAAAATAAATTTTTAAGCATATTAAAATATATATAATAGGTATCAAGAACATTCAAGTATGTTATCGTAACAAGCGCTCTGATGTTATCAGTTAAGACACAGTGATTATGTAAATGTAATTCAGTCATTATAATTATGTAAATTCCATCATATTTGAAGTTTGATAGGAATATTAATAATTTATTTAACGCTAAATACCAATTAATCACAGTAAATTAAATATTATTGAGTTAACGATTGGTTTTTTATTCATCTGAGATGATATGATGATATTAAATATACAAATCTAAGATTTATTTTATTATCTGTCTTATAAACTTTAAGCTGTAAAAGAATCTATATATATATAACTTTGATCATCTGTTGCAGCAAGGAAAGGGATCGCTTTTACGCGTCATGTGCCAAGAGGGTCAAATGGTTGAAATACTAAGAGAAACAACTAATTATAAAACAGGGGGATCGTTTTTTGTTTTTGCGAAAGACGTCCCCATTTCATGCCACCCACATTTTTGTATTTATTATCATGAATTCCATCACGACGAGGACTTGAAGACTCGAAGACTTAGAATTGAAGACTTTAAATACTTGACATTGGCAGAAATAGCTGATCCGGCTGGTTGCCATCTCATCAAAAGAAGAATTATAAAACAGAATAGAATAAACTTTATTATATGTATAACGAGTCTTTAAAGAAAATTGAGTAGTATACTCATTTTTTTATGTTAATCATATTTTTTGCATTGTTTAGACGTCATAACCATAAAAACATGAATAGTTTTATCTTTAGTTAAACGACGTAATATTTTATTTTAGGTATATTCCGAGGTATAGGAATTAAGAGCTTTTTATTTTTATTATTTCTTGTCATGTTAAGATAATAGCTAAAATACTTTAAATGTTTAAAAACAATGGTTAAAAAATAAAAAATGGAGAGTGAGTAACGAAAACGGAGGCGCAAAACCGACCCCTCACCTATCTCATACCCCAACCCTTTTTCAATCCCCTCTTCATTCCCTCCCCATCCACCAAAGACCGGCATCGCACTTGTGACGCGTCTGGTGTTTCGGATGTTCATGGGCATCGGTAATCGCTTACCATCAGGCAATACGTCTCCTCGTAAGCTCCCAGTACCTTAAAAAACTGTTAATATCCTTTATAATGATAAAACATAATGCGTATCTGAAAAATACATTATGCCCGTTGTATGTCCGACATGGCTGGACCATTACCATTACCATGACAGGTATTTAAAGGTGATTCTTTAGAAACAAACAAAAATCCATGAAATTAACCTCAGGAAAGAGCTTTTAGCTAATATTCTAAAATAATGTAAAGTCGTTGAACGCAATAACTGTCTAAGGTCATCGTCCGGTTCTGCTACTGGACGGTTAGGGACAAATTTCACCGAGCGAGTAATTGCACCATTCATTGCTATGCGTACGAGCAACGATTACTGTCGCAATAGTTGCTTTATATCATTTTGTACAGGCCGATATATTCTACACGTAATACTGTTAGGTAATAATCATAAGAAGGCGGTCAAGTGGTAGCTGAGATAGGGCTATAACCAACCTGTCAATTTGATTATGTCATTCATAATAAACAAGTTATGAATTATTATAAAATTAAAGCCCACTGCGTCAATATCATACCTGAAACATATACGTTATATTTATAACAAAATTAAGGATTTTTGGAGCTAAAAAGTAATCTCAATAAAACCTTTATTTTCAAAATACATCGAGTGTATTCAATTTTTTTTTTAAATTTTGATGTACCCAGTTTCACTCCCACGACTAAGACGAATCTATTGACACCAATTACATAAAAATACGGCGAGTCGTTTAGGATCTAAGGCATGCCAAAGAAATATAAATACATCCATACATACTTACACTCGAAAAACATAAAACCTCTTATTCAATTTGCGTCTTAGAATGAAAAATATACATACGAGTATTTGCGAGATTAGTGATAAGGTGAACAAAGATAAAACTTAGCAAGTTTTATTTAATAACAATAGCTATTATATAATTTTACTGGCTGGGAAACCTCTTAAATTAAATCTATTGTTAAGCTTAGTTGTGTATAAAAAAAGCGAACAGTTATTCTACTTAAATGTGTTTTGATGATAGACTATGGTCCTTGTCGAAAATTTATTGGTCATGTGAACCACCAGGAAACCATTTAGAAATACACAGGGGTATAAAAGAATAACATTCAGCACAGGGGTATAAAACCATATCAACCCTCGATTTTTCTCCCTTATCACATGAAGAGGTATTAAAATTGCATGGAACCAATGCCGGAAAAAATCAAATGACCAATAGAGTGACGTCATAGTGCTGTACTCAATTGGACAGCTTACAAGAGAGGGCATAGTGTTGAATGTTATTGTTTTACACCGCTGTACATTTCTAAAAACGTCTCTTGGTCGTTCACTTGACCAATCAATTTTCGACACGCGCTTGTAGTGTAGAAGGTTCCTGTCTCTAGAATCATAATCACTGTCAGCTTGTTCCATGTACCCGATATCTGAAAGTTATTGGATTATTATTTTTTATCAATTATTAAAGGGGATAATAAATTATGTTTTCCCCGATGTTAAAAACCTATTATACCTGAAGAAAATAGGTACAGGTAAATCCGAGCTAAAATTCCATGCAAGGGGTAAAATACGTTTTCAAACCAACCTGGCGTAAACTAGCAAAGGGCTATAAATTTCCCACAGAAAGGATAGATACGTTGACTGACTGAAATGATGTTCGGTAATTAGATGAACTTGCAAATAAACTTTATGAGACCATTGTAATAATTATATAAACTTAATTACTATATTAGATGTAGTTTCTTTTTGTTTGCAACATCTCACAGAAGACCGACCTAGACTGACAGTATTCTTGCTGCCCTATTTCTTTGAAGAAAACGGGGGCCCAGTGATAAAGAAGCGTCTTAATAGGCCGCCTAGTGTGGGTCTCTAAGTGGCATTATTACCTTGTCTGTAATAAATGTGGTGAGCACTACACTTGAATTTCCATCAGTCATAAAATAATTGCTTTGGAAGACTCATACTTAAAAAAAAGCAGAACATTAACAAAAGTTGAATTTTGGAACTGTGTAAATTAGAAAAAATGTTATATAACAATTAACATTTAATAATTTTTAAGTTTAAAAAGATAATACGCGACTAGACATTCAATTTGTATGCTAATGCGTTAACCAAAAACAAACTATGTTCTTTTAGTATTTTACAAAAACTATATATTGCATGTTAGTCATAGAATCAAAAGAATTTGTCATAAAATTTTCATACTTATCATTAGTAAAATAAAAACGTGGCTCCTTCTAGTAGCTTCTACCAGACTAGTACCTACGGAGTATTTGTCAAGCATTAATTGGTTAGAAAACTTTGAACTACGACCTTTATATCATTATTCGTTTTCACTAACCTTCTATTATTTTTAACAGACGATGATTCTTTGAGATATGTGTATTTATATGTCATATGTTTTTCATCATTAGTGACCAAAATTTTATTAGCTGATTGGATTCTAAAGCCTTTGCAAGGTTTAACTTGAATAACAAACATAATTAACATAAATGATGCCGTAACAACAATAGCCACTGTTTCATTTGTATTGTTTTTTTATTGTTCTTGTTTTTTTAGACATTTTTTGCTTTTTTTGTTAACAGGCAAGGTTAAAACAACGTATAGGTATTTAAATGTCTGCGTTATATTATTTTTTTATTGAGGGCTTACTTTGAATAATTAATTTGAGAAAAAAAATATTTGAGACTAACTCAAATAAAAGAGTGATAAAAAATACGTCAAGTTACTCATAATTAAAAATAAAAACAAAAAGCAATGATTGCGTCGACAATGTTGATAATATTTTGCGAACAAATAATCAAAAAAGGGACATTTTAAAATAAGCATGAACCTAATCAATAACATATTGATATAAAGATAGCAAAAATATATGAGTTCCTTTGATCATAAGCTGTTTACAATCGCTGATAATGGTTGTAAATAGACTGTTATCAAATATAATATTGAATACAATATGTCGATGTTCCTATTTTTCATGTTGACGTGGATAAGGCATGCAGAATGCCACCACCCCTGTTTATCCCAAAACCAAATGTGCAGGGCAACAACACCAAGTTTTTATTAGAGTCACTATAACAAGTATTTTGTTTAAAAATAAAAAAAATATCTTACTTTGTTGTAAAGTTTTTGTTTTGCCAAATTGTTAGTTTTACTTAGTACGGAGACTAGATCCCGCAGTTAAACCATCATCCAGATTTTGGGGGATAAAGATTGTAGGTTTTGAACAGTATGTTAAAGACATACTGTTCAGACTAGATCCCGCAGTCAAACCATCATCCAGATTTTGGGGGATAAAGATTGTAGCTTTTGAACAGTATGTTTTTACTTTATGTAATAAAAAAATAAAAAATGTAAAATAAGGAGTTGGAAGACTTTACATAAACCCTAAATAAAATAAGGAGTTGGAAAACTTTATATAAACCCTAAATCGACAATCTGACCGGCTTGGTATGTGAGGCCAACACCTTTTAAGAACAGACCTTTGTCATGCCGCTGCTGCTAACAATACACTGACTGCTATACTGCTGTTGATGATAACAATGTTTCTAGATGTTGTTAGTGCTTCTAGAGCCTAGATGTTTTAATTAGAGAATTTATAAATCGAAGATTGATGACCTTTTGTCCTTCTAAGAATTGTGATGCGTTGATCATAATGACCTTAAAGCATATATAGCGTGGTAAAATAAGGTCATTCGATTATTATGAAAGGGCCACATTAGTATGATAATTTTAGGACCGTCATGTTGCAGTGTCAACAAGTGTGTATTCAAATTATGCATGAATATTTACACAAAGTCCAAGATTTAGAAACAATAACAGAATGTTTACATAAAGGGATAAAAAGAAAAGCTAGATGACATTCAATTTGACACAGGACACGTGATTTTTTTACGCATTGGTTTCACTGCTCACTCACCGCGCGCAATGGACGATCTCAAAAGGAAAAACAACCACACGTTTAACATTATATTATATTAACATTATATTATTTCTGTCTAAATTTATAACGCAAAATTGAATTATAAAACAAAGACTAAATATACTTTAGCCACGTAAAGTAAATAATGAGATATATAACTCGGGCGCAGCGTAGCCAGGTTTGAGTTTTGGTGGGGTTTCTTTTTACGGAGTACGGAACCCAAAAAACTACTAAAAGGGAGCTTTATACTGTTTTAACTGATTACGGTTAAAGCAGCATAAAGTATAAAATATATTAATATATATAGAGCGGGTTGTATCGATTGTAATATTAATCACTGAGAGGGGCACGGATGTCCTTATAATAGCAGTTCCCGGTTTTAGTCACACTGGTTCCGACACACCACCGACTCAAACACGTAAAAAAGTCTCCCACACAGGTGCGTTATTATCCATTGATAATATTTTGGAAACTGGAAGTTATGGATCGTCACGGGCAGGCAGTAAATTTTGGTGGAAAACACCAAAATTCACTGCCTGCCCGTGACGACAATACCTTATTCGCCTTGACAATAGAGTATATCTGGCGTCTGTTTGTGTCGATCTATGATTTTTCTCTGTAGCTTCAATTTAACGTTCATAAATATCACTCGGTGTCTTTATTGAATAAATGATTCTGAATTTGAATTTGAGTTTATTATTCAAAAACTAGCGATCGGCCCGGTTTTGCATGGGTGTCTTGGAAATCCAAGATTACATATACATATAATGACTACTACATTTTATACTAGGTTATACTTAATAGTTATAGGTTACTAGGTTACGTTTTATATAGTGGCTTGTACACATACTCATGCTTAAAACTAAAGATACTAATACTATGTGTTGGGTAAAAACAGAAAAATATGAGTTAATTGAATGAACTCAACATGAAGTGAATCAAAGTATGAATTATAACCCAGAAAGTGTATTTTCTAATTTCCATGAAAGTGAAAATTTCTATGAAGAAACAAAGTGCTCATATAAGTACTCAATTGCTTTTTTCGCAACCCTAGAATACATTCATAATTGATTTCATACATATTATACATATTTTTTTTATGTAATTTAAGGCACAAACGAGCAAACAAGCAAACGTGTCGCCTGATGGTAGGCGATTACCGACGCCCATGGATACCCGCAACACCAGAGGCGTCACAAGTACGTTGCCGGCCTTTCGGGTATGGGGTGGGGAATGGGGTTATGAGCATCCAGTATCCTCACTCACTCTGTGAAACGTAGTGCAGGCGATGTGGTGTTCTGTTGGTGCTATGGTAGCACTTCCATTCATGACGCAGCGTGGCTCTCCCAAAGTTAATACAAAATAGTGTATTTATGATTTTTTTTCAAATAAAAAGCCATTGAATAAAAAAGTCATACGGAAGATAGATAGATAGATAGTCATACGGAAGTTGAGATACACTGCTGCATTGTGCAAGGGAAACAAAAAATGGCCTTCATATTTAACTTCCCAATTGTGTTTTAAACCCAATTATATGAATTAAAATTTAGCAGAGCTTTTTTGAGTCCTAAGAACACATCTACAAATGATTTCATACATATCATACAATTTATTTGTTTTAATTTAATTAAAGGTGCAAACGTGTCTCCTGATGGTAAGCGATTACCGACGCCCATGGATACTCGCAACACCAGAGGCATCACAAGTGCGTTGACGGCCTTTGGGGTATGGGCTGGGGAATGGGGGTATATACAATATCCTCACTCACTCAGCGAAACACAGCGCAGGCCCTGTGATTTTCTATGGGGCCGTGGTATCACTCCCCTCACGCCAGACTATTTATGACTGCAGCGTGGCTCTCCCAATGTTAATATAAAATAGTTTGTTTATGATTTTTTTTAAATGAAACGTCATTTGCATAAAGAAAATCATACGGCAGTTGAGGTACACTGTGAAAAACAAAAACTGGCCTTAATATTGAACTTCCCCAATTTGTGTTTTGTAGGTATATAAACTTTCTAACGTTTTAAATCACGGTAAGAAATGGATACATATATTATTTTATCTACAGCGCAACAAGAAAACACAGCATCTACCGAATATACACTGAACTACGGAGTAACGTACCACACGGAGTACATAGCTCTACTGATTCTGAATCATGCAGCACGCAGCAGTTGCAGTAGAAGTTCTCGCGGCGATTAGCATATATACAACATCCCAATATTAACCGTCAAGCATGATCACCTCGCCTGGCCAGAAGATCTTTCCTTTGCGTTGGACACCTGTTCCCCCACACTTCCAAAAAAAGTTTATTATTCTCATGTCCGATATTTCTGAGATGGTGTAAGTGATCTTAACTTTCTTTAGTTATTAAACTTTCTTAAGTCATCTATTAATTTCACTGGCAAAAATTCTAATGATCCTGACTGCTTTTCCAAAGGCCATCATTCCCACCCAGGATCAATCTTTGTGTGATGAGAATGAATTTTTTTTTAGTGTGAACATTGCGAATGCAGACAATGCAATGATGCAGTAAGATGACCCACACTATGGGGCCTTTTGAGATGCTTCTGCATCATTGGATCTCCGGTCTTACACTCACCAACGAAACACGACAGCAAGAATGCTATCATTTTAGGTTGGTCTTCTGCGTGGCAAATCAGTCTGGCTCTGCCAAATTTAAAATATGCGAAATGATACTGCAATCTTCATATAATGTGTCCAAATTTCAGCAACCTAATGAACATATTTCAATAGCAAGAAAAAAGATTATTATATACCCATCTCTTTTCTAAGTCATGTCCAAAGGCTTTTCTTGAGAGTTCATAGAAGTTCTGAATCAAATCACCGCAGATTTCACAACTTCTGGCCTAAATAAGCAGATTTAAAAAAAAAGCTGCAGTATCTCAGCTCAGATTACATGCCGGTAGGTAATGCGAAATTTCGAAGAATATTATCTACATTACGCTTTGCTTTTATGACTAAGAAAAAGACAAACGACGAATCAATCGAAACTTGGGATATGCTTCAGTTTTTTCAGCGGCGTGCAAATCGATGACTACCAGAACCGGATAAGCGGGGAATGCACCAAGAAATCGCAATATCTCCAAAACTACTCACCGCGGAAATGAAAGACGTGTGACCCACCTTCAATTTTCTGATGATATAGTCATAGTGGCTATAATCACGTGACCTTAGCACAGTTCGTAATGTTCTTACTGGTCTTTTCATGAACGTGGATTATAAGAAAATTATGTCAAAGTTTTGGATATTTACTAATCCAGTAGACACAAAACTCAACTAGGTAGGTACATCTTTGAAAGGCCAATCATCGAGTTTAAGTCGGCTGATTGGCGTTTGGATTGTTGCGCTACATCTCCTCGTCAAAAATACTGTAGTCTCAAACCGAAACTTTTTGACTGGTGTTTGCTGCCAGTTGTGGAGGAACGGGTGTAATGTCCATAAAACACAAATGGAGGAGCCTCCGATCAAGCGAGATGATCACTCCTGACAGGTCATTCCATTCCATTCTAATCACGTAATATAGTGTTTAACAACACGATCAAATAATCATAAAATACCTTAAAACTCGTGTTATTTTGTGATTCCAAGATTAAAAATGATGAATTTGGCAGACAAAGCTTATAAAAATATTTATGTGTACAAAAACAATACGTAATTTGTATTCAGTTTGGTTTCTTTTTCATAAGATATGTCAAAAACACATCGTAATGCTGCAGTTTAAAATATAATGTGTTTAATTTTTAAAAAATTGCAGAGTTCTCTCGAGAACTTTGAATCTAGTTATCAAAACTGACCTAGGATATCTAAGTTCATGACTGTTGTACTTATTTGTGTAATACGTTTACGAAAAATATACTTTTTTAACCACCACCACTTGAAGCGATAATCCTTGTAGTGAGTGATTAAGAATAGGAAGATTGATTACTCATATTTATCTCATGGATGTGGTAAAAGGCGATGAATGGAGATAGTTACGCAGCACAATATCATTGCTAAAAGAGTAGAATACACTTGAGACAATTCCTGTATCTACCAAGCCGTCTGCCCAACATGGTATAGCAGGCCAAAACCTTCTTCCGAAGGTGACGTTGAAGGATGTTGATGTGAATAATTTAAGAAATCTAATAAATACATATGTTTGACTGACGAAATTAAAAATGACGATCTTTATACTTGCTAACACTAATTAATGAAATATGGTAGTTGACTATATCGTAAATAAATACCGATGTCCCCTTCATTCAAACGAATTTTGCAAAGTTTATTTTCATTTCTATTAAAAATTTCAATCAAACATACATTGAAATATGTTGCTCAATTAGCTAGTCTAGTCTAAAACAATGACGTACCTAGTTAGTACCTAGCACATTTTTTATAGAAAGTGATCGTTTTGACTAATGATAAAAAGTAACAGATTTGACTAAGGTATCAACTACCGTATTTTAAAAGATAACAAAGTAATCTGAAATGTTATAGGTTTTTTTTAATAATATTGGAGTATTATGTGATAATAATGAAATGAAGTTGTAATATTATCTTCCAAGAACATTAGAGGTCGCAAAAAGATTTCGAATGCTACATATTATAGAGTTTAAAGGACAACATAACAATTTTCGGTTGTGAGTCTCGCGTGGTAGACGTGTCCGAATGTTTTCACGCTTTTCGATTAATTAATTTAATGGTTTATACGTTACAGCAGTGATATTCATTTGAGTGATATTTGTTATACAAGTTTATTTTGGAGCTCACAGTGCTTTTTAAACGTATGTATTTTATTTACATTTACTTTAATATTATTACATTATTTTTATTTTACATGTGGTGTTATAACAAAGTGATTTTAGTAATATATTAAATAAATATTAATAAATTTGTTTATATATTATATGTGCATAAGTGATTTTTTAGTTCCTACTTATTTATAAAAATTATAAGTATTAAGCATTTCTTGTATGTCAATTTCAATGCTTAATTATATCTTTACAAAAAAACAAATTTCAAAGGTATTCAAGTTATTTATTTGGATATCCTGTGGTTTTATTGTTGTTGTGTTCTATTAGTTTTATTTATAAAAATATAATAAAACATATGAATGATCAATAACTGAATACACATGTTCAAGTGTCAATTTACATCGGAGAGACGGATAAAATATATTATATTTAGCAAAAATATTATCCATCGAAATTAAAATAAATCGCCAAAAAAAAATAATTGAGAATTAAATACTCAAAATTACAGTTTTCTTTTACCACTAAACCATAAATTAAATATCTATCGATAATGTGAAAAAAAGACGTGTGTCGGGGAAGCTAGTGATAATTAAATTATTAAAAAAAATAAAAAGCTTGTTTTGCACAAACTAAGAATAAAAAGATAAAAAACAAAAATTTTACAATCTAGTGTTGGTTTCGACTACACGGTTGGCCTAGTGGTTTCAGTGGTCGCCACTCCGCTTCCTACAGCGTCAAGTGTTGTGGGTTCAAATCCTACATGGGACCACACTTTGTGTGATCTATATATTGTTGTTCTAAGTCTGAGTCAATTCTGTTTTTAGGGTTCCGTACCTCAATACGAAAAAAACGGAACCCTTATAGGATCACTTTTATGTCCGTCTGTCTGTCTAATTCCTTATCCTCAGGAGCACCTGGAGATATCAAGCTGAAATTAATATCAAATAAAAAATCAAAATTTTTAACCAACGCAATGAATATACAAATGTTTATGCTGCCAATTTTTGAAACTCCCAAAGTGAAATCAGTCAGGTGTAAAATAAATAAATAAATAGTAGAATTAGTGCAAGTGAGTTTAATTCCAGAATGTATTGCCAATAGAATCTAAGCCTACAGGTACTTCCCCTGAAGTCACAATCTTGAAATTTTGGTAGGAAGCAGCCGGTCATTTATGGCTTCTTGTACATTTACGAGTATATGTATAAAAAAATTTGCATGTAGATTTTATATGTTACGTTCGTTAGTACTAAGAAAGAATTTTTGGAAATACCACCCGGGGATAAAATAGGGGATGAAAATATCTAATTCTGCGTCCGAATTGGGCCCGATAAAACCGGCCATGGAGTTCTTTGCCCATTCATACCTCCCTGCGATCATTAGTACTAAGTACTACAGGTTTGCGCCAATTCTCTTTAGCCAAAGCGAGTGGAGTGAACCCAGTATCCACTGCAACTAAACTGCGATGCACTCCCACATCAGTACGTAGAAAATAATCTCTAAGATTGTATATCTCGCGATTGTGCAGGGTCTTGATATTCAATAGCCCACGACCCCCACACTTTTGTGGGATATACAATCTCATAGCCGATGAACGTGGGTGGTGCATTCGAAATGCAGTCAGCAGTGTATTATCATTATTATTATATTACCCAATTATGTAACATTAGATGTTCATTAATTATTCGCGTGAAATTAAAGAGACTTAATAACCAGCTTTGGATTGCAATCAGCTGTTAATGATAATGAAGAAGTTATTTATTTATTTCTATTTTTAATAACAAATTTAAAACAAATTAACACAAACATTAATGTTTTGTTCATAAAAAATTATATAATTTTGTTATTTAGTCTTTGACCTTGGCAATGTTGCTATTAATTTTAGAATAATAATAATATATTTTATAGACACACCCTCAGAAAAGTGAATTTAATAGGAAATGCCTTGTAAAAAGCCTTGACAATATGTACGACAATGAACTAATCGTAAAATAAATTATATTTACAACNACAAACATTAATCTTTTGTTCATAAAAAATTATATAATTTTGTCATTTAGTCTTTGACCTTGGCAATATTGCTATTAATTTTAGAATAATAATAATATATTTTATAGACACACCCTCAGAAAAGTGAATTTAATAGGAAATGCCTTGTAAAAAGCCTTGACAATATGTACGACAATGAACTAATCGTAAAATAAATTATATTTACAACATCGGCATTGATATTGGGACGAATGGCTGATAGAATATTTAAATTTCATTCAAATTTTATTCATTTCTCGATCCAACACAGTAATCAACATATTCGTATGTTATGTCATAGCACATAGTTTTATTGATTTATAATGATATTTAATGAATGAAACGAAATAAATAAACATCAGTGTATTTCGATAGATATGCATATAGAGACAGATTTCTTACAAGATGAATGAACAGCTTGATATTAATTCTTCACGTTAAAATTGATTATTGGACATTTCATACAGAAACATGATTTTAATCTTATATATTAAGTGAAGTGCAAGCCTATCGTCTAATGTTTTTTTATATCTGATACATTAAAATATAATTAAACTATGTTTGATTGGTAGCTTATTCAAGCCATGAATCTCTAGAAATATAAGGTAGACTAGCTTTTGCCCGCGCAGAATTAGATATTTTCATCCCCTATTTTATCCCGGGTGGTATTTCCAAAAATTCTTTCTTAGTACTAACTAACGTAACATAAAAAATCTACATGCAAATTTTTTTATACATATACTCGTATATGTACAAGAAGGCATAAATGACCGACTAGTTTAGAGATAAACTTTTGAATTTTGAGATTATTTGGAAATAACTGACAGACGGTTATCATTGTATGCGTAATGGACATAAAATACTTTTAGATTGCCGTTATTATCGTATTGACAAGTTGCATAATACCCAAAGACAAGTTAACATTAGAAACATGTTAACTCACGGTGGTCCTTTTAAGTCCAGCGATTTTGATAACGATAAAGTCGTAACGCACTACTAATATTTCTATAAAACAATTAGTTAATTTAAAAATTATTAAAAGTTATAACTTTGTTGTATACAAGATTGGATACAATTCCAAAACCTTTTGAAAACTGGGTCGACGCTTACATTTTATTCCTTTCGAAAGAAGATTGATTTCGTATGTTTGACGCCCATTTTGTCATCAATTGCTATGCATATAACGTTCGTGTATTAGCAACACGATGAACGACTCACAATTTTAGTGTCCCGTTTAGAGACAGACGTATATAGACAGGATATTACATTACATTACATATTACGCTTCGGCATGCATAGGCTGACTTGACCGGAGTGATACCACGGCCACACAGAAAACTTGTGTTAAATAGAGCCCGTGCTGTGTTTCACCGCGTGCTTTTGGGTTAGATAACTGAACAGCACAGCTATAGAGGCCAGTACAATAACAGGTTTTTTTATGTGTAGCCCTGCCAAAATGACTTTACTCTGCTAGATGCAAAGCATAATTAGAATCCAACAGTAGTGATCACCATACTCATTGCAAATGCAGACTGTGGATGAACAGGTCACATATTCCTCCAACACGAAGGGAGGATCCTCCAAACAGGCGAGGTGATCATGCATGCGGGCCACTGCCGATGTTGATGTTGGTAAGCTGTATATATGCCAATCGGCGCGGGAGCCTCCATTGCGCGATGCAGGATTGGTAGCTTCTTCGTACACTACATTACTTCGTAGTTCAGTGTATCTTCACTAGATAGCGTTGTTATATGCTGCTGTTTGTGGAACTGGGCACACAGACAATACAGTAATACAGCATGGTGACTCACACCAGTGATGCTTCTGCATCATTGGGCCTCCGGTCTCGCACTCACCAACAAAATACGACAGCACGAATGCTGTTATTTAAGGTTGATCTTCTGTGTGTAGTAGTGTAGTTCTTCGGTAGTAGTGAATGCAATATGAGGAGAAGTATTTGGGATAGGTATATCGTCTGATGTTCAGAAATAATTTCTGGTGAAAAGGATTTTTTTTAGGAAATTTGTATATTTGTGTTTATAGTTGCAGTAATATTTAATACATACGCCTGTTCGGTTAGTTGATGTAAGTAAGTACAGCAGTAATTAACTTGTTGGCCAACACTCGTTATTACAAAATTACCTGCACAAATTGCAGTGAAGTGTAGCAAAATTATGTCCGGTATTGCGTTGTGACTCTGTAAACACGTATTTATCTGTTAATTTCTTATTTTCTTTAGAACAACTCTAATAAAACTATTTAAGTTGATTGGTAAGACCGTTTCTAAAATAAAAAAAAAGGCGTAATAGTTATAACATATTATTGGATTGAATAATTGAATATTCGTAAATATCACCATGATATTTATTGGCTTTAAAGTAAATCAAATTTAAAGGAATAGGTACATTTTTATTGAAAAAATTTAGAATATAATTCCTGGATTTGAACATCCCCACAATGCGTAATGTACTAGTTAAAGGCGGGTCTGACTTTCCTACAAAATACATCTGAAAGGCCTTTAATCGATATCCCTATCCTAACTTATCAATGTTTATTATTAGATTGAATTCCCAATTTTTCCATTTCATTAAATTAAACTGCCGGGCTTATGAAAATAGTCTTGCAAAGTTTTATGTATGGGATTTAAATTATAGTAATCAAAGTGTTCGTTATTGGACAATCTTTGCTAAACGATTGAAGACGTCGTTCACGTATAAGTACCTGGATGAACGAGCTTTATTGGATTTTTTAGTAAATTTTCTTAAAATGAATCCTAGCTAGATATATTTATCGCCTCCTAAACTCCCTGCGTACTAAATTTCATAAAGATCGTTGGAGCCGTTTCTGAGATTTAGATTAATGTTCGGAGAATTGCTTGTTTAAATGTATTATTAGATATGAATGTATGTTATACGAGTATTAGGGTGTTCAAATCATATTTTTTAATTTGAGCAACTTTATTTCATTTGTCAATCATTATAGTCTATAAAGCCTTGCACTATTAATTATGACGTGTAATTTTACTATCCCGTTTATTTTACAGATGTCTCATGAAGACGTCAACCCCATTTATCCTCACACGAAAGAAGAAAAACAAGAGATCAGAAGAGAACTCGGATTAAAAGATAGCACCATAGAAGAAGATATTGACGCAATTATTGATTGGTTCCAGAAACAACCACATTTGGTTGAAGCTGGAATAGGTAGGTACATCTTTTTAAAAGGCTACGGTATCAGTTTTGTCTGCAAAGGTATATTTGTATGTTCACCGTAGCTACTAAATCACTGAACTGATTTTAATGAACGAAGTGTCAATAGATTCGTGATGATGGTCTGCGTGAAATAACTATATACATATATAAATATTATAATAAATATTTCGGATATCTAACACACAACGCCATCTAGTCCCAAGCTAAGTAGAGTTACTAAACAACTGATATAAATATATGTATACTTTTTTTTTGTAAATACATACACATTACACATAGAAAACACTCAAACTCCGAAACAAATATTTGAGGATCATACAAACATTTGATCCGACCAGGAAATCAAATCCGAGACCTCAGTCGCATACGCTACCACTACGCCATCGAGGCAGTCAAACGTTTATTAAAAGCTTTAAGCTGACTGTAGTTTTATTCTAATTTATTTGTATCACATCTTTAATAAGAAATTTAAACTTCCCACTTTTCTTTGTATTTTTTTTATGGAGTAGAAACAAACGAGCAGACGTATCGTCTGATCGTAAGCAATTACCGCCGCCTATGGATACCCGTAACACCAGAGGCGTCACAAGTCCGTTGCCAGCCTTGGGGGATGGGAAAGGGGATGAGGGCAAGGGTTGGATTATGGGCCTTCGGTATCCTCACTCACTCGGTGAAACACAGCGCAGGCGCTGTTTCACACCGGTTTTCTGTGAAGCCGTGGTTTCACTCCGATCGAGCCGGCCCTGGCATGCCGAAGCGTGGCTCTCCCACGGGTAGAGTTGTAGTAATAATCATTAGCGAGTAGCCGCGAATATGTATTTACTTAAATATGCATTTGTATACGCGAATATCTGGCATTGAAGTAAGATCTATATCTGTATCAGTTATTTATCGTTGACCGGATAGTTAATATAAATATAAGGTCGGAAATTGTAGCTATTGTTCAGTAGAAAGACTTAAATTTTAATAGCTTGTTAAAGAAAAAAATACACTTATTAACTTTCAAACGTTATCCACAGATCGAGAATATGTGGAAAGAATGCTGATTATATCAAAGGGATCTATTGAAAAGACGAAACGCAGAATTGACAGTTGGTACAAATACAGACTCCTATCACCTGAACTGATACAGGGAAGAGAAGCAATCTTATCAGGATCACAAGACCTATGGACAGCGTAGTAAGTGGTGTTCTTAATGCTATACATTATTTCTAATGAGCCAATGAACTTCGTTGGACTTGCAGTTCATTGGCTCATTACATAGACTTTTGGAAGTCATCATAAAATTAATGAGTGACGTGTTCCCAATCTCCTTGTAACTTTTTAAGTCTAAATGAAAAACTAAAGACTTTCATATAAGCTCATGACAGCCTTTAATGTTACCAGAATACGAAGACTTAATTCTAATCTCTCATAATTTCAAAGTAACGGTTTTTATTCCTAAACTACTACTATTGTTAAAAACCAACGTCTTTAATACTGAAAATAACCTTTTTTATTCAGTCACTTTTAGATATTAATTTATTACAAATGATTCTATTAAATTTACATAAAAATGAATCACCATGTACCACCAAAATGTATGTATGTGCATAAATTCCGATCCGTTGCACCAAATTGGATAATTATTTTTTCTATATGTTCATTATTGCTAACACAAAGTTTGTATTGAAGAAAACTGAAAGGTAACCTTAAAAGTGTATCTTTATTTCTTACTGCCTGTATGAAACTTAAGCGAACTTACCTGATTTTTGACTAAAATACGTTTTTCAGAAATTTAGAAAACATTTACAAAAGAAAAATATGGCGGTACGAACTTTGCCGGTCAGCTCGTCATCGACAAAATATTTTTTAACTGCCTATTGTGTTGCATAACCAATTTGTACTATAAATACTTCTAAGCTTCTGGTAAATTTTATAGGAAAATTGTAGTAATCGAAATGTTTTGACATAATGGGTGATAAGGAAAGGGCATAGGCTTAAGCAGGTATTTCGATCGCCTAGGGACCACATTTAGTGAAATGTTGATTTACAATTATATCTGAACCTCGATCAATACTACGTTACAAGTTTAATACAAAGTATGTAATATGTCCGTACTCTATAATCACAACCCATAATGTCCTACTGCTGGACTCGGGTCTCCTCTCAGGAGAGGGTTAAGGCCATACGTCCCCACGCTGGCCAAGTGCGGGTTGGGGACTGGCAAGACAACGTTGTGGCTACGTAATCTTACCGTTGGATGTTTTCAAGCCGCCCAAAGGCCTCCAACTAAGCTTTACGACTGCTATCCTATAATAACAACCGGGACCGACTGCTTAACGTGACCTCCGAATCACGGAGACGCTCATGGTAACATGCCACCAGCGGTCACCCATCCAGGTACTGACCGCGTCGTCGTTGCTTACCCTCGGTGATTGTTTCTAAACACCGAATGCAACTGGGCTATGAGCGCCTCTATAAGCTTTTAAAATAGTAAAAACTTATTTCAATAATTTCTTAGCTAATAAGCTGATCACTACGGCGAATTTAAAACGCAGGTTAATATTATTAGCGGTCTATGTAGGTTAGTATGTTCCACAATGGCGAATCGATTTTTAGCCGACTACGGTAAAACCAAAGGAAGGTTATAAATTTGATAGGCTATGTATGTAAGGATGTTCACCTGCTCCCTCATAGCTCCTCAACTACTGATTAGAACTGGACAAATGAGATATCGTTAGAAGCGACTTGATCGTTCGATATTTATAGGCTATATGACGTATCACTGTTCTAGGAAGGCGCCCTCTAGTGGTCATGTGCTGTGTTAAAAAATAAGTTTTTAAATAAAAATGCTGTTTTAAGAATCATTGGAAATGGCGTTAGTTGTACGTTTCAAAAATGTAAGTTTCAAAGAAACCAGAAGTGGAAATAATAAAAAAAATACAAATCACACAGAACAACTTTTACTAATAATTACAAAGTTCTAAGCCGACTACACAAGTAAAACACTTGAGCAATTGACTACACAGATTAATTAGGCAGAAAGAGACATTTTGACCATTCAGACGAGCAGAGGTTCTAATAAGTCCCCGCCGACTGCACTCGCAGGTTCTTATATAGACGCAGGCTCCACCCATTTTAGTCCCTTCTTGTTGTAAGGAAATACGTCACTTTTACACGGCCTCTCTTGACAAGGAGTCGACCTTTACAGAAATTCTTGAGTGGCCCCGCCAGGACCCATGATGGGAGACGTTGGCAGCGCGACCTCCACTTCGACCACTGGCAGAAATGACGGGTCAGCCGCAGTAGAAGACTATTTGTTCAGAGTCATCATCAGTATTTTCGTCTGCAAACAAGATCTTGTTAGAAGTTATTCTAGCATTTAGTGTAAAAGTTTTCAGTCTCTCAGAAAGTTCCATTCGTCTTCAAACAACTAATTCAATCTTCATTCTCTCTAATAGTTTATAAGTTTGAATGGGCACACATATTTTTATCCGTGGGAGAGCCACGCTTCGGCATGAATGGGCCGGCTCGACCGGAGTGATACCACGGCCTCACAGAAAACCGGTGTGAAACAGCGCTTACGCTGTGTTTCATCGAGTGAGTGAGGATACCGGAGGCCCATACCCCAATCCAATGCCCCCTATCCCCCTCACCATCCCCCTTCCCCCCAAGCCGCCATAGTGTGGGTCACCATGCTGCATTGTTCTTTTTCGCATTGAGGATGGTGGCCACCACTCTTGGATTCTGCTCATGCTTTCCATCAGGCAGGGCAGAGTCATTTTGGCAGCTTAAATATAAAAAAAAAAAAACCATCCATTTTTTTCCAACCATTATAAGATAAAGGCAAGTCATTTTCCTGTAAGTGTCCAGTGCGCAAGTGGCGGTTTCGATGCTGATGTCTTACTGACGCGACCTCTTCCGCGACCAGCGGTCGGTTCTCGCCACTGTAACATGGTCTGAAAACCAGACAGAACAGACCGTATTCATGCGCACGAGCTCTCTCAAAACGCAGAGCGTATTATTACGCATAAGACCACAAATCGACTACACATAGCCAGACTTAAACGTGCCAGTACCTCAGCAACTAGGTACCGAAATGACCGGCAACACACGTGCTTGCTACCGAAGACACCACGGCACGAAACGGCAGTCAACACGTAATTTTTGTCTGTAAACTCAAACAAGCACAGTGCTCGTTAGGTAAATCCAACAGCTGGGATTTATTTACTCTCAAAGAATGCTGCATACGTTTCCGGGCACCACTCATCGCAACACGGCACTATATATTGGCCAGCACCCTGCGTAGTTTTCCCGTAACTACCGCTGAGCAGACGCAGAGTATAGCGTCCACTAGGTAGGCTTCTACAACCTTACACAGACCGCTGACCGCTACCGCTGACTGTTTTTGGGATAGGAGCCTCTATAAGGTCTTTAATTTTAAGATCGCTCGGCTGTACCTGACCTTGCAATATATTAAGCCTTGAATATTTGATTATAATATATAATTTACATAAGAAGTTGTACATTCACTTAAATGAAAACATATACAATGTTTTTGTATAATATATTATAAAACATTCCGATATGCATGCATTAGTTAATGGTGAATATTCAGAGAAATATTTACCAGTCCAGTAATTAAGCTTATTTTGCAATTCGTTTCAGCTGCTACTTGGTACATAATAATTACATATAAATTTTCAAACAAATATTCACCACAAACACAATAATTTCTTTCTAAAAACTAGGAATGAAGGATGAACAATTTTACTGCCTATATATGTTTATATATATAGGCAGTTAAATTGATCAAAACTAACAGAAATTGAATATTTTTATTCTACCCACATTAACAGCGAGTAACAACCAAGTTAGAAAAAAGTGCAAGATAATAATTGACAGCGATTTTGTACACAGAATTGGAACGTACTCACCAGATTCATCGAGATACACTTACGTTTATTCACATACTTACTCCGTATAACAACAAAATCTGTATATTATAAGACTTCAGTGTCTAATCTAAAACTACCCTCAAAAAAAACTATCGAACATTTGCGTCACGATCTGACGTGTTTTAATGGTCAGAGCGGGTCTGGAAGTGTGTGGTGAATCCCACTTCTGATTTTAGGAAACCAGAAGTGAAAAAAAAAAAAAATACAAATCACACAGAACTAATTTTACTAATAATTACAAAATTCTAAACTGACTTAACAGACCTTTTAATTACAATACAAATCACTTGAGCAATTGACTACACAGATTTATACTATATGTGTTTTATTAACATTTGGTGGTGACTTTGTTCGTATTTATTTGATAATGGAAAAAATGCCATAATGCGAAACCGGTGTAATCTTGATTCAAATAGTGGAATAAGTCTAAGTGAGTTTGATTCTAAAATAATAAAATGAAATTAAAATCGCATATTGGTAAGTTTGAAATACTATTGGGTATACATATTCACGATATCGTTTTTTTTTATTTCTTGAAGTAAATAATTAGCTCATTGTTGTTTCAGATACAGTGAATCAATCTTGTTTTTATTCAATTACTCAAAATAGAATTTTATGACGTTGTTATTATGATGTAATTCATTAATTATCAATATTTGTTAGGTATGGTTACTGAATCGTAGCAAAAACAATGGAACACAACAATTAAATTTACTGTGTGATTTTTTTTTTGTTAAATGTTTTGATGTAGGATTTTTCTGTATTAGGTATTAGGTATTTTATTAATTATTGTTAAGTATTTTTACTCAACTTTCTGAGTAAATATGTGGACAAACAAACAAAAAGTTTTTTTACTAGATACTGTTTTATTATTATTTTAAAATCAAACAAATAATTTATACAAAATAATAAAAATATAAAGAACATTTTTATAATACTTTTTTTCTAAATATCTTAATTTCATAACAATTGACATCGCAAAACCTAAACCTGATAGTTACCTTAGAAAAAATACCTTTATTTTTTTAACCGAGATGTGTGCTTGTTCCATTATGGTGCGTAACTGAACCGATTGTAATGAATAACATGTCATCAGATTCGTAATAATGACCCGAGTTACATAAGCTAAATTGATTCTTTAAAAATATTTTACGTAGTTAGCCGGGTTGTAGTTTTTAAGTTTTCTTGAAATATTTTGTCTAATAGGACACTAATGTCTTTGTTACAGTATTCAAGTAACATTACCTAAACTTTTTAAAGGACGAAGAGTATCTGTACTTAAGATATTAGATACTGATACAAGCAACTTCTCCAGCGAAAATATGTTTAGAAATACATTTATGGTAAGTTTTTATTGGATTCTTCTGCTGATTTAACCTTCGTTCCTGTGTATGTTACAAGTCCTAATATATTACTATCCTCGCACAGAAGATCAACCTTAAATGAAAGCATTCGTGTTGTGTTTTGTTGGTGAATGTGAGACCGGGGGCCCAATAGTGCAGAGGTTTTACTAGGCTGCCATGGTGTGGGTCACCATGCTGCATTTTTGCATTGTCTGCATTCGCAATGAGTATAGTAACCATCACTCTTTGATCCTACTTATGCCTTCCATCACGAACAATAGAGTCACTTTGGCAGACCTATACATGTAAAAATCCTTATATGTAAAAACATTCTTCTTTCCAAATATAAAAATCTATTTGTTTAAGAATAAGAAAGCAACAAACATACTCAAACGTATATATGATTAAATTATCATATTTGTGATGCTCTTCTTTACACATATGAAAAGAAGGCACTTCCGCTGTCTATTCGCTTAGATCTTTTGTCCTACTCAACGGATAATAACCTAGTTTTCAGCACTAATTAGAGTGATGCAAGAAGAAAGGTTTATAAGTGTAATGTGGGAGAGACACGCTTCGGCATGAATGGCCCGTGTTTCTCCGAGTGAGTAAGGATACCAGAGGCGTAATACTCAACCCCTCCCATCGTTCCCCCTCCCCATCCCCCAAAGGTCGGTAACGCAACTGTGACGCCTCTTATGTTGCGGGTGCCAATGGGCGCGATAATCACTTACGATCTGACGATACGAAAGCTCGTTTACCCCCTATTATATAAAAAAAATCAGGCATATCAATGCATCTGCAATTAGTAGAAGCCGTCCGATGCAAAACTGGATTGCTAGTATTATACAACTCAGAAGAAACTCTAATAATTAATAAGAATACAATGTTTTAGATTAAGAACATTGCGAACTGTGAATATTGCCAATTTATGTATTATCTTATTCAATTAGGGGATGGACTACTTTAACATACACAGACATATTCTTGTTGTTGAGTACCAATTACTTTTAATAGTCGATGTAAGTAAAATACCATTCTTTTTAGATGACTGATATAAGGCTTAGAAACGACTACTTTGTGGAAGACATCTGGGTGATAGATTTAAAACATGCATCATTTGCGCATGTACTTAGATTGAATCCAGTTATAATGCAAAAAGCGGCAAACTTATTTCACGTAAGTATTTAGAAACTTCTATTATTGCACCTAATATTATCAAATTGCATAATGATAACTGTATCGGCCCCCTGCCTTATAGTAATCCTTTTCGGGCATTCAATTATTTTCTGACTTGACAGAACAATAAATCAAACTAGAAGCTAGACTAGAGAAATGACACTGCAAAGAAAATTGGAAGTCTATAAAAGTCCAAGTAAAACCCCATCATGAGAAGAAAATTTGAGCTCGAATTTTTGCACACATGATCGACGTAAAAAACTTACTATAATTTATTAGTATATCTTTAGAACACAGCGATACACATACTAATGCTCTTAAACATATGTTTTCATATAGGAAAAATATTAAACATTTCATTTCAGGAGGGCCTTGGTATGAGAGTAAAATCGATTCACATCCTAAATGGGATAAATCTACTCCAGCATCTAATCACTTTCATGAAACAGTTCTTTAGTCCAAAGATCTTGGATCGTGTTATAGTCCACGATAGTCTTGATTCCTTATATATGCACGTGCCGAAAAAATATTTACCTAAAGACTATGGAGGCGAGGAGAGATCTTTGGCTGATTTCAAAGGTATGTGAATATAACTTAATTACCTCCTCTAAGGTTTATGGTGGATAATTAGTTTAGTTTTCAAAATTCTGAATTCTTTGATGAGTTACTACTATACTGATGATTACTAATGATTAATAATGAATACTAATGATTAATAATGAATACTAATGATAGAAAAGAAGTGGACACTACTTCATTTTTATGTTGAATTTATCAATTTTAAATGCATACAATGCAAGAAAAATCAGGTTTATTTTTCAGCATGTTTTAGTTTATTTTCACAGTCATGATTATATTTTTACAAAACGTAGTCATATTTTTACTATTCAAACTATGTTCAAATGAATATAAAAGTTATTCAGAGTATATGTACTCGTTCTAGAGTTGTTGTAGCAAACGTCACATTAGATACACGTGCTCAAATGTTGAACCTCTTGGCATTCTCCAGTTTCAACAATGGAGAGTAAAATTACTTGTATTTGAGTAAATGTTTTGATTCTGTGAGATAGTTCAAATCTTAATCCATAAAAGTCGTTTAACTACATGACTACATGACCTATTTGTACCGTCAAAGATCTCTTAAAAAACGACATACGCCAGTAGCATTATTTAAGAGAAATTCCGTTCCATTTGGAAACACTACTAGTGTTTGCACAGGGGCAACATTTCTGTAAGTCTCGATAAATAGTACTAAATCATCATATATGTAAAATTTCTTGATCGTCGAAGGACACTGGTTTTGTTGCTGATGATATCAGACCACACAAACCAGTAAATAAAATAAAGGTTCATAAAATAAACATTCAGTCATTAAATATAACAGGAATTACAAACATAAATACGTTTATTTACATACTTTAAAAATCACGACGTTGTGGAAGATATTACATTACATATTACTCCACCACCACTGCCTCCACTGTGGAGGATTAGGTTACATGTCCCTCCAACACAAAAGGATCCTCCAACTAGGCGGGGTGATCATGCCTGGCGAGCCACTGCCCAACGGTTGATGTTGGGAAGTTGTATATTTGTTAATCGGCGCGCGGCTTCTATTGCGCGACGCAGTATTGGTAGCTTCTTCGTACACTACGTTACTCCCTAGTCCAGTGTATTTTCGGTAGATGGTGTTGTCATATATTTATGTTGCCGCTGTATGTGGAAGTTGCCACAACTTCAAAGATGTAACAAAAAATAAAATTGGTTCATTGTCTCTCTGTGACAAATTACGTAAATAGATTCTTTCTGAACCATTATGTACTACAGTTAAATATAAATTATTTTTAGTTATAATCATTAACTCATAATAGGTTGATAAATGATAATTACTAATTGCTTTTTTTATTTAACAAGGTAAAACTATGTAACATTGTCCTCGTAAATGAAGCGTTTTTGATGAATAATAAAACTAATTTTTCATTCTTCATTTAGTAAAGTTAGTTATTTATTACTTATAAAATTAGTAAACATCTTCTCTTTTAAACTATTGCGTGAAATCATAGATGAAAAATGTATGCGGTAACATTTACTAGTATGTCTTTCTTTAGGCATTTTAAACAAGTATTTTACATGTGTGCCAGTATAGTAACACTTATGGGTATATTTGTTTCAGATATGTATGAAAAAGAATTGAGAAGCACGAAATATAAGCAATTCCTGATAAATGCGATGAGCATTGTTTCAAATGAAAAGAAACGACCTGATTCTGACATCAACGAAGAATATTTAGCTGGTTCATTCAGAAAATTAGATTTCGACTAAGCGTTCGACCCTTTGTACTGTTACATCACAGTTTCATTGTTGTGATTTTATACTATTAGATAAATGGGTTTAAATTTAAGAAATATATTTATTTTTGAACACTTGCCGTAAATCTAGACTTCATAAGTTTCAAATAATTGTGATCGTTTGACCATGAATGTCTAAGAATTAATAAAAATATTAGAATAAACGAGTACTTGAATTTGTAAGAAAATATATTTCAAGTGACAAAATGACATAAAATACACATATATTTGTTCATTTTGACTTTTTAACGAACAAAGACAATGACAACAATGGATTAGTAAAGTAATCCATGACCTGCATATGTATTATACCTCGTATTTAAATTAAAGTTACGTATAATATATTTATGTATAGGTATTTTATTTTTTTAAATTTTTATGTATGGGCCTTACAAAATGATTCTACTCTACCCGATGGAAAGCATGAGCAATATCAAAAACTAGTAGTCCCCATGCTCATAGCGAATGTCGGCAATGCAACAATGCAGCTTGGTGGCTCACTTCAAGGCGCCGTCGTTATGCATTTTATGGGTTTTTTTAACTACGTGGAAGGAAAGTTAATTCTATGATCACGAATATAAATAGATTTATTGATTACCATGTAAGAACATACCATATAAGATTTACTCAGTGGGTTGCATAAAATAAAGACGATCAAAAGCAAATTTAAGCCAAAATGTCTATAGTGTACCTAACTAATTATGAAAAATGTAAAACATTGAATATAGTAATATATTAAATATTTAATTATATTTCAAAATTGAAAGGTGGATTTCCTAATAAAAATAAAACGACTTAAAATATAGGTTTACTTCAAATTTCACATTTGTGCCTGTTTAATCAAGTCAATGTTTACTATTATATTAAGTCATTTTTTTCATTTGTTGAAAGTAAATGTATTTAGAGACATGTCTGAATTCTATCAAACATTGATTTTAGCATGTTTAAGTTATTTTTAAGTATTTCATATGCACATTTAAATCCTATTTTAATATGTATCATTTGTAGGTATATAAAACAAAGATAAATTTAAAGATAATGAATAAATATGTCTGTATCTATACTAATTGACGTTATTATTTTTAATTTATTTATATAACACTTACTTGTATACAACTGTTTGCTATAAATATAATGACCAACATTCATATAGCTAGGTATAGGACAGAGGACCTAATGCATAGCCTTGAAGAACTCTGTTATTGAAATGCAAGAAAACTTTTACTAGGTTTTTTAAAAAACTCTTTTCAAGGCTAATTTCCCTAGAACACTAATTAACTATATTTATTTCAGAATGAGTACAAATAATATCGCTAGTAAAGTAGTATAGTGTTTACAAAGACTAGTAGATTGCCAAATTAATTTTCAGTTATAATCTGTGTGAAGAATTCTCCGACCAGGCGAAGTGATCATGCCTGGCGGGCCATGCCCCTGGCTCGGTGCAAAAACTTCTATTGCGCGATTCAGGATTGGTAGATTGTTCGTTTACTTTGTAACTCCGTATTTCATGTGTGTGTGTAGTGTGTTTCTGTTTTTGCATTGTATGTGGAAGTCGCCACAAATGTATACTAATATTATAAAGATGAACCTTTTGTTTCATTGTTGAATACGCTAATTTCAAAAAGTAATGAGTGTGATTTGAAAAATTATTTCAGTGATGGATAGATCAGTTATCTTTGTTATATATAATCAAAAACAAAGAAAATCAAGAAAAAATTTTTAAAAGTGATTGAAAATAATTCCTTTTGGGAGCTTATATTGCATGCGCTTCTTAAACGGTTAAAGGCACACTCAAACAATGCATGAAAGAATTTTTACCCATAAAAGTTCGTTCTCTCTCTCTCTCTTTACTTTTTTCGTCAGATTTGTCCATAAAATGTTGCTGGAATGCGTGAAGGTGACCATGTACTAAAGTTTTTGCTTTTATTTTGGTTCAAAGCATTACGGTGATTACACTATGCACTAACCAATACGATTAAAATTATCCTATATATGTTATTCGTCTGTTTACAAACCTACTCAACTAACTTTACACGGATTACCTAGGTAGTAAATTGTAACAGAAAATATCCATGTGGATTTGTATGTGTGAATTTTGTATGATTGATTCGAATTTCGTTTTTCATTTTTAGAGTCCCGTACCTTAAATGGAAAAAAACAGAACCCTTACAGGATCACTTTGTTGTCCCTCTGTCTGTCTGACTGTCAAGCCTCTTTTTCTCAAGAACGAGTTGAGGTTTCAAGCTGAATTTTATATCAAATACTCAGTTCTACTGTCCCCTGTAGCTAGAAAAAATCAAACTTCTAAGCCAACGTAATCAAAATATGTATGTGTATATGCTCTGCACTCGCAAGAGAAGAAAAACCTTCAGGGTACTTCCCGTGAAGTCAGAATCTTGAAGTTTGGTAAAAAGCAATTGCAATTTTTCCTTTTTCTGCGCTTTAAGAACGCAGCAGATAAAGGAAAAATACAAGAAGAAAAATTTTTAATTACATTATAAAATAAGATATTTTATTTGCTGCAAATTTTCGATACTCGCAAGGGAATTAAAGTGACTTAACGTGAACTCAGAATCTTAAAATTTCATAGGAAGAAACGTCTTAGGCGCTGAGCACGGGCACTGGACAAGACGGAGGCCCTGCTGTTCCATGGGTTCCGTCGTGGGCAGCCCGCCGGTGCCTCCATAGTGGTCAACTCGGTCCTCGTACCGGTTCGGGCCCAGATGAAGTATCTGGACCTGATCGTCGATGGTAGGTGGCTTTTCGACTAGCACTTCCGGCAGTTTGCTCCCAAGCTGGTCGACACTGTCTCCTGGGCGACTTTTGCCGCCCGTCGAAGCAAGATGATTTAGTGGCCCCACGTGCTGGCTTCGCCACGATGGAGGTTCTCCAGCCGGTCATTCTCGAGTGGGCAGGGCGGCAGCACGGGACCGTTTTAACCGTGGGAGAGCCACGCTTCGGCATGCATGGGCCGGCTCGACCGGAGTGATACCACGGCCTCACAGAAAACCGGTGTGAAACAGCGCTTACGCTGTGTTTCATCGAGTGAGTGAGGATACCGAAGGCCCATACCCCAATCCAACGCCCCCTCACCATCCCCCTTCCCCCCAGGCCGCTATAGTGTGGGTCACCATGCTGCATTGTTCTTTTTCGCATTGAGGATGGTGACCACCACTCTTGGATTCTGCTCATGCTTTCCATCAGGCAGGGCAGAGTCATTTTGGCAGCTTAAATATAAAAAAAAAAAAAAAAACCCTTTCCTTCCGACTGACGCAGGTGCTTCCTGGACACGGTTACTTCGTTAAAAGTACTACCGTACCGTACTCGGTCGCCAGGAGGGAATTGAGTCCCGCCTGCCACCACTGCGATTGCAGTAAGGACTTGGCCCAGCTCACACTGGCGGTGTGCCCCGCTTGCGCGCCACAGCGTCGGGCCCTCCTGCAGTCATTGGAGGAGATCTCTCGCTGCCGGCCGTCGTACGCTCCTTGGCCGGTGGCGAGAGCAGTTTAACCGCGGTCGCGATCTTCTGCGAGGAAGTCATCTTAGGCGGCGAAGAAAGCCTGGGAGGGCATCCTCCACTCGGACCCGATCCCCCGCCGGCGAACCGGGCGGCGGAGGCGCGCTTATCAGCGCCTCATGCCGCCCTCCATCCGATTCACAGGCCAGCTGCGAACCCCGATGGGTGAAGGCCCGAGAGGGTTTCCACAGGTTAAAAAAAAATGGGCCTCCGTTATCCTCATACACTCGGTGTTACACAGCGTAAGCGCTGGTTAACACCGATTTTCTGTAAGGTCGTGGTATTCGTGGTCCAGTCGAACCGGGCCACTCATGCCGAAACATTGCTCTCCGGCGGACTTAATGTAATACCATTATTATTACAATAAGTCCGCCATTGTACAACTTGTGCTTAAAGTTGTTAAATAAATAAAATTGAAAAGTGAAGGCATAGCTCACGAAAGTACTTAAAAATTGCTATCTATTTATTTTATTTTATGTTTCGGTTTTTGTTACATTTTTTGGAAGACATTCTTTTGCCTAGTTTTTACGGGTCATGGTTACTTTAAGAACAAACTCTATAAATTTAAATCAGTCGAGTCGATATTACGTAAACTGTTTATTACACTATGACGTCTCTAAATAGGGGTATGTATGAATTTTTCGCTCTAAGGACAGTGATGATGATAAAATACCTATTGGTACTCATAGAGTCATAATCAGAAAAGTACTTAAGGCTATGGCTCAGCTCGTTACAATCATTTATTTTCCTGCCATAGTGGTAACATGTGTAATAGAAGTAGTTACATCGTAATAGTATGTATTTTGACATGCAGTAGAGGTAAATAGAAAACAAAAAATAATGTATTATATGTTTGGAAACAATTATTAGCATTTGAATATATAGATTTAGTAGTTATTGTCACAATTTGGTATTTTTTGTTCTAGACTTCTGTTCCTTTTATATATTTAAATGTATAAAAGATCGTGGGAAAGCCACTCTTCGGCATGCATGGGCTAGCTCGACCGTACTGATTCCACGGCCTCACAGAAAAATGGTATGAAACAGCGCCTGCGCTATGTTTCATCGAGTGAGTGAGGATACCGGAGGCCTATAATCCAACCCTTTTCCTCGTCCCCCTCCCCATCCCCCAAGGTAGGCAACGCACTTGTGATGCCTCTGGTATTACGGGTGTCCATCGGCGGCGGTAATCGCTCACCATCAGGCGATAGGTCTGCTTGTTTGCCCCTAATCTAAAAAAATACTGTTATCTTTTTAAGACGACCTATATGTGAACGACTACCTTAACCAGTTTAATTATATCATCGGGTTAACTTGGTTTTACAATACATGTATATGTACAATAATTTCATCTAAATTTATTGATACATGTGACAAATAGACTTCAGCCTGTCTGGTTTAGTAGACTAAAATATTATTTCCAAAGAGAAGATTATCCCCAGAAGTGATCAATTTCAAGCTGTTGATAATGATGTGCAAGAAATTATACTTACAGTCACTATAAGTAGTAAAACAACCAAATTAAAATCATTTTCTAATTCCAGGTGTTTGGTCCAAAGACTTAAAACATCACAGTCAATTCAATCATCAAAATATTAGCAGAATTATCAGAGGAAATGATGCTGATATTGAAAACTATCCATATAATGCTTTTATGGAATTAAATGATGGAACCAAGATTACTTATTGTGGTGGGTCTATTGTCAGTAGGACAAGTATAGTTACGTCCGCTGGTTGTTTAAACGGGTAAGAATTTATATTTGCATATGTGTACAAACCTTTGATACGATAAATGTGTTAGAATGGAAGGGTTTTATTAAATACGATAAATGGCTTAGAATGGAAGGGTTTTGTTAAATACCTG
Source organism: Hyphantria cunea (assembly GCA_003709505.1). NCBI lineage: Eukaryota > Metazoa > Arthropoda > Insecta > Lepidoptera > Erebidae > Hyphantria > Hyphantria cunea. Next base: position 55,190 of record PKRV01002331.1, read on the forward strand.
TAATTTACTTTTTTAAACAGCTTTTCCAAGTTATAATACGTCATTACCATTACCTAAAGCTATTATAACATAGCCCAGACCTTCTGCTCCTATCAACACTTATATTTTAATAATATATACTTACCTGTAATAAAAAAACAATAACATTTATTTCAACCTTAATTTTAGAGTAAAGAAAATCAAAGTACGAATCGGTAGTACTTTTAGTGATAGGGAAGCTTGTCCGGCTTGTCCAGCCTTTGAGTATTTTACGTCATCGTATTCAACCCATCCTGGTTACAACAATAGGACATATGATTTTGATGTTGGAGTAGTCCATATTGAAGGAGGGATGAATTTAAATGGAGAGAGAACCAGTTTTATTCGCCTTCCGACTACAAGCGATGATGCAACAATGGGAGAAGTTATAACAATTACTGGATGGGGTGCTACTGAAGTAAGTTATATGTTAAAATAGAATATCACTGTCTTAAATAATTAGACACTGATGTTTTGAAGTTTGTATAAATCAATTGATTCGTTAATTTGTACTCGAAGTTTAAAAGTGAAAATTAAGTAAATATACATCCTATTAAAGATAAAAAAACCAGCCAAGCGCCTACCAGGTCACTCATAGAATAGGGAATATTCCATAAGTACCTATTTTTTAAGGTTTTACTTTCTTAATATTTGATATTTACTTATAAATGTTTTTTGATTTTGGTACTTGTATGAAGTTTTCTAAGTAAGCGCATTTTACAAGTTAGGCCTCTATAACTCCTGAACTAATAAATTGATCTATACAGTTTAGTTTTCCTTCAAAGTTCACTACGTGGACTAATATCAGTAATTTGTATCATATTTCTCGCGCCAGGCGTTAAGCTTTTATACGAGGGACGCTATGTTTTAACGAAAAAATGCGATTTAAAGTTAATTCAAATCAAAAAAATTGTCTTAAAAACCTATCAATATTTTTATCTAAAAGATAGACGTGAATAAAAAAGAATATCCCCGCTTTACGTGTAGGGGAGGTTAACTAAGGTTAACTACAAACCGGTCAGAGCCATACGCAGATACCGCACGGTGTCGACCGGGGCGGCGTGCGCCTTGGCCGGTACACTCCCGTGGGATTTGGAGGCGGAAGTGCTCGCCAAAGTTTATCGATGGGTGGCTGAATTCCGGGCGGAGAGTGGCATGCGCCCTCCGCCCGAAGAGGTACGCGAGTGGCGTGAAGCCGCCCGTCGAGTCACGATGGCTCGTTGGTCTTCGCGGCTGGAGACTCCACGTGCTGGCTTCGTCACCGTAGAGGCTCTCCAGCTGGTCATCCTCGAGTGGGCAGGGCGGCAGCACGGGACCCTTTCCTTCCGACTGACGCAGGTGCTTTCCGGGCACGGTAGCTTCGGGAAGTACCTGCACTCGGTCGCCAAGAGGGAATTGAGTCCCGCCTGCCACCACTGCGACTGCAGTAAGGACTCGGCACAGCACGCTGGCGGTGTGCCGCAGCGTCGGGCCCTCACTGCAGTCATCGGAGGAGATCTCTCGCTGCCAGCCTTCGTACGCTCCATGGCCGGCGGCGAGAGCAGTTTTGACACGGTCGCGACCTTCTGCGAGGAAGTCATCTCGCAGAAGGAGGCGGTGGAGAAGGTCCGGGAGGACGATCTGCACTCGGACCCGATCCGCCGCCGGCGATCCGGGCGGCGGAGGCGCGCCTACCAGCGCCTCATGCCGCCCTGAGTGTGGCCGCGGTGGGACGGGTTTTCCCCCCCATCCACTTTACAAGCCAGCCGCGAGGGGGTGACGTTACGCGTGTGCCGTACGTTGCCTAAATTGAGAGTTTTCCATCAGACGACGGAGCCCGCTTCAGTGCGGGCAGGCGCTGGGAGGGGTTCGGATGGCGTAAGAAAGCGGTTCCCGAATCCCTCCCGTCTCAGGCGCAGAGTGGCACATCGTGTGGTTTTAGTCGGTTCGATTCCGACACACCGCCCCGCCGCAAACCCCGGGGTGAAGGCCCGAGGGGTTTCCACACGTAAAAAAAAAGGCTAACTAGGGTGGCGCGAGGTTCGTCGGGGTTCTAGAGATTTCCTACCTAAGGTGCACCTGGTTCGCTGGTTCTTAGTACCCGAGTTGACGTGCGGTTTTAGGCGCTTTGAGTCTGACATGCCACAAGAGATGGTAACCGAGAGTATTAAAAAAAAAATAGAGAGGCAAACTGAAAGAAAAAACGTGGTACCTATTCTTTTATCACTTTGTCGACTTGGTAAATACAAATATATAAGCAAAGTTTAATCTTTCTAGCACTGACCATTTCCATGGTAAGCTGAGGTCGGACGAACGGACAGACATGACGAAACTGTAAGTGTTCCGAGACGTAAACCACGGAACCCTAAAAAGCACTTTGAAAGTGAAACTTGAACATTTAGGTGACACCTTTCTTCTCATGTTATATTTAGTAACAAAAAATAGGTATGCCTTATTTTTAAAATGAGTGCGAGATCAAAGGCCTAACGATGCAGAGGCACCTCAATAGCATACGTAATGACTACAGTCACCACCACTCTTGGATTCTGCTCATGCTTTTTATCATCCGGATTAGAATTACTTTGGCAGGTTCATTCATTAAAATAAAAAAGGAAAAGAGTAGTAATTTTTTAGCCAGGACCATTTCCTTATAATCTATTTTATTTAATAACAGGAAGACGGTGATGAACGTAACTTAGTCCTTCAGATGGGTAAGGTATCAGTTATTAAAAGAAGTGACTGCAGAGCACAAATACGTGGTATCAGCCGAAGAATGTTTTGTGCCAAAGGTGAAGCAAACATTTGTAAGGTCACTATTGAAAATCGATAAAAAAAATATCATTTGGATACCTTACAATAAATAAATAATAATAAATAATGTTTCAGGGAGATTTCGGTAGTCCAGCTAGGGGACCACAGAAAGTACTAACTGGGATTGCATCATTTAGCCCCAAATGTAATGAGAAAGATGTACCTGGAGTATACACTCGGGTTGGTGAAGTTTTGGTTAGAAGTTACCTCAGGAGCCAGACAGGGATGTAATTATTTGAAAATTATAAAATGTTAGAAACTTAAGATTTTTTTAATAAAAGATAATAATTTTGTTGCTTGTTGTTATAATTGTACTCAACCAATGTTTTTTTTGTGTACTAGATAAAAAAATTTAAGGCAACAACTAAGTATAAAATCCATTTTATCAGGAAATTGATTGTATGATGATGATTTATGGTATAAAAATTGTGAGGTTTTATGAAACCACGTTAAAAGTGAAACTTTTTTTCACATGCAAATAAATAAATATATTAAAGCAAATAAATAACAATATTTACATTAAACACTGACAAAAACAAACAAATTAGCGTGGAGCACTGGCACACCATCCGACTAGCCACTGAACACTGGCCGACCGTCACTCGTCACGCGTCACGCGACATGCGATACACAGACCAAAAATTTGAGACGATGTAATAAAAGNATATCACACACTATCTATTTTGAAAACATTCCTTTGCCTTCCTTTTTTTTATTTTTTAGTTTTGATATATACAGTGTCACTCTCACGACTAAGACGAATCTATTGACACCATTCGCATAAAAATACGACGCGCCGTTTAGGCTCTAGGACGTGCCAAAGAAATATAAAAATATACACTTGCAAAACATAACCTTCCTTCTTTCGCAGTCGGGTAATAAGTGAAACAAGACTATGAACTTGTTTGAGAAGTATAAATACATGGGCTGTGTAAGGTCAGGGGCTCTGTATTTCACTCTTATCGGCTTTTCAGAATATTTTGAGTTCATAATGTTAGGTTATTCACAAGAGAGATCAGTTCAAATTTAAAAAAAAACGCAAGGTTTCTACAGTAACGGTATTATGATACTACAAGATACAATTGATGATAAAAATTTATAAAATAAAATGGCATATATGTAAATATTACCTATAATTACATATTATTAAACTTGAAAAGATAATGTCCTCAGTATTTATGAGACCTTCCTTTGGTGATAAACTAAACTTGAAGCTGCTTATTAGTTAAATTATTGGTCTGTTACATTGATTTAGCAATTAATTTGTATTTAGTAAAAAGTCTTGATATGATGTAGGAATAAAAAGGAAGTTTCAAATCTTAAATTTATAATAAAATTCAAATCTACGTAAGTCCTTTCAAGTAAGTAAGTCCTTTCAAACTTGTTTAATAAAACACTGTGAAACTACAAAAATTTACGGGTTTGTAGTGTCACAGTATTTTATTAAACAAGTTTGAAAGGACTTAAACAAATTATTTGTGATAAAGCCATAAATATTTTTGTGATCTAATCATTTTTAGGGATCCGTAATTTAGACGTAGGTTCTGTCTAAAAACTTCTATAATTATAATATATCCGTCCGTCTATCCTCGAGCCTTGCTATTTTTTATGGAATAGGGAGCAAACGAGTTGACCTATCGCCAACGCCAGAGGCGTCACAAGTCAGTTGATGGCTGCTTTGTAGGATGGGGAGGGGGATGGGGGAAAGAGTTGGATTATGATAATCCAGTGTCCTCACTCACTCGGTAAAATACAGAGCAGGTACTGTTTCACACCGGTTTTCTGTGAGGCTCTTGCAATGTAAAACACAAAAATCTGTTTGTACTTTATATAAGCATTCCACAGTATTGCGACACTGATGATGTTATCTCTGATGGCGGCTCATCGTCTTTATCTAGTCACCAAGACGGTGGGAGGAACGGAGACTTTATCACAATCTCCTACTATTTCTAGGTGCCATAGTAGACTTTTGTGTGATATTCCGAGGGTAGATTATAAACCCTTTTTATAAAATATATGTATATCTTTTAAATCATCTCCTACACTAAAGTGCAGTTCAGTCTTAATGCAGGGGTTGTCTGTCGGTAAAAAGAAAAAAAGTGAACGCATAGTCTCTCTTCAACAAATGAGTTCAAATTGAATCAGTTGTTCCTGACATAAGTGTACTACCAACTAAACAAACTCTTCAGATTTATAGTATTAGTGTAGTTAAATAATTTTTAAACGAGCCATTCTTGTTTATATATAATCTGAATCTCGGAAACGACTCCAAAACTCCTTTCATGATATTAAGTATGCAGGGTGTTTTAGAGGCAATAAATCGATTTAGCAATGATTCATTTTTAAAAAATTCACCAAAAAAAATCTCAAGTAAAGCTTGATCATTCAGGTACTAAATTTAAAAACTAAACAAACACAAATCATTTGTAACAGAAATGAAAGAAATGCGATCATATACAAATTTATTTGGTTAACAGAATCAGGTCATGAATGACTACCACATATTATGAGAGTAATGAATGCAAACCTTGCTAGTCACATACAATTTCTATTTCAAAGAGACTCCTTGTCACTGATTGATTTGAAACTATGCGCAAGCATATCCTGATAAGTAAATAATATTGTTTATAAAAAAATTACATGTTATTGCTTATTATCTTATACCATGACTTTCAATAGGGGTATTAGCATATGCATTTCTGACTATAAAAAAGTAATGATAATAAAATAATTACTTGTACTAATTTTATATTATAGAAAAGTATATAAAGCTCAGATCTCACCAACGGGAATCATTCCTTTCTCTATCACAGTGTTAACATGTGTAATATATTTAATTTCTTCGTATTACTATTTATTGTGATTTACACCAAAGGTAAGTATAAAATAAAAATAATGATTTTGATATTCTAAATTTTTTGTTTGTTTTTTTTGGGTTTTCATTTTCTTTCAAGACATAAAATTTTATATTATTTTATTGTTTGCTTAAATTGAAAAGTAAGTTACTGTATATATTCTCGAGTTTTAATTTCCTGTCTTGTTAAAATGATCGATATTTTACCTTAATCACTTTCTACAGTGGACTAATAAAGTCTGTTGACGACTAAATATTCAAAAAATGTTATAAAGTAACATTAAATTGGCAGGAGCTGGATCCGAGAAGCCGGGGATCGAACTAAGTGGCTTACAATTGATAGAATGATGAGGAACAATAAATTAACCTCGATTTTTCGAAATTCCAGGAGTGTGGTCCATTCACAACGCACATGATAACAGCAGAGTCACTCGCGGCTACGATGCTAAAATAGAACAATTCCCGCATAATGCTTTCTTGGAAAGTAAATAATGGACATGAAATAATTTATTGTGGTGGCTCTATAGTTAGCAAAAATGTATAATTACAGCCGCTGGTTCTTATACCAATTCTTATTCAAAATGAGGTAGGCATGGGCGTAATGAACAACTCAAATTTATATATATAAGAGAAAGTCGTTTTTTTTTTTTTTTATATTTAAGCTGCCAAAATGACTCTGCCCTGCCTGATGGAAAGCATGAGCAGAATCCAAGAATGGTGGTCACCATCCTCAATGCGAAAAAGAACAATGCAGTATGGTGACCCACACTATGGCGGCCTGGGGGGAAAGGGGATGGTGATGGGGATAGGGGGCGTTGGATTGGGGTGTGGGCCTCCGGTATCCTCACTCACTCGATGAAACACAGCATAAGCGCTGTTTCACACCGGTTTTCTGTGAGGCCGTGGTATCACTCCGGTCGAGCCGGCCCATTCATGCCGAAGCGTGGCTCTCCCACGGTATATTAGTTACACTATATATAACTCAAGAACGGCTGAACCAATTTGGTGAAAATAGGAGCGGAAGTAACTTAGAACATGGAGACGGACTTTTTACATAGGTTTTTCTTTTTGCTTAGCCGTTATCTGAAGTTTTTGTTGTACTACGGGTAACTATGCCGAGCTCAGCTAGTTTGATATAAAGAAGAGTTGAAATAAACAAACGTGTCAATTGATGGTCTTATTGCACATGATGATCTCTTACAGGCAATTTGCGTACTGATATTGTAGTAAGTGACATTAATTAAGGTAGTTGCAACAGTATGCACGGATTTTAAATTTACTATTAAAATCGCAAACGTTAAAATACATTACATTCATACACAAATAAACATACACATACATATTGCATAACGACAGTAATGTATATTCCAGGTATAATTAGGATAGGTAACTTTGTTTACTCACGGGAAGTTTGAACTGTTTTAATATAATCCAAGCCTTTATCATCCTCTTAAATTAATCCGGATAAGGGGTACTCTCGGGGGTACAAAAGTACAGGGCATACTCGAGGGGTATTTCCAAAATCCTGAATTTTTAATAGTCGTTAGAGATATCATTACAATGACATTGCAAAAAGCTAATATTGGTCAAACTACGCAAACATATTTATTATTAGTGGAATGTAATACTTAAAAAAATGATCAGATAAAAGAATGCACCATGCAAATTTCTAAGCCTTGCTTAACTAAGTTACGTAAATTCACATTTCACAGTTATTTCAACTGGACAAGCTTTCGTTTCAAAGCCAAGAGAATCACAGTAAGAATTGGCAGTTCATATAGTAATAGAGAAGCGGCTCTTTCTAGCGGAGGTATTGAATATATTACGACCTCTTATTCAATTCATCTTGAATACAATAACAATACAGGTGAATTTGATGTCGGCGTAGTCAAAATTGATGGAGGAATGCAATTAAATGGAAGGAACACTGACATTATTGGTCTGCCGTTATATAGCAATGATGCCAATTTTGATGAAATTCTAGTAATAACTGGATGGGGTTCTACTAAAGTAAGTTGTATTGAAAATAGAATATCAATTATTTTAATATGTTTATTACCTTTGTATTAATAATTGTATAACAACAAACTGATACTTGAAATACTGTATACTTACAGTAATAGCTTTTTGCTTATATTTACACTTTTAAAGTGCTTTGGAGAGCACGTTAAGCCGTCGGTCTCGGTTGTCATGAACATCTATGGCAATCGTTATTGGGAAGTCAGTGCCCTCAAATATACTGACAACTAGTTCAATCTTTTAATTCAGTTCTTAACCCCCAGGATTCTGGAGGTCCGATGCCAGTCGCTCCGTATAAAAACTGATATTCAAGTAAAACCGGTAGAATTAGTAGCCGACCCCAAATTTTGGAAATAATAAAGGCTAGGAAGATGAAGATGAATAGCTTTTTACTTTCTTAGTCTAGTCCCCTTTTCCTCATAAACTAATTTAATTTATTTTTACAGAATGATGGCACTGGACGTTATAGTGTCCTTCAGAGGGGTAAGGCAAAAGCTATTCCTAGATATGAATGTAAACAAAAAGAGCCTCAAATAGATCGCAGAATGACATGTACCAAAGCTGAAGCTACTATTTGTAAGGTAATGAAAAATTAAACCCGGCTGTACCCGAGTTCCATGCAATATATCCTTTACTTGACACCCTATTCGTCAGCATCATCACCTGCACTGCACCATTAACTCGTTACTATTCTCAACTCTTCTAACTCACCTACTCAGCTGACTTCCTCCTTCCAGTTCTGTATTCATGTCACGATNGATTTCTACAGTAACGGTATTATGATACTACAAGATACAATTGATGATAAAAATTTATAAAATAAAATGGCATATATGTAAATATTACCTATAATTAAATATTATTAAACTTGAAAAGATAATGTCCTCAGTATTTATGAGACCTTCCTTTGGTGATAAACTTAACTTGAAGCTACTTAATAAGTTAAATTATTGGTCTGTTTCATTGATTTAGCAATTAATTTGTATTTAGTAAAAAGTCTTGATATGATGTAGGAATAAAAAGGAAGTTTCAAATCTTAAATTTATAATAAAATTCAAATCTGCGGGTTAGTAGTTTCACAGTATTTTTATTATCACCTGCACTGCACCATTAACTCGTTACTATTCTCAAGTCTTCTAACTCACCTACTAAGCTGACTTCCTCCTTCCAGTTCTGTATTCATGTCACGATAAAAACCTTTGCTCTAGAAATAACCTGTTTTTATCTCTCGTGTGTCCCTTCTGCGTGTGTTCAGTCTTTCTTCCTCATTGAACTTGTCCATCGCTCGAACATTCTCCCCAGGAAATCAGAATGGCATCTAGTCATAATTTGTTAAAAGTCAGATGGGAACTCTTCTTGCCGAAGAAGCAGCCAAATTTTCAATAACTTGATAGTTCTGTAGATGAGGATTCAAACAGTGTTTATTTATATACTTTTGACACTTGAATTGTAGATTTATGTGAGTGTCGAAAGTTAGTTGCAATCATTTGACTTCTCCGGCCGTTTATCCTCCTATATCATGAAAAAAGTATTGAGTTGTAGAATCGTGATCACAGTGGAGTTATTGTTTTACACATTATCTGAGCCCGGCAAAATATTTGTTAACTTATGTAAGATTGAGCTCACTCGATCACCACCTTAGTGTTTTATGCACGTGAATTCTAAGTCAAAATCATTTATTCAATTGAGACATTTATTCAACTAAGTGAAATTTATGAACGTTAAACTGAGGCTACAGTTAGAATCATAGATCGACACGAACTGCAGCCATATAGTGGATTGTCAAGGTAAATTAAGCGAAAACACCTAAATTTACTGCCTGCTTTTGTCGACCTATAACTTCCAGTTTCCAAAATACATAGAGCTTTATGGAAAGAATACTGGCAAAGAAACTCGTGGCCACTCTTTTTAAAAGTCAGTACATTCGTACACTTCATCACTACTAGGTCACAATCCAACCTGATTTTTTTTAACATAACATGAATATAAATCAACTTTCCGCATATTTCAGGTAGATTATGGTGGTCCAGCTATGGGAGAAGATTATACACTGCGTGCAGTTTCAGCATTTAACCGTAATTGTAGTAATCCAAAAAACTTTGCAGATTACACTCGTCTTGGTGAACCCTTAATAAGGAATTACTCACGATGGAGACAGGGGTCTAGTAATAACACAGAAAACTAAAGAATTGTTTTAAACAAAAAAAATGTATGCTGTTATATTTAATTAATATTTCTATTGTACTTACATAAATATGTGAAAATGAACATACTTATGGTATGTAAATCATAATAATTACCTGAATTCCCAATTATAAATTTATGTCCTCAATAGTTCTCATAGTTCTGTATTTTGTATATTCTGTACACACAATTTTGTTTATACTGAAGCTTAAGAGATATTTCATTGAATTTTTCATCATTATTAAATATAAATTGGCTTGATTCCACAAACGATTGTTAAAATTAAACACTGCAATTAAAGTTTGTTTCTTTGATTAATCCTACACTCATACTATCTGATACTTGTTTACAGAGATCAGTATACGTATTTACGTTATTGAATGAGGATGATACCATCATGATGACATCAAAACTTCTCACTCACTTCTTACTTTAAGTTATTCTAGTAGTAAAAATAGCCGGGTGTGAAATGTTCATTGGTAACAGTAGATACCTGTAACACACATAAGTGGTAGGTAGGTATCAGGTACATCTATTTGAATACCAAGATATCGAAATTTCTCTAATGTTCTTATATTTTATCTTTATGGTGAGGGATTAAAAATAAGTATAATCAACATCTATATTCAGCGGGAGTATCAAAGCTTAAAGCAAACCCTAAACTAATGGAAGGCCCAAAACCTTCTTCGAAGAAAGGTCTAATTTAAACCAGTGATCCTTAGAAGCCTGTTCTTAGTGATAATGTATTAAATTTAGTGAAAATAATGCATTGGCTCCGTAGCGCAATGGTAGAGTATGCGACTGCTATGTTTGAGGTCTCGGGTTCGATTCCCGGTTCAAACCTTACGTTTCTATGATCGGCAAATATTTGTTTCAGAGTTTTAGGTCTTTTATAATATGTATGTTTAACAAGTATGTATTTATAAGAGAAAGTACATACGTATTTATATCAGTTGTCCAGTACCCATAATACAAGCTCTGCTTAAATTGAGACTAGATGGCGTTGTGTGTTACATGTCTGAAATATTTATTATTATTTATTGTATATCTTTGGTCTCTCTTTTATTTTAAAGAGGAAGCTAATCTAACACATGTGCCTTAGCCAAGTGTGCCAGGGGCTAATTGTTGCCAATTATGATCAACCATGATAAAAATAGTAAAAAAACAACATATGCATAGCTATTGCTCGGCTACGAGAATAAATTGATTTCACACCACATTACATGAAAATTGGATGAGCGAGCTTTACTCGGTATTTTCTATTTCTTAAATTTATTAAAAATTTATCCTTGCTAGATCGATTTCTCGCCCCCGAATTCCCCTACATATTTGAAAATCGTTGGAGCCGTTTCCACGAATGTAAACCTTGCTAATAATAAACAACTATAGACAATGTCAAAGAGTATCCTTGTCATTGATTTTAACCTTTGCACAAATATACCCTGATAAGTAAAATTACATTGATTAATTAGCTGAATGATGAAATATTACAAATGTTAATTACATACAATGAGGATTTTCAATAGGGGTATTAGCGTTGGAATTTCTAACTTGAAAGGACAGAGATAATAATAATTAATATTTCTATATGTACTATGTGTACTAATAGAGCCATATTCAGTAAGTATTTAAAGCTCAGATTAGATACGGAAAGTCATTTCTTATTCTGTCTTAACGTTAACATGTGTAACATAATAAATTACTATCTTTTAATATGCATTGTGACTTATACCGGAGGTAACTAAAATATAAAAATAATTTAATTTGTACGATTAATGTGAATAATATTGTATTCAGAAATAATTATACGAATCTTGATGTTTCATTTATTGTAACCATTTATTATATTTTTTTCTCGACTTGCTTTATTCCTATTTCTATCAAGGTATGAAAATATTATGATATCTTAGTGTTTCCTTGCTAGTATGTTTATTTCAGCTAATACCCGAAACGGGTAGACTGATTTTGACTGGCACTGGCAGATAGCTGTTCTATAAAGAGCAACTTAGGTTACTTTCATTTTTGAGAAAATAAAATAGTTACGTGAAAACAAAATTAAGATATAGATTAAGTTGCAGCAGTCAGCTAGTACTAGATACAAAAACGTTTGGACTTATATTCAACAACAACCCTGTTTATTGATTTATTTAATTTTAATTGAAACTCAAGGAGAGGCCATATCCAACTAAAGAACTACTAAAGGCTGCTATTGCTGCTGTATTTGATAAAGCATTTCCAGAATTATTTTTATACATGAGAAGCTGCACACTCATATTTGTCTTTATTTATCTTATCTAATAAATTAGGTAAATTACTGATGCTAAAATAAATATTATTATAAAACAGTCAAATTAATCCCTTCTTTTATTATAGGTGTGGGGTCCACGATTCTCAATTACGACAACCTATACAGCAATCGCAAAAATTCCAAAATCAGTGGCGGCAATGATGCAACAATTGAAAACTACCCGCATACCGCTCTCTTGGAAACAAACGATGGAAGCAAAATATCTTATTGTGGTGGCTCTATTGTTAGTAAAACATCTATAGTCACAGCTGCTAGTTGCCTTGATGGGTAAGAATTTTAATGTACACTAGCTGATCCAGTAAACGTTGTTTTGCCATATATAAATTTTGATAATCCNGACAAAAATAATAACAAAAGTTGAGGGGTAGGACAACCATATCACTTAGGGATATGAAAAATAGATGTTAGCCATTTCTCAGAACTATCCGATATGCACATAAATTTTTATAAAATCGGATCAGCCGTTTCGGAAAAATTTGGTAACAAACACCGCAACACGAGAATTTATATGTTAGATATTGTCCGGTGACGAACCGTTCGTGTGGTAACGGACTAAGAACATACGATCAAGTGTCACCTGTCCTATTTATCACATGGGTCAACATTTCACTACAACGCGAAGAAAAACTTGAAACCCCATACTAACCTGTCTAAGGTTATTATAGGGTTTCAAGTTTTTTCTCGCCAGGGTTGTACTTTTATTGTCATCACCATAATGTCCCATTTCTTTCGTGGATGAGCCACGCTTCGGCAGAAAACCGGTGTGAAACATTGCCAGAAGGGTAATAACTGCGCTAGTATTGGAGAATTACTCTCTAAGCATCCACGCTCAAGACACATCGCGCCTGAGCGTGGACACCTAGGCTGCTCCTCGTATTCTGAGGACGGGTAAAATTACACATAATCATGCTCGGGGTAAAAGCAGTATCTCCATGGTATAGCCTACCACGCTAGTCCTGTCATATGGCCTGACACAACTGGTTTCTACGCCCACACAAGTCCTAAGTGTGGAGAGCCAGAATTCTTCATTGTTAGACCGTCTCCTGACTTCTCATTCAAACAGTTACCACGTATCGTTAGATGCTTCACTTGGCTCCATTGCCTTGTTCGGAGTACAGTGCCTCTCATATGCTCGCCGTGATCATGAGAGCGCCACAAATCAGCAGATTGAGATCAGATGTTGTCCTTATTTGCGTCCTACGCTTGGAGACAGTTATGCTTCTCACTAGATAATTCCAACACTGCCGCTCATTCTATGGCTGATGTTGTGCTGCAGGGTATGGAACGTTTCTTCCAACCTCTGTGGTGGCATACGTCAGCCCTATTTTGGCTCATGTTCCAAAAATGCTTATCAAACCTGGGTTGACATGGTGACAGTACGGGATATAAATAGCGCACTGAAAAAGGAGTATATTACATCCAAGTCCTTCAAAAGACACATTGCAAGGGCGAAGTCAGAGCACTTTGCTAGGATTGACGAAAAGCTTGAGCGTTTTTTTTTCGGGAACTCAAGCGTTCTGGTCTCTTGCTGAGACTATCGAAGGGAATTTTTGTAAGCCATAATTTCCACCTCTGCACATAGAAAATAATTTTTTGGCCTACGACTAGAGAAAGCCGATCTATGGCCAAGCACTTTGCGTCTAACTCGACTTGGATGACGGGGAACAGGAGCCGCCCACCATACCGCGTTGCAAGAGCCATAAGCCGGATATCCAGTTACAACAACGCTCAGTGCGTTTAGCACTTCTATCCCTTGATGTTCATAGGTCGAGTGGGCCTGATGGAATCTCTCCTACTGTGTTGAAGATGTGCGCTCCAGAGTTAACATTGATTTTAACGCATCTTATTCAGATCTCCTACTCTTATGGCGTAGTCTCGACATCATAGAAGACAGCATTATCCAACTTATCCCAAAAGAAGGCAATAGCTCAAATCTTACAGTTTGCCCAACACGTACAGCGAGCCAGTACATTAATAAATAATGTTAAAAACAGGAATTAATGTCTATTACATTCTATCATTACCTACCACTAAAGAAAAATATATAAAATTTAAAAAATGTGCTCAAATTGGTATGGAATAGTTAGTTTGGACATTGCGAAGGCCTTCGATAAGGTCTGGCACAGAGCGCTTCTTTCGAAGTTCCGTGCCTATGGGCTTCCAGAGAAACTATGCGAATGGGTCACTAGCTTTTTAGCAGATAGAAGCATAAAAGTCGTAGTCGACGGTGAGTGCTCTGACTCCTTACCTATGAATGCTGGTGTCCCACAAGACTATGTGCTATCGCCTACTTTCTTCCTTTTCCATATCAATGACTTATTGTAAACTAGTGGCATTCATTGCTATGCGGATGTCAGTATGGGAAAAAGGGTAAGATCGATACCCATCATTCCAAAGGATAGAAACGCTATACCAGAGATGAGATTTGATTAATAGTAATAAAACAAGTCTCTTTGGTAAACTCGACCAGGAAATGACGCAATGTTTTTTATGGAAAGTTTTAGCAGATGTAATATGATCTACTGATGCGTAAATTTTTACAGAAAATATTTATTTCAACCTTATTTTCAGAGTTAAGAGAGTCAAAGTAAGAATCGGCAGTGCTTATAGCGATAGGGGTGCTAGTATTTTTAGCGGAGGTTCCGAGTATCTTACGACCTCAATTTCAACGCATCCTCAGTACAATAACAACACAGGTGATTTTGATGTTGGCATAGTTAAAGTTGATGATGGGATGCAATTGGATGGAGAGAGAGCTAGCATTATTCGCCTTCCAGGTACTTCCAGTGACGCGACAAACGGAGAAGTTTTAACAATAACTGGATGGGGTTCTCCTGAAGTAAGTAAATTTGAATTAGAATACCGGTACTTTCTGCAACCACTTTCTTAGGACTATAATTCCTTGGAGGAATTGCTTGTATACAAAACACATATTGAAGATCAAATATGGATTGATGTGCTGAAAATGCTAATTTATGATTGAAACAAGTGAAATTATTAAAAAAACCGACTGCGTCAATAACTGTCATCTTTATTAAATTCAGTTTTATAAAGTAAAACATACATATGTATATATTCGTAGTATTTAGAAAAAAATTCTTTTGAAATTATTTTTGGCGCCAAGAATCCTATTTTTTTTTTAATTTTGATGTACCCAGTTTGACTTTCACTACTAAGATGAATCTATTGACACTACTTACATAAAAATACGACATGCCGTTTAGGCTCTGGGGTATGTTAGAGAAATATACATACACACACTCGAAAAAACATAACCCTCCTTCTTTCACAGTCAGATATACTTCATTGCATAATTCGCGATTTGATAGCTATGTAAATTTTATATTTCATTGTTTTCCAGTTGTGTACTGTTGTATACGATAATAAACTATTGTTGGGAAAAAACAATATTGTAATGGTGTTCATTCCAATAGCAACCTAGTAAAATTTACAAGCGTGTGCTAGAACGCTTTTGTTGTGAAAATTTAAGAAAATTATTATTAATTTCACATTTCTTACTTACTGTTATTCTACATACTCACTAATTCATCAACAACCCATAACGTCCCACTGCTGGGCTCGGGTCTCCTCTCAGGAGAGGGTTAAGGCCATACGTCCCCATGCTGGCCAAGTGCGGGTTGGGGACTGGCAAGACAACGTTGTGGCTACGTAATCTTACCGCCGGATGTTTTCAAGCCGCCCAAAGGCCTCCAACTAAGCTTCACGACTGTTATTCTATGATAACAACCGGGACCGACTGCTTAACGTGACCTCCGAATCACGAAGATGCACATGATAACATGCCACTAGTGGTCACCCATCCAGGTACTGACCGCGCCGTCGTTGCTTACCCTCGGTGATTGTTTCTAAACACCGAGTGCACTCACGTGCGCACGTGCATATGTATATATTGCTGGGGCACTCACTAATTGTTTATTAACAAACTGACAGTTGATATGTCATTTTTTTATAAAAAAAAATCAGTTCATTTTTATGATGAAGCTGTATTTGCCTCATAAACTAATTTAAAACATTTCTATAGGATGATGATGGTACTAAACCCAAGTTAGTGCTCCAGGTGGGTAAGGTATCAGTTATTACCAGAAAAGACTGCAGACTTAAAATTCGTGGTATCAGCGCTAGAATGTTTTGTGCTGAAGGTGGAGCTAATATTTGTAAGGTAATTATTAAATATTTATTTTAATTATTATCAGGCTCCTTCATTTTAGACAAAAAAATAAACCCGACTATATCCAAGTACTACCAGTAGAAGCAAAAAAACCGACATCAAGAACTAGACTAAATTGAAATGGAACCACATGAGAAGTACCAGGTTTCAAATTCCTTCTCCTTCTCGTACTTAGGAGTAACAATGGACAATAGGTTCAATTGGGCGGCTCATATTGATACTGTGTGTGATAAACTATGCACCATTTTGGCAAAAGTCTGTATACTTATGTATAAAATACCTTTCGCTATTTTACTAGATATGTATATAGCTTTAGCGGATAGCATTATACTGTATGGGCTTAGTAGTTACGGACGTACGTTTCAATCATATTTGAATAAAATATATTTCTTACATCTTCATTTGTTAAAGTCTATTGTACCTAGGAAAATTCAAAAACAATTAATTTTTTTTTTTACATTTTGTAAAGTGATTCCATTTCATGAGAGAGTGAAAAAGGACACCATAGAAAACTATTATAAATTCAATTGTAACCTAATTAAACACCCAATCACAACACGTCAAATGGAAAATAAAATGCTGACAGTCAAAACAGCCAATAACTACTACGGCAAGCGAACTACTGACTACCTCTTACCAAGACTTATAAATGAAATACCAGTAGTAACAAGAAATAAAATTAATTCATCTAACCTAAAAAGAATAGTCAAAAATATCTACTTACCCAAAGCAAACAGTTATGTAACATAAGCCTATAAATAAAACATGTAACATAAACCATAATATAATAAATATAACAATTACTTTACAAAAAATAAAATAAAAAAAAACTCATAATGAGCCCTGAGCCTCGTAACATTTGGTAAAAAATATGAGCTTCATCGTACGTAAACAAATGTACCGGTTGCTAGAAATATTTGTTCGCCTACCTACCCTGAGTCTATTAATTATTGTAGTGCTACCAACAATTTTGTATAATTCATATATTTACCTGATTTTTTGTTCTTATTGTGCATGTAGTAATTAAAGTAAAAAAGAATGAAATGAGGATTGTACACTCACACCCAAGATAAACCACTACAGGTTTGATGGGTGTTTTATGTCTGTTATTGTATGTTGTTATTCTATTTTAAATAAATAAAAAATAAAAAAAAAATAAAAAAGAATGGTCAAAATCGGTTCACCCAGTTGAAAGTTTTGAGGCAACAAACATAAAAAAAAACAGTCGAATTGAGAACGTTCTCCTTTTTTGAAGTCGGTTGAAAAATAGAATAGTTATTTGAGTTAGGTGAAGTTTGCTTCACATGTATTGAATATAGTATAACATTAACTATTTTGGAACTGAAAAAATTCATTAATGTCCAGTATAGGTCTAACGATATATGAGTGAACCTCTCCAACTTTAATTTTGCCAATGCAGACACACTGTCTGTTTGCAAAGACACTGTACACAATATCCTCGTATACAATCGGTGTAGCTTGAAGACATTCATACTGAAACAAGACAAACAAATTTTTAATCTTGTACATCAACTTTTCGTAAATTTCAGGTAGATTACGGTGGTCCGGCTATGGGAGAAGGACGTGTATTGACTGGAATCGCATCATTTAGCAAAAATTGTAGTGAACCAAATATGCCTGGAGTGTACACTCGTGTTGGCCAGGCCCTGATTAGAGCTTATATCAGACTGGAAACAGGGGTCTAATGGCTTAGATATTGTCTGCTGTTATTAAAATTATGTTTTTTCTGTACATATATACTGGTGGTTATATAATTATTCAAACGAATATTAATAAAATATAAAAAAACAACCTCAATCACTATAACTTCCGTTTTCCAATCGATATTTATTTGTCCTCTATTTTACCGAAATTCACTGTATTGTACAGCAAATTTTTGAGATTAATTTTGTTAATGTAAATTAAATCTTGGATCTGATAAGCAATTTTTTGAAATAAAATTATGTAATTACTGTTTGGTATTTTCAATTTTAGCTGCACCCACATTTCAAGTTCAAGTTAATGGCAAATATGAGATGTCAGTGATGATGATAGCACGAGGAACATAGTCCTCGCAAATTTTTTATTTCTATCATCGTCGGGAACCCAGACATAGAACAACAATTTCTGTGTTATATAAAGTCTTAGATTGGAGACTGCGATTATACAAACGCAATGTAGAACACCTTGTGGGACGATGGATAGACAATTTGGAGAAAATGGCTGACAGCGGATGGATGCAGACTGCTCAAGACTGGGATCGTTGGCGCTCTTTGGGGATTTTTCAACAGTATTTCAGCAGCCTTTTGGTGTTATTTTAACAGTCAGTGCAAAAGACTGAAGTAAAGTTAGTAAATATTGAGGTTTTTATAAAAAAAATATATAATTTTGAATTTGTCCATTCTCAAATATGGCAAACTTTTAAAACAATAGACTTTTAATTAAGAGGATAATCCTATTTTTGTTATTATAATCAGTTTTTGATTTACAATAAGCTTAAGTTATAATAAGTTTGTATTTTTAAAAAAAACAGCTTCCCCATCTTATTAAAGCTTGACTTTACAAACATACATGGAACAGACACAAAGTACATCCACGCTTAGTACAACAATTTGTGAATTACACAACATATTGTCTGTACGCCATGTTTAATCTAGTAAGCGAGGATACCGGAGGCCCCTACCCAAATCCCCTCCCCTTCTCCCGAAGGCTGGCAACGCACTTGTGATACCTCTGGTGTAACCGGTGTCCATGGGGGGCGGTAATCGCTTACCGTCAGGCGATACGTATGCTCGTTTGCCCCTTATACCATAAAAAAACATATAAGCACACATACAAAAGCCAGTGTCTTATAAAATATTGTTTAAAATATCTCTTACTTTTCAAGGCAATGAGCGGCTGTAAGGACACTGTGATTACTAATTATAGCTCCACCGTAGTGGTAAGTCCCGGTTTGGTTGGTCATTTCCAATTTAGCCATAAAAGGATAGTTTTCAATACGAGCATCATCACCACCCATAATTTTATGCTCCACGCGTTTTTGCTCTGGATATTTTAAAATTTTGAACCATTTATTAGATAAATGGTTAAAAAATTTAAATTTTAGAAAATAATTATAATTTGGGATTTAAATACATTTTAAATTTATTACAAATTCTTACCAAAAACCGGTAGTACAGTTACGAAAATAGTCAAGGTTGAACAGTAAATCTAAATGAAGAAAATGCGTGAATCCTCGTATGTCCTTTTTAAATCTTTAATACATATGTAAATCAAATTTAACTGCATTCAAAAATATAAGTACTCAGAAAAAAGTTATATCATAGGACTGAATTAGTATTTTATGAGAAGCAACAATTTTTCAAATTTGATCTAGCTAAATAATATACTTTAGCCTTAGTGTGTAGTATCTTATTCTACTATTTACACACTTGATTTAAGACTTGCTCAATGATTGAAAATTGTTGTACAGAACACACAACAAAGTACACAAAGATATTAGAGTACCTTGGGTGCAAGTCATAAAATATAGCAATATACAGTTAACGATTCTATTATACATGTTCATGTAAGTATAGAAAATATGGTTTTGAGATATAAAATAATATGTAAAAAACTTATATAGGTTACAATATCAGAATGTAACAGATTAGTATAAGAAATCTATACGATAAAACCCCTATATAAGTGACAGTGATAAAAACTTTTATTTCAATGATGTTTCCTAAAGGAAAGTTCATATGGGATTGATACCCGTGACTAACATTCTGATAAGCCACGCCAATTAATATTTTTATGGGAATGGCAAAAAACTAACCATCAAGATATTTAAATATACTACTACTACTAACGACGTGTAGTATAGGGTAGTATAGGTTTGATAGCATCACTCCCTTGCTGACAGATTATAAAAGAAATGCTTATTCGGTGATTTCCTATGGAGCCATGGATACATATATATATACACATATGTACATATATAATATATATACACACATTTTGTAAGCATAGGCCTTCTGAAATCCTACAGGAAGGTAGAACAGAGGTTGTTAGACTACTGTTAATTTCGATTACAAAAAGTTACCAGAAGAAAACATTCTGTTAACATCATTATTCCGGGGGAAATGATGGGAATAATGATGTTAACAGTTGTCGAGTAATGATTCAATTATTTATTACATAATATTTTCCATTACTGGAAAATTGTACCACTCCCGGTCCTTTAAAATAATTGTTCTATGTTAGGGAGTTTTTAACGGATATATTTTATGTTTTTTCCAGGGTGATTCTGGAAGTCCCGCTGTTGGAGAATCCCATGTATTAAATGGCATCACCTCTTTTGGTGTTGGATGCGGCGTCGAGGGCTACCCAACCCGTGTACAATCGCATTGGCCACCTACTTATCGGATCTTTTAACAGAACCATGACTGGAATATAAGAATGCAATGCTGCCCTAAAAGAAAACCCATTCGTTTTATCATACATCGTCATCAATTTATTGCAGTCCAGTGCGGGATATGGGCATCTCCAATTCTATGCCATATACATTAATTGTTAAAAATGTTACTGTTTGGCTGAATAAATTGATTCTTTTCAGTTGTTGTATAGTCATTGTTTTTGAAATCGTTATCAACTACAGTTTCCATTTTCTTACCCTATAGGACTCATAATAACTCTGTCATTATAACGATTACCAAATATTGAAATAACAACTTTCATTTCATTACCCACCGTCAATAGATTTTCATAGTAAGCATTAATAATTGATAATATTGCGTGCATTTGAATGGCAACTAATTAGTCGTAATGATGGCTTTTGTGTTTTGGAAAGGGCTCTGATATCAATTGCAGCTCATTTAATAGGACAGCCTAAAAATTTACGCCAGTAGAAGGAAATATTTTAATTAAGTAAGGAAATAGCGTACTATGATTATATACTTATATCAGGACAGCTAAGCGATAAGGTTTTTGTGGATAGGTATGAGGTGGAGTTTATTGACCAATTTTGAAAAATGAGATATAGTAATATTTGTGATGTTAAGTTATAATGAGAATTAGTATAAATAATTCAATAAATGGGAGAACTTCTGTTTTAGGGTAACTGATTTGAAAAAGAAATAAAAAAAAAATTTTTTCATAGAAATTTTAATTTTAAACTTATAATTTATGTTTGTGTAGAGCCTGGCATTTCAAGCATATTGTACTGAGTGACACAGGCCGTCTAGTTAATCATTTTTTTTGATTCATGAAAACGTCATGAATAGGTTAGAGAAAGACGTAAGAAAAGTATTTATTTCATTCTTTTCCATTTGGTTCTACCTGACGTTCTAAATAATAATAATAAAGCAAAATATTTCACGCCTTGCGCCTTTTATGAATGAGCCTGCCAGTGTAACCCTACTCTGCTTAAAGGAAAACCTGTACAGAATCCTGCACAGAAACCTGCACGCGGTGCACCCTGCTAGATAACAAACGAGGCTCTGGCGACCGACCGATGGCGGTATATCCATCCTAAAAGGCGTAACTAAATACAATAGGCCGGTGATGGGCAGCAGCGTCACCGGTGCAACAAGTTACNCAATTGCAGCTCATTTAATAGGACAGCCTAAAAATTTATGCCAGTAGAAGGAAATATTTTAATTAAGTAAGGAAATACCGTACTATGATTATATACTTATATCAGGACAGCTAAGCGATAAGGTTTTTGTGGATGTAGGTATGAGGTAGAGTTTATTGACGAATTTTGAAAAATGATATATAGTAATATTTGTGATGTTAAGTAATAATGAGAATTAGTATAAATAATTCAATCAATGGGAGAACTTCTGTTTTAGGGTAACTGATTTGAAAAGAAATAAAAAAAAATTTTTTTCTTTGAAATATTTAATTTTAAACTTATAATTTATGTTTGTGTAGAGCCTGGCATTTCAAGCATATTGTACTAAGTGACACAGGCCGTCTAGTTCATCATTTTTTTGATTCATGAAAACGTCATGAATAGGTTAGAGAAAGACGTAAGAAAAGTATTTATTTCATTCTTTTCCATTTGGTTCTACCTGACGTTCTAAATAATAATAATAAAGCAAAATATTTCACGCCTTGCTACTTTTTTTATGAATGAGCCTGCCAGAGTAACCCTACTCTGTTTAAAGGAAAACCTGAACAGAATCCAAGGGTGTTCACCATACTCATTGCGCATGCAGAAAATGCAATAATGCAGCATGGTACTACCACACTACACCACACTATGACGACCTACTGCGATGTGTCTGCATCATTGAGCCTCTGGTCTCGCTCTCACCAACGAAACACGACTACATGAATGCTGTCACTTTAGGTTGGTCTTTACTGAAAGGGTATTATCGCCTTGGTGGAGCCGGCCCATTAATACTGAATTCAGCATGGCTCTATTATCTTTGAAATTATCATGAAATAGGTAGAAATTGTGATGGCAACTTGTATTTTAGACAATTACTACACAAGGATTAAATGGTCATACTTATCACACAATTATTTGTTCTGTTTGTTGTATATACTCAATCAAATTGCAGTTACTGCTACACCTGGTTCTAGAAATGACTTCATAAGTTTAAGTCACTGATATAATTGTTTTTTTTTTTTATTTTACATTTCACCAATATATAATATATATAGGAGTAATCCCGCCCACACAATCACCACTGTAACTCCTGTACCAGAATTTACAGCAGTTAACCACAACACACCGAGTTATGACACTCGGGAAGTCCCTGGAAAAACTAAACTGTCTTACCCGCAACGAAACTAATCAGCAGAAAAACTGGTGGAGCTGGAAATATATTATGTCTAATTCCCTCCTTAGCAAAGCGGAAGACATAATGAAGTCAAAATAATCATGCACCTTTTTGAAACCGGATCCTAAGTGAGCCTTAGTTCATTATTATAGTATGTATGGCAGAATCGCCTAACCGCACGGTAATTCACTGCAGTTAACACAAGATCATCAAAGTATTCCGCACTAGAGATGTCATTCGTAAGCTATTTAGTATTATATTTAGTTCATTGTACCAAAGACTACATTCCCAGGGGATACGATGAACCGACTGTTCACAGCTAGAATCAGGTGTTGAGCATCGACACAACTGTGAATCGACTAATTTAAATAATTGTAGTTTGACCTATATGCATTGCACAAGAAAATCAATGCAAGTCGTTGGCCCTGTAACAGTTAGGCTAGTTACAGATCCTATGCTTTAGAGGACCACTGTCTAACACATTGTCATTATCATGATCATCATCAGCCTATCGCAATCCAATTCTGGACATAGGCCTCTCCAATTGTACGCCACTTGGTTCGATTTTCGGCTTCTCGCATCCAGCTCATGCCAGCCGTTTTGCGCAGGTCATCATTCCACCTGGCCTGTGGACGTCCCACACTACGTTTGCGAGAAGCGGTCTCCACTCAAGAACTCGTTTACCCCAACGCTAATATGGCCAGCCCACTGCCACTTCAGCTTACTAATCTTTTGGGCTATGTCATATAGCACGCTAATAGACTTTAAACTTCTACAACATTATGCGGTGCGCAAATATTATAATAAAAAGTAAAGTAAGTACTAAAATTCAAACTAAGTTATATACAGAAATTTCATAAGTCAAAGATTCAAATATCAAAATATGGTAACTAATTTAACAAATGATTTTAAATACAAATCAATATTTACATGAAAAGCAAGAAAATAGAAAGGTTTCAGATAGTACTAATAAAGGTGGATAAAAAATTGACAAAGTTAGTCAAAATTACCTATCGTTGATTCAAAATGTACGGTAACATTAGAGCAAATAATAATAATATAATAATAATATAGCCTCTTTATTTCCATAATGATCAAATTATAAAAAAAACATATATATGAGAAATTATAAGTACATAACAGGTGCATGCATGAATTAAATGATATGTTAAAATTACTCAAATCGCTTTTTAATTACATGTTAAAATAAATTCAAATTGGAAATATAAAATAGTATCCAACAAACAAATCTAGTAAAATTTAAGCTTAATCATTTAAATTCTAGTTCATATAATTCACTATGGACCCCTCAACGGGTAAAGGCCTCCTCCATTTTGTTCCAAGTCTGTCCGTCCTTTGCTTTTGTAAACCAGTTTTCACCGGCTTTTCTTACTATTTCGTCAACCCATTTTTCCCTCGGTCTACCTCTCTTCCTTTTGTTTCTTGGTCCTTGCCAGGTAGTTACTCTCGGTGTCCATTTTTCTTTATCCATACGTGCAATATGACCCGCCCATTTCCATTTTTGCCTCCGAGAGTGTTCTAAAGCATCTATTATTGACTACCTCGGTAGCCCAGCGGTAGCGTATGCGACTGCTGTTTCTGAGGTCTCGGGTTCGATTCCCGGGTCGGATCAAATGTTTGTATGATCTGCAAATATTTGTTTCGGAGTTTGGGTGTTTTCTATGTATGACATGTGTGTATTTACAAAAAAAAGTATATAAGTATTATATCAGTTGTCTAATACCCATTATACAAGCTCTGCTTAGTTTGGCACTAGATGGCGTTGTGTGTTAGATGTCGGAAATATTTATATTTATTTATTTTATTTATTTATTATTTTTGTCGTTTTTCTTATTTCCGTGTTTCGTTTTCCGGTTTTTTCTTGGCATGTTTAGTATACTCCTTTCTATCGTTCTTTGGCAAACTTGTCTTTTGTTTTTAATATTATTATTATATATCCACGTCTAGCAGCTATATGTTAGACAGGGTAGCATAAATGAGTCCATAATTTTTTCTTCAGTTTCATTGGGAGTTTTGATTTTAGGGTTTCTTTGTTGTTCCAGGTTATGTTTACTCTTCTTTTAATCTCATCTTCGTGCCTTGTCTTAGAGAAGGATACTTGTTGTCCTAGGTAGATACAGCCTAGAACATATTTCAATGCATTGTTATTGACCCTTATTGGTATATTATTGTGGTTTGTCATAACTGTAGGCTTGGAGAAATTTGGTTCTAGACCGGTTGCATTTCTTACATTATTTATACATTTCGTTGATCATTTCCTCTAATTGTGATGCTGTTTCAGAGAAGAGTATAATATCGTCTGCGAATCGAAGGTTACTAAGGTGTTTCCCATTTATATTAATGCTTTTTCTTTCCCAATTTAGGGTTTTCAGTATATTTTAGAGTACAGCTATAAAGATTGGAGGCGATAGGGGGTCACCCTGTCTGACACCTCTACAAATATTTATTTCTGGACCTTGTCTCTCCAGCTTTACGACTTTTACTTTTGTGGTAAATTTCAGTACTTTGCATTCATGTAAAGCTTTCCACATACTGTTAGGTGATATAGAGGCGAAGGCTTTAGCGTAGTCTATGAATGCCAGGTAGAGTGGTCTGTTGTACTATATATATTTTTCAAAATTTTAAGTGAGGATGTGGTCTATTGTCGAAAAGTTTTTCCTAAGACCTGCTTGTTCCGGCGGTTGATATTTCTCTGTAAACATTGCTATGCGATCCTCAAGACATGAAGCAAATAATTTGTATATACCAGGTTATAAACTTATTGGTCGGTAGTTTCCAGTATCGGCGGGGTCTCCTTTCTTGTACAGTAAGATTATATCAGACTGTGCCCATTCATTCGGCACTATTCTATAATTATATTTTCCTAGTTTTAGTGCATCATTTGGGATACCATCTGGCCTATTGCTCTTACTGGATTTTAGAATTTCTATTTTCTTTATTATATCCCGTTTTGAGAATCTGTCTAGTTCCATTTGTTCCATTGTTTGGTGTTGTTTAGGTATTTAAGACTTTTCTTTAAGCTGCCTGTTGATTCTAGATGTCTTTCAATAACTTTTAATCTACGTTATCATATTAGAGCAAATATTGTATAGCAAATATTGCAACATTTAATAATTGTGGTCAATAAAAATTCATTACCAGAGTAACAACAGTTATCTACTAGGTATTGGAATAATTTATTTTTGAAAACATTTACATTGCTACACTCTTTTATGTTACTAGGAATCCTATTGTAGATCTTTATGGCCATACTTATAATTTGTCTACATTTTCTTCCTCCAAGCGTTTTTAAGTCTAGTATGTTACGGCCGAATCTTCGTTTGCAGGCTTCTGTAGTTCACGTCTCTTAATTCTTATAGTTTCATCATGTCCTTCCGTCCTCGACTTAACTTCAAAACCGTTAATGCTAGAAAAATGAAACTTTGCGTAAGTGAATGTGTACTAAAATAAAGTCAAGATAATTTTTTTGGTGTACCTCCCCTGTACCAAAAATAGGGCTTTTTTCTATCATCTGTCCTATAGTGGACTGGCATCCCAGGTGGGTGAGATTGCTAATACGATTTTTGAATTGTTTTTGGTATCCTTTTGCATGACATTCAACATTACGAGTATACTACATTTCTTGTTAAAATAGGGCGACTCCCCCCCTCCTTTTAAGAGCTTAACTACTACTACCTCAAATAATCTGAAAAAATTCATGATAGTAATACATGTGATGAAATTTTAAGGAAATCTGTAATGTTTTAAAAAACTTTGTTCAGAAGTCCTAGAGGGTTAGCTTGTAAAATGCGCTTACTTGGAGGAGAGATACAAAAATAATGAAATTATAAGTAAACGTTATTCATAGTAATAAATACCAAACCCGCCTTCTAAATCTACATGCCACTATGGGTAACTTCAGATCCCCATTCTTTGCCATACCTGACACGCTTCTTGACCTTCTTCTCAACCAAAGTAGTTAATAGACGATATTAAAGCAATATTCTCGAAATTTTTACGGCTCCAACTCCCAGTAATGATTACCAGAGATGTTTGTATGGCAAACCAGGCCCGTAGACTTAACGCGCACTCCGACACAAGGCATTATGAATACATAGATATAACGTACATTAAATTCAATTACAAGCCTGCTGATTACGTTTAGCACTCTTTGCTATCGATAAATTAAATGCATTTTAATACGCAACTAGACTATGACGAGAGAAAAACAAATCATTTTTTCCTGGCCTTGTATAAATTTAACCTAGAACAGTATTGTAGGTCTAGGTTAAGTTCAATAGGGGTTTTATCACCTAGGCTACTAAATAAATGTTAATGTCAATATAACAGAATATTGTTTACTTTACAAAGATATTTAAGCCTTTGATTTAGTATGAAACAATCATACTATTCTTTCGATCGTGGCTCAAGCATGTACAATATCAGGGTTTGCTGCATATTATTATGTCTTGTAATTTGTACCCAAGGTACTGACTGAATATTAATACTATATATATATACCGCAAACGAGCAGATTTGATCTAATGAAAAGCAATTTCCGCAATCAATAGATATTTACAACTTAAGAAATAGAAGTGAAAGACAGTGTCATTGTGAGAACAAGGATATACATCTCTTCTAACAATTTTTTCTCTGTAAACTGCACTCTAATACCCAGCTACAGAGATAAGGTTGAGTTAATAGGAAACATAGAAGCTGAGTTCACGTTGCCAAAGTCAAAGATTCAAATATAGGTCAGTGCCTGCGATATACCGCATAAGCAGATGCTAGAAGGGGTTCTTAGACATCAATAACAATTGCATCCAGATCCCAACTGTGTGGTTTTAGTCGGTTTCATTCCAACACACCCGATTATATTACCACATGAAAAAATGGCATTGAATTATAATCATCGGATTTAGCGAATATTATTAAGCTGTTAATCTTATGAGACAAAATTATACACTATTTCTTTAGTTT
>PKRV01002332.1:0-35251 GCA_003709505.1 Hyphantria cunea
GAGGTTTAATTTATATCCACTTATTAAGAACGTATAAACAAATTTCAATTAATAAGTTTAAAAAGTTTTAGATAAATAAGTAAAGTAGTGTTGGAAAGCAGGATATATATTAAAAATTAATTTATTATCAAACCTGTTTTCAAGTTGATCAAAACTTGTTCGATACCGGCCTTTTCTTTAGCTTCTCTCACTTGTTCTAATGTGAATCCCAAAGGGAAACCACTTTCAACAGCTTTAAACCCAGCATCTTTTGCTAAAGAATACCTTTCTAATATAGAAGATGCTTCAGTAAACATAAAAGCCAAGTTAGCACAGAATTTCATTGTGAACTTAGATAAGTCAAAATGTTTTAAGGTTATCTGTCGACTGTCAGTCACCATAAAATACGTAACACTGCGTTTAGTTACTGTTTAATTTAAATAAATAGCAGTAGTAAAATAACAAACACACAGATAACCTATCATCTCACCACAAGTCGTTTGGAAAACATCGCTCGTTATCTTTACTTTTATCATATCGCAAATTCAAAACAGTCAACCACAAAGCATTCACTAAGTCCTTGAACGCTATTAGTGACTAACATAAAACTATAATGGTGTTGTAGACCAATATTTTAAAAAAATGTGACTGGTATTCGAATCCAGACACCATTCATTTTGTCACTCACAGATTTTGATAATCTGCACCCAGAAGCAATGTTATAAAGCTGAAGATTTTTATCGAGGAAGGCTGTAGATTCGCGTTAAAATTTCGCAAAAATGATGTATGAAAGAATTGTTTCCCTTTAAAGACAGCAACAGCATATGACTATCTTGAATAGTTTTCTCACAATACCTAATCTTTTGATGGCACACGAGGTTGCAAGGGTCATCTAGTTTTAGGTACCTAATTACTTAAAGATAATTAAGTACCATGTCGATATTTTTTTTGTTTTTTTGTTTCCTATCTTTTTGATGGGTAAATAAGATAAACCCGAGAATACTTCTTGTTATATTTATTATCTCAGCAGCGCAGTTTTTCTAAAGTAAGCTCTCTTGACACGTTGAAGTTTCAAAAGGAAATAAAAACCAATTGATTATTATAATCTCTTTACTATATGTTCAATCATTTGATAATAGGTTTATTATTATTCCAAAATAATATATCCCGTAACAATATATCGTATGGTTTTTATATAATCATAAACAAACTAATCAATAATTTCAACTATTATAAAAGCTAACAAAGATGTGACCGTGAAGTCCGTTACAAAACTAAGCTTGACGAAAAACATCAAAATGGCCACTTCTAATATCGTTTTAACACATTTATTGAAGCTGCACTTTCGACATAGGTATAACTTTTTTTTAAGCTGAACAATAGTATATCTACACACGTAATCTGGCGGCAAGTACCTTGTTCAAATTTGTTTTATNCTGAAGATTTTTATCGAGGAAGGCTGTAGATTCGCGTTAAAATTTCGCAAAAATGATGTATGAAAGAATTGTTTCCCTTTAAAGACAGCAACAGCATATGACTATCTCGAATAGTTTTCTCACAATACCTAATCTTTTGATGGCACACGAGGTTGCAAGGGTCATCTAGTTTTAGGTACCTAATTACTTAAAGATAATTAAGTACCATGTCGATAATTTTTTTGCTTTTTTGTTTCCTATCTTTTTGATGGGTAAATAAGATAAACCCGAGAATACTTCTTGTTATATTTATTATCTCAGCAACGCAGTTTTTCTAAAGTAAGCTCTCTTGACACGTTGAAGTTTCAAAAGGAAATAAAAACCAATTGATTATTATAATCTCTTTACTATATGTTCAATCATTTGATAATAGGTTTATTATTATTCCAAAATAATATATCCCGTAACAATATATCGTATGGTTTTTATATAATCATAAACAAACTAATCAATAATTTCAACTATTATAAAAGCTAACAAAGATGTGACCGTGAAGTCCGTTACAAAACTAAGCTTGACGAAAAACATCAAAATGGCCACTTCTAATATCGTTTTAACACATTTATTGAAGCTGCACTTTCGACATAGGTATAATTTTTTTTTAAACTGAACAATAGTATATCTACACACGTAATCTGGCGGCAAGTACCTTGTTCAAATTTGTTTTATAGAACATAACGTCATAAGACAAAAGAACACAATTTGTTGATCATCATCACGTTTCCTCTGAGAAAACTGCCAAAGATTTGTTCTTTGGCAGTTTACTTTTTGCGAATTTTGCGAAAATCTTCCATAACATTCCAAAAAAATCTATTTTATAATATGACGTCATGTTTGGAAACTACCTTACGCTAGTGTTAAAATTATGAAAGAACAGAAATACACCGATGACTCTCGAGCCCCAGAATACCACTCAGTTTAAACCAAGTTACGCGTATCGATATACAAATGTTAGACTAAATTGATTACACTGTCAAAAAAAAATGAAAATCTTTACAAATGCATGAATTGTGCTGGCAGTACACAGTCTTATATCAAGAGGTATTTGCGGTTATAACATTTCATATAAATACGTTTTTGATTAACACAGCCATATTTTTACAATATTGTGTTACTATAATCTAGTTAATTATTTAACGTACATTAGGGACTTAATAATTTGTAAACAGTTTTTGCACGAACAGAAAATTGTGTAATTTGAGCAGAATTTAACATTACCCTGTAACAAACTAAATTCGAGGTGTCATGGCCGCTATGTTACACTTTATTTTAAAATTGAAAACTATTTTAAGTTTGACAACCAGATGAATTGTTAAGAAAGAGCAATACAGAATCCGCTATTTTGAACACATTAGGTACTTCCTTTCTGGGTTGTGGAAAATGTTAATTAGCAACTCAATAACATGTGGGTAATAGAAGATAAGAGTTTTAACCTAATACGTGACTTCATAAAAAAAAGTGCGTGCGTACAAAGTACACATGTCAGAAGTGAAACTTCTTATCTCTCTCCCACCTCTCGCTCCATGGCACTGTGCGTGACAATCGCTCTATCTCACTTTTTCTCTCGATCTTTCTCACTTGCTTGCTCCCTACTCTCACTCCATCGCTAGTTGCTTCATGCTACGTTCGCCTTGTCTTACTCTCTCTCAAACGGTCTCGATCGCTCTCTTTCTCTTTTTCGAAACTTCCGTTGCATACTTGCGTGACGTTACATTTGTAAAAATTTTGCGCTCATGTGCCTAAAGAAGTTTCACTTCAAAAATAACAGATACTTATCACATTGGATGAAAAATAAAACCAAACACCTTATTGTTAATGATAAACCCTTGGTTGGCAGTTTTTCATTTAAACCGCATTATGTGCTCAAATTAGTTCTTTTTACCATAAAAGGTTTACTCAATAATAATAATAATAATAATGAAATTTCAACGATCTTAAAGGTGGAAGACATGTGGAATGATGAACATCTTAAATTATTATCTAGCATAGAAAAATCAGGCAACATTATATTCAATAAACACTAAAATTATATCGCATACCATAGATTTAAAATATCGGTCTTTAGTCTTAATAAAGCTTTTTATACAAATAGGTACGAATATGAATGAATATAGTTAATTATACTTTCGTAAGCTTACCGGGGCTTGGTCAATCAGTTTGTGGTTTTCAATACCTACAATAACCCTCAGAAACGAAACACTGTAGAACACTAACTTAACCCCTTCCTGAGAAGTGACCCGAGCCCAGAAGTGGGCATTATGGGTTGTTGACGAATTAAATCTTCTGTAAGCTACATTTTACAAAAAATATGAAAAAGTAGGTGGCTGACCATTAATTTGTATAATCGGAGAAGTTAGAACGACTATAACGTTCGTTCACCACTCGACTAGACGTAATGAAACTGGGGATTTCGGTGCTAGTAGAAAATCGAATTGAATGTCCAACTCGCCGTCAAACTCAACGCGCCATCTCTGCATGATCTAAAAAAAATAATTGAATGAGGAAATAAGTTTTCATCAACCTATACACGTTCGTAATCGAGATTTAGGGCATGCAATCTCGTTCGAGATCTCGACCTTTTTAGTGAGGTTGATCACGGCCGCAAAACTACCAATCTCGCGATATCTCGCGGTGTTATTTTTCATAAGATAAAAGATAAAAGTTTTCATTAAGTGAGCCTAGTGTGATTTTAATCTGATAACTCGCTTTTGACGTTCGATGTTGCGATTGGTGAGATTTCAGTATGGCCTAATCGCAGTTATGTCACGTCCTGAATGTCACGATCGATTAAGTTACTAGAGCTGCATTCGAAACTTACGACACGCTTGTTGCTATTCCAAGATTCCGATACTCCGCATTATCCATACTCATGGTTCAAATGTAGTCTGAAAATGAGTATCACTTTCGGACATCATTTGGCTACAAAAGTACTCATATATTTGAAACATACTCTTTTACGACAAATAAAATAATACTAAATTTCTATGTTTCATGTGTTTCGATTACCCACTCTAATTGTAGTTTTTAATTTTCTATGGGCAAATAAAATAGAAAAAAAACATAACAAAACACAATTACTTTAAAAAAAAAAACTCACAGTTAGTATTAAATTTGAAATTCGACGTATAATTTTTTAAGTCCTCTTCTACCTCTGTTAGCTACCACATTCGAGAATTTTTGTAAGCTAAAATGTTACGTGTCATCAAAATAAAGCTTTTTTATATTTATTATTTTTACAACTCCCGCATTAGGAATATACATTCCTATGTCACGGGGATCTTTACAAACATACATGAAACGGACACAAAGTACACCCAGACTTAGAATATCAATTTAAGGATCACACAAAGTGTTGTCGTCCTCCATCCTACAGATTTGAACCCACAACACTAGACGCAGTAGGAAGCGGTGTGTCGACCATTGAAACCACAAGGCCAACCGTGTAGTCAAACAGTTATATGCATAAAACTTTGCTAAAATGAATCACTTAGTAACTACCTTAGCAAGTAGCAGATGCAGCTCCATATCGACGAATCGTTTTCCGGGACACATTCGCCTCCCGCGTCCGAAGGGTGCCACCAATGACGGAGCGTGTGGAGTCATCGGTTGAATCCAACGTTCTGGTAGAAACTCCTCAGGGCGGCAGAAGTTCTCCTCACGACGGCAGGCTGCACCCGTATGAGCTAATACGAAAGTCTACAACACAATACGTGGTATTATTTTTAAGTAAAAATTTTAACAGCATATTTACTCAGCCATCCTCGATTAGCGACAAATGGATTCTTTAAAATAAGTAAATACAATACTACTATTGTTTAGTAAGTTCAAAGAGTTTAATAAAGTTAATATTTATCAGGTCATGCTTGGATAATTATTTTGTAAGGTATCTATAACTTATTAAAAACTTATGAATTAACTGAACGCGTTGGTAACTGATTAACAATATAGTGCGTTAGTTATTCATCCAATGGGTGTCGTCAAAGGCAGCTAAAGGAGCAAACTACTAGGAAGACATCACTGCAAGGAGAAGGATAGCTTGTGAAAAAACCTTCTAGTAGGCCAAAACCTACTTTCTAAAGAAGAGCCTGTATTTAGCCATGAGCTATTAAAGGCTGTCGTTGTGATGCGCGTTTGAAACAATCTCACATACGATATTTTTATATAAATATTTGTTTCTCTTCAAACTTACCCCAGCAGGTAGCTTATGGCCGGCAATAGTCATTGGCGAATCCAGAAGTCTTGCCAAAAACGGAGCCGTAGGTAAAAGTCTAAAAGCTTCATAGATCGCTGCGTGAACTGAAGGCGCTGCAGCAATATCTTCAGCGCTTAACGTACTGCATGAGGGTAGCTCAGAACGAATGGTCCTCTGCCAGTCCGGTCGTCCACTCAGTAAGTACAACAAGAACACCAGACTATTTGCTAGCTGTCAACAATGTAAAACCACAATAGTAAGTAGGGTAAAAGTATTTTATTAGATAATAAATTTAAAAGAGTCTTAAGAATCCTACCGTTTCAATCCCTGCCGTTATAAAGTCGATAACTGCTGCTTTTTTATCTCTCATGTCTAGAGCTGGGTTCTCAAGAATCCTAAGGAAAATTTCGCGCATAGCGTCATCGTTGGCTGTCCCTTGTTTCTTTAACTTGGCTTCCTCCATCAACTCCGATACTATCCTGCCAATAATGTAATTTTATGCTTGACGTATTCAAATTAAAAAAGTAACAGTCAATAGAAAAGATATTGATGCATTAAATGCATTTGAAAGTATATACGATGTCTACATGAAGAATCAATTTGATTTTTTTTGTCTGACTGTCTCTGTGTACCTGTTTGTGCTCACTAATCTCTCTCTGGACTGATTTTGACGAAACTTTCACTGGTAGATCGCTGATGAGGTAATGAAAACCTTAAGTGACTTTTATTCAGGACTAGCCTCGCGATGTTACCCTCGATTGTTGTAAAGGTATAGTAACAACTATGGACGACTAGATCGTTTCCTGTCACAAACAGAGGAGGTTAATTGTACCTATCAATAGTCGGGTACACAAACTTTTGACTAATACCAAGTATATGGAGAATTGTAGGAACTGTTTTTGGTTTTACTTAATGCAACAAAACAATCACACAGCGATTCAATTCTGTTCATAGTGATATGACTCCATTTTAATATCTCAAAATATTTTACTATATTGGCGCGAAAATAAGAAAACACAATGAACAATCGTATAAAAATGACGGATTAAAAATTGAAAAGTTCTATTTGATTATACTTATTTGTAACAGTATTAATGACCAATCTAAGTATATAGCAATACATATGACGCGTATATTTGCCGTCTTTAACAGACAGGCGTCTCTTCCTACAAACTTCAAACGAGTCTGAGAGAATATTTGGCCCGGCCGATTTGTCTGGCTCATTGGAAAATATTTTAAAATCTTATATTTGATGATACATATATTTTTCTATGGAATAGGGGGCAAACAAGCAGACGTATCGCCTGATAGTTAGCGATTACCGCCACCCATGGACACCCGCAACTCCGGAGGCTTCACAAGTGGGTTGCTAGCCTTTGGGAGATGGGGGGAAGGGTTGGGGTATAGGCCTCTGATATCCTCACTCACTCGGTGGAACACCGCAGCGCTGTTTCACACCGCTGTTTTCTGTGAGGCCGTGGTATCACTTCTGTCGAGCCGGCCCATTCATGCCTAAGCGTGGCTCTCCCACGGTTAAATTAAACCTTACTAAATGAGGTAAGTTACAGGTTTTTTCCACCTTTAACTGTAAAACGGTCCTGGTTTCAGCTTAGAAAGTATAAATTGCTTTTTAAGTTAATGTTAGACTACCGATTCTAAAAATTACGTCTTTCATAAAGTGGCGTAAGACTGGAGTGACTGGGCTCTCACTCTATATTGTCATCACTAAACATAAGCGTATAATAAATTATAAGTAGTAGTAAGTAAATTATAAGTAGCATTGCAATAATTTCCAATTATTCTACCGACATGACCGCATGCACGACGAATGATCAACTTAAAAGAGTACCATAGTGAATAATCGAATTTTTTAAGCCGCTTTGCGTACAGTCAAAGTCAGAATAGTCATCACTATTATCATAAGGTTACATATATCTAAAGAAAAACGATACCTTTCACTATATCTACCTAGCCGTTTGCAACGAGTTACGCGTACGCTATAATCTGAGAACGTGCAACAAGCTCTTTCTCAGATTCAGGAGATTTTGCTCATTTAAATTTAGTGTTCATTAAACTTATATTGTGTTGTATTGTGTAGATAATATAATTAACACAGTACTATGGAACAGCACTGAGTTCGTATGATCTCTACTATGTACGATTATTATATTTCATATTCATAACTTATTTATCTCAAATCAACAATACATTTAATATTTTGCGCTACATAACAAAAACTACACAAAGAAAACAATCAATTTTTTTTTAAATCACTTTTGCAAGGGCTTGTAGCAGACGTGAAATATCTACCGTCCATCTTAGAAAAAATAATCAGCAACTGTCTGCAGAGTCAATTGCGCATGGCGACACTTTCCCACACCTCAACATATGTTACTTAAATTGACCGATTCTTACAATATCGATGACAAGTCTCCATTCAAAACTTTCGGTCTGACGTTCCACATTATCACAAATATTATAAAATATACTCACGTGTGAATCGTTTCCTCGCTCCTAACAAACGTTCTATATAGAGTGGTAGGCGCGAATTTCCATAAAGGTGCTCCGTAGTAGGAGTCTCGTTGTGCCCTGAAGTGTGCCTTGACCGCGGTGGCTAACGTTGCAGCACGGCCGGACATCCAACGCTCTAGGAACCCGAGCCTTGTTCCCAGCATTAGACCGCACACCGCTATGAAATTAATAACAAGATTCTTGGTAAAGAAACCCGTTATGAGTAGGACGGTCATACATTTTGTAACTTGATCTTACATTGTTTTATTTTAATGTTATGACTACGACTATTTTGAAGGTATAACTTTCCTTCTTCTTATCACTAAGAAGGAAAACCTTATGTACTTATAGGAAGTAAGCAACCAGATAGTTGGTTGCACCCTTACGCTAATTCCAAATTCTCTTATTATTTTTGGTACTAAGCAATGGTATTGAAAGCTATCAATAGAAAAACAATAGAATTCCTAACTTCCTTTATTTCTGCTATATCTACCGATATTAATGCATCTAGCTTTCGCTTATGTACTATTTAAATAAAAATAAAATAGAAGATACTAAAAAAATAACAA
Source organism: Hyphantria cunea (assembly GCA_003709505.1). NCBI lineage: Eukaryota > Metazoa > Arthropoda > Insecta > Lepidoptera > Erebidae > Hyphantria > Hyphantria cunea. The sequence continues at coordinate 8,727 of PKRV01002332.1, forward strand.
AATTAAGTTGATTACACAATTTTTTTGCTTAACTATTTGGATATTATACCATAGTTATTCTAGAATTATTTTATTATAATGTGCACTGTCGTATTAAAAATTAAATTTACCTCAGAAGACAATAAACAAAAGAAAAAAATCGCCAAATATATCAATGGTTAATTCTTATTATTTTATTTTTGTCTGAGAAAAAACAATGAAAGATGTTGCTGCTAGCTAATGATACTCCTAACACATAGTTCTTGGTCTTTAAGACTAATAACTTCAAACTGATTTCCGAGCAAGTTTTATAATGTTCTGATATTGTTGTTGCATTCCTAGCGATTGGACCATGCACACGAGAACATTGGCGGCTAACGCTATTTTCTACTAATTATGACCCACATTCTTATCTTGACGAATGTCATTTTCTTGTGACTACTATCGCAAGTCTATTTAAGCCCCACTGACTTATGACAAGGATGCATATTATTTAAGATCCGAAGACAACGAAGTATGACAATAAATAACAAAGTTGTATACACAAATTAATTTAGATTTGAACTACATAATATAGTTGTGTTATTTATGGTTGCGATCTAAAAAAATTCACATTTGGATTATTTCTGGTACACCGATAAACTAGTTTATCTTTCTAATGTAGCGCCACCTAAGATGTAGCTGTATACTTATTTTGCTCAAACTAAATATGCCGAATAAGTATTTCGTCAAGATTTTTAAATGTTTATACGGCTGGAAAGTAATTTTATTCTGCCCAGATGCCCTGAGTCGAAAGCTATGTCGATTTTTTTAATGATATTCTCCAAGCCGATTACGGTTAGTCTCAACGGAGACTAGCCAACTACACAGGAAATATTATAGTGCACACGTGTTACGCGTAAACACAGTTGCACTTTCTGTTCCCTCCCTCTGATAATCCGATGGGACGGTTAACCGACACGACCGGTGAGACTTCAGGCGCAGGACTGACGACTTTACGTGCTCTTCAAGGCACGGGAGTTCAGATTCCAACTTCCAAACGCAGACCTGTTATTAAGTATTTCTATAATCAGAAAAAAACTTTTGGCCCGACTCGAGATACGAACTCGAGACCTGTCTGTGATCGACTGACGCATAAGTAAATAGTGGCATTTTTTTAAATAAATACAAGTCGAAACGAAAAGTTTCAAACACTTTCAGTCCTTATCCGGTGAACATGAGAGTTGATAACTTATCTCAAGGCAATAATATACGCCTTGGTAACTACCAACGACAATTATCCCCCTACCTACCTACTGAACAACTTAAAGACGTTACTATCTAAACTTATCTTAATAGTTTCTTGAGCACTTAACAGATTGTAATATTTTTAGTATTTTATCCAGTAAAGAAAATAATTACCTCGTCTTTTACTAATGTGTACATCAATGCTTTATTTTAGTTAGGTATTACTTGCAGCTTGCTCACGTCGTTATATCTAACATTGAAAAAGATGAACTTTCATATTTATAACCTTTCACCCCCTATTTTACTCCACGAGGGCCATAATTTCCCCAAGTCTTTTCTTTGTGAGTGCTTGCAACATAAAAGCTTCAGTTGCCGTAATTTCAACTATGTGGGTCCCGCGGCTTAGGCTCTGAATGGATCACTCAGCTAGGGTTATTTATGTAGGTAGAGATGGGTAAACATTTTTTTTATTACAAATATTTTTGACATATTACACGCAACACCATCTAATCCCAAGCTAAACAGAGCATGTGTCATCGGTACTAGACAACTGATATAAAAACAGAAATAAGTTTTTTCTTAATACATACATAGAAAACATCCAAACTCTGAAACAAATATTTGCAGATCATAAATAATCAATATATGCAAAAATTTGGTCCGACCCCGGAATCGAACCAGAGACCTCTAGCGCAGCTGTCGCATACGCTACCATTACGCCACCGTGGCAGCTAAGAACAATATACAGTGCTTATGAGATGAGATCTTCCTTGCGTATAAGTTCCTGTCAGGTGATAACGTTAAGATATCTCGAGAACTACGATAATAAGTGACGAAACCTGCACAATAAAAATGACTTAGTCTATGGCTAAAAGTACATTGCCCCATCACTTTTATTTATAAATAAATAAATAAATAAATATTTTGGACATCTAAACACACAACGCCATCTAGTCCCTAACTAAGCAGAACTTTTATTATGGGTACTAGATAACTGATATTAATACATGAATACTTTTTTTTGTAAATACATACATATTATACATAGAAAACACCCAAACTCCGAAACAAATATTTGCAGATCATACAAACATTTGGTCCGACCCAGGATTCGAACCCGAGACCTTATGGACAGCAGTCGCGTACGCTACCACTGCGCCACCGATGCAGTCAAATATGATTATATATTATTATGTAGCGTGTGCGGCTACCATTGCACCACAGAGGCAGTCAATGTTATAACTATCATTTGAGTATATATAGGTATACTTACACTCTAGTCCCATTCTGTTAGTAAGTTGATCAAAGCCAACGACAGTGCCATCACTTTTTCGACAATAGTCCAGAAGAACAAGAAAATCATCACAGATGCTATTCAGTTCTGGAAGAAAGCCCTGCATAGTACTAGGACTCGTTAGTTCCCCGGTCAAATGCTTTCGAAGATGATACCATTTTTCTCCTTGTCTGAAAAAAACATATGACACTGTTAAGAATTAAAACGCTTCCACGTAACATAAACTCTTCGGTCTATCTACGATGCGGGACACTAAAGTTTTAGACTAATCTAAAATAATTAGACATAATTTTCTTATAGAAAATTTAAAGGAATGGCTTGTACTTATGTAACAAAAGGATATTCCCTGATAGCTTGAGGATTTAGAGCGATAACTCGAGGAGTATGCCTTCCAAAGACCAAACCTCGGCACGTCCAATGTAACGACCAGCAATTGCTCACAGACCGTGGAACACGGGACCCTTTGTTACTAGCTCGTCAAACGCGGTCCTTGGCACCTGTTAAGTGGCCCGTCAGCCACGAGAGGGACGATGAGACTGTCGCCTATTTATTTCCAAAAAGAGCGGGCAATATGCTCAGACAGGCTTAGTTGCATAAGCATAAGTCTAATGTACGTTATAATTATATTAAAGCAAGATTTATCAAAAGCTAACAATATTAGATTGGATAATTTTTAAAGTTCTTTTAAATAGACATGTTAGGAAATAAAAATAATACTAATATCACTTGAATCCCAAAAAATATGTAATCTTGGCCTGATAAAGTATATGATGTATTACAATTGTTATAAAACCTTGAAAACCTTGTGGTCAAATGTACGTGACCGTTTTATAAATATTCCGTCTGATATTTGGGCAGTAACGGTCGGGCTATTTCCTTTCCGCGAATGAAATGTCCTTGCATAAATTGCTAAAGTCAAATAAAAAATTTATAACTTTTATTTCCTGCGTCTTCATCGTACTGAAGTACCTACTTAAAATAAACGAAAAACGTTTAGACGATTCCATTCGACCAATTGGAAACATTTATTTGTACAATAATAAGATATATAGGTGCTATGGTAACTATATGCATTTAAAAAGCTTTCTGCCGGTTGGGAACATGGATGTTCATAAGAATAAGCGTTAGACGTTTGGCACATGCTGCCAACACCGGTTGAGTTTAGTGAGATCGCGCTTCATCTTGTAATCTTTTAGTGAATAAATATTTTTCTACATTTTCTTATTTATTAATTTGGGCTCACTATTTTATGTATACAAAAAAAAACCCGCTTCCTATTTCTGAAATGTGTAACTGTCATAAAAAACCCCATAATGTAATTGCGCAACTATTTCGTGGTATACGTGACTAGCAAGCACAGAGGTTCCAACAATGGCTACAATAGTCTCAGTGAAGTGAGACAGACTCACAGGCCCGAGGTCGAACCACCCGTTGCGATTACTTGTGATGAATGAATGATCGCCTAAAAGATAACCTACTCTATCTGGGTAACTATGTCAATAACTAATGAAATATTTAATTAATTAAGTTATCAGTTGACTTGGTATAATTATTTATAGATCGTCTTCAGTGAACATGTGCTTACAAAGTAGTGTGTTACGTGAGGTAAGGAATATGGTTATGGAGCAACAGGTACGAAGAAATCCAATTATGGATAGTGATGCCACATAATACGTTGTTCATGTAAATAATTAATTTTATAAAGTGATCGATGTTCTAGTAACAAGGCTGGGCAAAAATCAATCGGCTCCAATTAGAGCTTGATAAATGATTAATTTGTTAAACGTGCGTTTAATTAATCGTAAAGTTATTGTATTTTTAATACGTATTTTATTATATATAAAGATATGTATATATGTACGTGTACCTACATCTTTTTCATGTACCTATACATATATATGAGAAACGTCTTTACAAATAAAGACGCAAGTTTTCGCAGAAAGCCCGATTGATACTATTTAATAATGTTGATCTAACTAAAGAAAGTGCGAGACTGGAGCTTATTGTAAATTAATTTATTGACAGTATAAAATGATCATTTAATTATGATTCATAAGTTATAAATAATTCAATTTCTAAATAATTGATGCCTGGATTTTTAATCGATTGCTCTCAAACTATGTAAATAAATTTTAATTTCTAAGTTAATTAGTATTATTACTAATATTTCTGTAGATCTTTACTAACTCGTTTACGAGTCCTGTGGAGGCGTATCGTTCAGGCTTGCTTCTTCGGTACACTTGGACAATCTCGGTGGGGGGTCGATAAGGTCTCTTCGCTGGCGTCCTAAGCACGGCTTCCAGTGCTGCCCTCTCGGCGATCGAAACTATTGAAGCGCCGCTCGGTGTAGTCTCCACGAATACCGGCCCGTAACGCCTGAACATATCTGTGTGCAAATCTCTTATTGTGACTACAAACTAGAATATCAAACATGCTAAGTTCACCACTCATAAAGACAATTTACAATTAGTCATAGTTTCGATGATTCAACAAAATTAGGCAGAACGGTAATACTTCGAATATTTTTTGCTGTAATGTCAAGGTTAACGAACAATGTAAAAACTTTTCAAATGTTATCCGTAATAACACGAAACCAAAAAGTAAACCAACCAGTCTATTTAAAGTTTACTTTTTAAGTTTTTTAAATAGAAAGGTATATTTTAAAAAATAACTTTCGCATTACTATGATAATCAGTTATGTATGTACATATTTGAGAGGGTATTAAGGCGACCAAGTAGGTATAATTATGCACCTATTACATTCATTGAACTACTATCTGACTTTTTGACAAGGTTACACGGTTTAAAAGTCTATAAGGTCTAAAAACAAACATGACAGCATCAAGTAATAAATAATAATATATTTTTAAAACCAAGTGAACAAATTATTGAAGTAAACAGGTCATTTATATTTAGAACTACATTGTTTATTTTGTGTTGTCACTTATTCTCATAATCTGCATAGATGTTGACCTGACCATAAATCTTCAAATGCTCCAAATAAAGTTACTAAATTAACTTATTATATTTATCCTAGAAATATAAGTTAAAAGGTATCAATTCTAAATATAAATTATGATTAAGATTGGGATCTGAAGAATGCCTTTAAATCGTGTGGGCTTGAATCTCTTTTTTTTTCAATTAACTGCCAGAATTAAGTTTTGCTTTAACCTAAGAACTATTTTGTATAACTCACTAAAGGCCTTAGTCTAACTTTAGGCCTTGTCTAAACTATGCAGTATAACATCATTGCAGAGAGGAGTATTCGAAACAATATATTACTATTATATTTTTTACTTGTGAAGACCCCCACTGGCCGTCATCCCGTGGGATTTCGCGGCAAGGGATGCACTAAAACCACATGGTGTGCTTCTCTGCGCCTGAGACAAGAGGGATCCCACACTGACGCGAAAAAGTCTACGTGTAAAACCTTGAAAGAAACCCAATAGGAAAGCGTTTTGCACACGTCGTACAGTACGCCAAAATCTCTTTTCTAAAGAGAGACCTATGTTCATTAAACATGAATAGTTCGAATTTGTTCATAAAAGGCAAACATATCATTAGTTGTGCACTTCGAAATTGAAAAAAATGCAAGCGTATTGAAATCGGTTACAAAATACTACCAAAATCTCTTTACAGCCGACTCTTTTTGTTCTGTTAAATAATTATCCTTCATAATAAGCACTTTATCAAATTAACGCTTACCTTCATACGCTTCATGAAGCTTATTCATCTTATATCTACTCCAGAATAGCCATCTGGTGCCCAGAAATGGTAGAGGTTGAGGTCCGGGTAATCTAGTATACTGTTTGTTTTCAGCCGTTCGGGCCACGAGCGCTGTCGCAATAACGACAATTAAGATAACAGCCAATACCAGGGTCGGCACACATGACCAGTCCACTAGCGGTGGCGGCGTGCTCTGAAACAGAAATTAACAGAAAAAATTAAGATGTATTACATAACACAGCAGGAATAACTGCTTTGGTATCCTCAATTTAATAAATAAAGCGAATAGGTATCAAATGAGTTAATTAGTCTTTCCCAGACTTTCTAGAATTTACTATTAAGATATTCTGTTCCTTATGTATAAGCATAGATTACCCCCAAATATCAAGCAGGTGATAACCCTAGGATATCTGGAGAGCTACGCTAATAGGTGACGAAACATGCACACTAATAATGACTTAGTCAACGGCTAAAAAGGACATTGCCCCCTCACTTTTATTTGATAATATTTTTATGTATGAATGTTTGTTGAAGTTCAAATTTCGACTGTATGAATGTTGTTTGGTATCGCGGTCGTCGACCTCGGCGCGCCGGTGCGAGCTCAACGTCGATGCCACAACACTTGACGCAGTGTTCTTGAGCTTGACATTGGCTTTACGCAACTGTCTCTCGTTATGTAACGATGCAGCCGCGGGCACTGTATACACCACAGGCGTCAATGGCCGACCATCCCACTAATTGCAATCAGTGTCAACTTAATCTGTGTGGAATTATGTATCTCTCAAGTATTCGCATCATCTATTTTTATTACCGAATTTCAAGAATTTCCAAGAAGAAGTACACAGAATCTATTTGATCGTTCCTGTTTCCAACAATTTATACATAAAAATACGTAGACTCCTACATCTTCTTTTACTCGTAAGAAACACAGTGACATGAATAGATCATTACTTCATTAATTCCTTAAATTAGTGCTGTCGCCTACACGGCAACATTGATGAATGTCGTTTTTGGCATTGCACTGCTTGCGCTGATTATACAAACAACTAGGTATATTTGTTTGAATAAGCAAAAACTTGTACAAATGCAGTTCAATTTCACGTTCTTGTTGAAAATCACTCTTATCTGTTGTGAGTAGGTATTGTTGCGGTAATTAATGTAAGGTTTGTTCAGTTCATGGCTAGCTAAGATAAATTAAGATGTTTTCAAACAATGCCAATTGAGCGACGAGAATAAACAAGATAGCTATAGGTATGTTTATAATTCGAGTGAGTTTCTGAAGTAAATCTTTTTTTTTTTAAATATTGCACGTAATCCATAATGACGATAACAAATGCAAGACCTAACCTAACATGCACATACTAGAAAGTCAAGCACGTCTATTATATAGGCATGAGGCTTGATAATTGGTAATCGTCTCTGTAATTGGACGTCGTGGAGAAGTTTTTCATGGTGAGCTCTGTCCAGTGTAATATAAACACTTGGTCTGCAAACCTGGCCCACATACAAGAAAATACTTAGAAATTTATATCAATTCACTGGTTTCTCGCTTCGATGCTTCATGATTTTCAACTGTTTTAAAAAGTGTCACTAGAAATACGTGTGCATTAATCTGATGTTGGATTGTTTTTTAACTCATATAAAAAGATATGATTTTATTTGGTCAAGACAACAGAATCTTGGGCAGGAAAGGAGCAGAAAGAAAGAAAGAAACCGAAAGAACCCGGGCACATCGCTGTTCGCACGTTGGAATAAGAGTAAATAGCATATCATCGCTTAGTAATAAAATGAAAATATTATAGATTTTTCTTAATTTAGTGTATACGAGTATTGTTAATGTTTATGATAAAATAAATTTTAAATCCATGCTGTATGGGATAATAAGCGGGATTAATGCCTTCCACACACCTAGGATCGTAACTACTATACGCCAGGATCAACAGCAGTCATCCACGAACACAGTTACACTCACACACACTCGAGAAATCTCAGGGAAAATTTAACTGTTCTGGAAATCTCAACGAAATTAATCAGAAGAACATTGGAGAAATTTGAATTAAGTATAATAAATCCACTTCCTCCCTTAGCAAAGCAGAAAACACATAGAGGCAAAGGAGTTATACAAGTCATACGAAACAGGGAAGCAACGCGGACACCAAATACCTGTTACCCGTGGGTAGTAAGCGAGCTATATTTAATAACATGCGTTGTATAATCGCTCAAACGCACAGCAATTTACATTAAGGAATAATATATCGATTTCGTAACAGTAACAAAACCTCGGTGGAAACAGCGGACAAGGTTTAACTACATGATTTCTGTCTGACCGACCCGAAATAGAAATATAACATTCTTTACTAAGTTTTCTTACTTATGGGCCTGCCAAAGGGGCTCTACCTGTTTGTGGAAAGCATAAACAGAATCCAAGAGTGGTGGTCATGGGGACCACCATTCATTTCGAATGCAACAATGCAGCATGGTGACCCATACCATGACGGCCTAGTGTTGCTTCTACATCACAGGGCCTCTGGTCTTGCCCTCACCAACGAAACACGACAGCACAAACGCTGTCATTTTAGGTTGATCTTCTGTGCGAGGATAGCACCGCCCCGGTCGAGTCGGCCCAACCATGCTGAAATCAGCGTGGTTCTTTACCTCTAATTAGATCTATATTTAAAAAATTGTGATATTATTTGTTAGTATAGCGGTAACAGGAAGATTTTTAAAATGTTTGTCGCATCCATTATGACAAACAACGACATAAGAACGCTTAAAAATCACGGTCTAGTAACACGACAATCTTAAATGTTTACTTTTGTCAAATTTATTTTTGAGGTAAACATGTATTGCGGTAGGAACACAAAATTCAGCAGACCTTAACGAAAACGAAAAATAATGATATGTTCTGCGCGGCAGATATACTAAGGTAGGTAAATGATAACAATGATAAAAAACAATAACGAACGAGATTAATAACTTCAAGAAAATTTTTATGAATCACAAAAAAGACAAACCAAAAATAAAATTTGCAAACAATTGAAATAAGAGAAAGTATCAGGCAAACTTTCAATTCAGTGCTTTTTCATACAAGACAGCTGACAGATGGACGATCGGAGATCGCAGGATTGGCAATAATTCATTCCATCATTATTAGATTTTCCATTTCATTTTTTCTTTATCCAAGAACAATTAGATTTTTGGTAGGTCTTCATTCAGAAGGACTAACATAAATAGGCTTACGGTAAAGCGACCCTGACCTTGGTACAAGTAGGTACAGACCCTAACAATTCTCACTTACGTATTTAGGTTCTGTACCTGCCTTCGAACAAATATGTACTTTAAACCTCTTCGGTACATATGTTTGTAAGCTAAAATTAAAAATGTACTATAAATAAACGGACTACCACATACAACGTTTTTTTAACCCCATTAACTAGGTAATAGTTTTAATGGAATTACTGGAGCATGTACTAAAACCATTAGAATTACAAATGAGTTTTTCAATGAATAATACCTATCAGTTTACTCAGGTGCAAACTGACGTGGAATGAACTTAATATAAGTTGAAGGACAGTTCAGTTTAAACAAAGCGGCGCCAACTCCAACACTTCTATTGGTTACGCGTACCAAGGAGACCCTGATAAGATAAGTAAGCCATCAAACAAATAAACATTGTAACCCCCATTACTTATATTGCTGGCATCTCTTGCTATCTCTCTCTTAGCTGTTCTACAGCCAATAGCTCCTCAAGGACGAGATACTTCATCACTGCATCAATTGAACAAATGTTACTGAACATGCATACAATTCTATTTAAACTTAACGTCTTGAACTAAACAAGAACATATTCTATATGTCTAGTAGTTATACTTAGTAGTAGTCTAGTAGTAGGTAGATAGATAGGTACTATTTATTTTGCACACCGTAAGTACGTATGTTATGTGGCTTTACAAAAATCTGTACTAAAATAAAACATGATATGCACTTTCTTTACGTTTACGCTGTCAAAATGGCGGAAAGCCTGTATGAGAATCCAAAAGTAAGACTATACTGGTGATGCAAATTATGTGTTGGTAGTTAAAACAATAATCTCTTATTTGTAACTGGTTCGATGAAGTAGTTATTTTTAGCTAGTTCATAATTACAGAAGACATTTTTTTTCTACATATTGTATAAAGGTTTTATTCAAAATACAATTATAACTTTACATCCTTGAACCTAATGGAGCTTATATAGTTGTACTTAGATGAAACCTGATTGACACAAATGTAGAATTGAAACATAAACTAAAGATTGGAAAAATGTTAATAGTCAAATAGCGATGGTGTCATTATCTAAAGAAGGTTACGAACCAGCCCACACCTTCCACGCGTCTACGTTATTTATAAGTCTATTTAATATTTATAAAGTTCGTATGGTAACGGATTAACAAAACGAAATTATACCACCCCTATTTATCCCATTTGTGTCGCAGCCGACTAAGGGAATATCAAAGGCCGTTGATGTGATATATTTCGTTCTGTAATAATGTAACTGCATGACACCCATTTTTATTAAAAAAAAACTATCTGTATAAGTCTCCATTGCTGTAAATTGATCATGTATGTAGTTGTATTCAGATTTGAACATATTTCATCATCATTAGAATATTTTTGTCACTCTAGTCTAGGAAGGACTCGGTATGATTGAAGACTCAAACTTCGTGATTTCAATCACGTGGTCTGAGTCTTCAATCAATCGGGTCCTCCTCAGATTAGGTCGCCTGAGGCGGGCCGTCGAGATGTTTTTTAGTGGTAACACAACATATCCCTGTTGCCCGTGTCTCCGAGAAGATAGAGATCAGAAGTTATATCCACCCTATCACCAAAATCGTACTTACTCGTGGTATATATAAACCCCTCGAGGCACAAATAACAAGGAGTTAACTACTATTTATATTTAGAAAACAGGTAATGTAACTATACAAATGAATATTAATTTAAATAGAAATTCTAAAAATTAACAAAATCTTTTCTAAAACATTCTAAACATTATTACACAATCATTCCCAAATATTTGAGGTTATCTCAAGCTCACGTTGTCTTTATACCCACGTTATCATTTGTTTCTATTTCAACGAAGTTACTTGGGTCAAAAACCTCGTAAAATTTGACTTTTAGCCTTCGTGCTTTGTACGATCTTTCTATATGTACATATATTTTGGTCAGGAAATTATTTATTATCTAATAAATAATTAAAATCGTATAAGCTCATTAATATAATTTCACTTCCATTTGCTTTTCTTTTATTTAAAATCCTAGGCAAGGAGATAGAAAGGCACGAAATGTCGATGCGTACAAAAGCTACAAATAATACCTGCAATCATGTATTTTTAAACTTGAAATGCTTGTGAAATTTCTCTCTATGAGCTTAAGCTAAGTTCTGGACCAACTCACCAGTAGATATGTCTCAATATAATGGCGTAGTTTAATGTAATGATCTTCTTCTCCTACTTTCTGGAGGTACCTCATCAGATTCCTATTAAAAAAACTGGTGTGCTTTAAAAGCATTACTTCCAAATTGCATTACCATGTCTGGGTAACATGACACCAAAACAAAACAGACACGATTAACTAAAGTAACTAAAATATTTTTGTTAAATAAAAATATACTGTTCACTTTAGAGCCCGATGTTGTCATATTTCAATGCATTCTACTTTAATTTATCACCTTTTTATGAAAAGTGCGTTATAATTTACCTAATACGAATAATTTATAATACTGTTTACGATATCATAATTTCGTCACAGTTTGCTTTTTTTACTGTTTAATGAAACGTTATACTTTATATTGTCAGACAAACACTTGACATTGGATAAGAAACTTATTTCTAGCCGATGCCCTCGCTGTGTACTTACTCCAATGACAAAATAATAAAATTTGTTGTACCTTATTCGTTATAGTTATAACAATTTCTTGGCGCCATTATGCAAATAGGTTTACCATTTAAGTGCAAGTTATTAGTTTACCAATATTAACATTGACTTATTAATAAAATGTAGTGGTTACCCAGTGGTCGTGAATTTTTTTCAGTCTTTTTTTACTTTCTGCTTTCCTCTTGCATATAATCTTTAACTGACAAAAATCTTATTCTCCTCCGTTCGCATAATTTTCGTAAAAAGAGGAACAAAGTTTTTGCTTCACTTGTTAATATATAGATTTAAATAGCTTTTAATATTAATTTTTCTGAAATGACGACTTTATATGACTATATTAAAATTCCTAAGATATACTTCATCGTAGTATAACACATATTTTATTATGAAACCAGCAAATTTTTATACGCGTAGGCATTACTGCGTAACAATAATGAATCCTTGCATATATTAAATTTGATAGTACGCTTGTATTTTATTCCGTCGTAGAAATTGGAGAACAACATATTACTGACATAATATATGCTACCGGTATAAGTTGTTGTAGGTATTTTTAAGGAATTTAGGAAAGTATCTGAAAATATTTTTAAAGTTTGTGTATGTAAACAAATACATACATAAAATGTATGTACGTCCGTTGATATTCCACGGCTGGATACACGCATATTTGCCAACTATACCACGCTATTACGCTGGGCAGACGGGTCTGATTAGGACTTGTTTCCTTTCAATGAAGCTGCCCTGCGTCGTGTGTCCCTTATTCGCCTTTTACGACACCCATGGGATGAGAAGGAATGATAAACTTCCTACTCTCAATCAGTCACCCCATGTACTAAGAATCTATGTATGTCCGTACGTGTAAACTTTAATAGGAATGTAACTCCTGAACATTGAAATTGATATTCAGGGTCCTGATCTTAAAAGAAAGAGGTACTAGTCCCTCTGTAAGTTTTTCTTTGAAACGCGTGTAAGAATTAATTTAGTTACATCAAATACTTTTACAAATGTTTCTGAATATATCTGCAAAAAAGAGCCTTCTAAGTCAATGAAACCAAAAGATGCGGTTATTTGAGCCTTATATTTTAACATTTCAAGAATCATAAAATTTTAAGGCTAGGGACGTTGAAACTCCTATTATTTGAGAATCTTTAATTCAGCAAACACTTTATTCATAAGCCATTTTGAAGAATATTTTGTATATAACCATCGGTGTCCGGTGACTAGCATTTGTTTGCTTTTTTTACTGTTCAGGCTTAATAATTTCCTTTTAATTTTTATATAAATAGTCATGAACAAATAATAATAATAATTAATAGCTAATATTACAGTAATATAATTTTTTTTTAATCTTTTTACTATTTAAAATATCTTATGCACCTTTCTTATATTTTATATATATATGTTTTTTTAATTATTTTATTATTTATCTATGTACCTTTACATTTAAAATACTATTAACCTAGAACTAATGTGTGTGCAGACGATTAGTGCTTCAAATACACTATCTGAGTTACTCTTTTGTTGTTAGAACGTTAAAGAACTTTGGGAAGAACCTACCAAATTACACCAAAATGCAATGGTCGAAATACTCAAAATAGCAAACGAAAATAACTTAAACGTATATCTGAGGCGCAAGTAATTTACACGAGTATTTACGTGTTCACCTGTCCAGGTCATGATACGACTTCAATAATCAGTTCAATTAATATATTTACAGCCGAATTCTGACGATTTCATGAATAACAATCAAAAGTATAACTATAGCTGTGAAATTAAAAACGTCTCATTAATATTCTCGGGCAAAATTTAAATAAAAATTGAGACAGAATAGAAAAAATAATACACTAATACGAAAAGCAACAGACTGACTCTGTGTTGTGGCTTGGGAGAGGCCTATGTCCAGTAGTTGACTGCAGCGGGCTGATGATGATGATAAATGAATGTGTGAAATAAAAACTTTGTAGCTCTTGGAAAAGTAAGAAATTTTGCTCAATTAAAGTTTTTTTTAGACTGCAGAAAGCTAGACGAACATGAGTGTTTAATGAATCTGTCGTGCCCGATAACTTTGGTCTGAATTCGAATAAAGCTTCAATAAAAATATAATAACAAGTAATGGATAATTTTCTTAAGTAGGAATACTGCATGAAAAAGTCTAGATATATATAATGTACCTTCCGCATTTGACGTTTCGCAGTTAAAATTCTCAAGGTGAATATTTGAAGTTATTTTTACCTATTAGACAATTTATTACTTAATTTAGCGATGTAGGTAAGGAAGTAAGAACGAAGAAGTTCATTACATGATGGTTTTGCGTTATAGTCCGGGAGGCAGCATTGTAATTTTTCTAGGCATTTTATACCGAAAGAATTTAATGTTTAGCGGTGGGGCTACAAGAGACAGCATGAAAAAGTCATTGGTAAAGAAATGCCGTTACGCGTTACGTAACGAAGCGGTTTACCCTTCCTTATGAAGTTATCACTTCAAAAATCGTCAGCTGTATTGACGAGGGGAGGTTAAATGTCAGTCACGTACATAAACCTCATTTAAAATTTATCGAATACATTTATTTTATACCTTATGAAATTTATATTTCTTGATTTTCATGCTTTTAAAATAATAAAGAAATTTCGTCACGAAATTGATAAATATAGTGTTGTTTTATTCATATGAAATTAATATTATGCGTATTGAATTTAAATTATTATGTAAGATAATTTTAAATTTATTTTTCAAGTATTCCCTTCTCGTCAATACAGTTTTGAACTATTTTTTTGCAAATGTGATTAAAACAATGACTTAATACAGTTTCGCTTGCTATGAAAATCATCGGAGTAGATTTTTCCCACTGACTTTTTCATGCTATCTCCTTTAGCTTCACAGCTATCGGGGCAGCTGACATCGAAGCTGTTATGTGTTAGGGGAAAACTATTAATGTTATGATTTTCGATTATAACTCTACCTCCGGGACTATTGCCGAGATTCCGCAAAAGTACATTTACAGTGCATACTAAAAACGTATATTGAGGTAATGTTTAAAATATCGTTAGCTTTAAACTTTTAGGGGAATATATACCATATGCACTTTACGCCAAAAAGTGTGTGTTCAGTCCTACACGGTAGAATGAAAACTCATCTACCTGGCTCTTCACATTGCTGTATGTTGAACTTCGACAGTTAAGTGGTTTTCTAATTCTATACCAATTATCAAGAGGTAAAGTTTGTGAGTGTGTTTAGGGTAATCTCTGGATCTACTGCACCGTTTTTGAACATTCATTTACCAATGTAAAGCCAAAATTATTTGTTTTAAGCTATGAACAACAAATTACCGTGATATCTCATATACATGCGTCCAGAGTACTAGTTAAATACATAGAAAACAAACGCTAAATTACAGCGATAACTTGTTATAATAAACAGTTATGTAAAGCAAATCTTTACACGACACGCAAATCCCAAACGTCATCAATGAAGTAACATCCGTTAAACGGTCAATGCATTATGAATGATAGGCACGGCACACTCACAGACAGAAGATAATACAATGCGTAGAAAAAAGTTGTCAATAAAACAAGAGAATATTATAATCTTAAATGTTTTCTGATTTTGATGATTAAAAACCTAATAAAACATGGCTTGCTTTCCAAAATGACCATAAACTCAATAAATCTTGTTGTGTCTACTATTTACCCTTTCTCTCTTCCTTTAGAGCTTGTGTGGTTCTATTTAGCAGCAAAAATAAAATAAAAGATAGTTTTGGCAAACCGCATTCAACTGTATTTTAAGATACACAAAATGAGCACATGATATAACTGGGTGAGCACGTGAGTATTTTAAGTAGTATTTTAAGGAACGTTTATGTGAGTTTTAAAGTATGTTTCGATCTTGTAAAGCTGTAATGTCTAGTAAAGTATGTAAGTAAGTAAAGTATAATAGTAATACCCTTCCAAATTATTTGAGGGTTTCAATCGATCAGGTGTAACATTTGTGCCATAAATTTTTCTTTGATTTTTTTATGGTATATAAGGCAAACGAGCAGACGATTTTATGTACACATTTAGAGCATATAATAAATAAACTCAACAGGTCATTTTTGATGTGACAAAAAAGCACTCAGTAAAGAGTTAAATGCGACACATGTATGCACATATCATGGTTTAGTGACTTTTATAATATAAGTTGTCAGTGTTTATACTTTTATTTATACTAGTGTATAATGGCTATTTATGCACAACAAGCTGAATGATCTCTCAACTGCTGCATCGTTACAAGATTCTTCCGCGTTTATTGAGGTCGGTTCACCCAGTTCATCGTCGCTCTTAATTGATTGCACATCTCTCAGTAGCCGTTGTCATTCCAATTCTAAGATTGTATTGTTACACTACAATTATACAATACATTGTTTTCGGCTCTTTCTGTATTTAGGAGATTTAAACCATGTACATTTTATACCTACGAAAAACTACGTTTGCTTTGCTATTGCCATATCTTTCCTCAGTGGAACAGGTTACTGTGGTTATATTCAACAAGTAAATGGTATAGTAATGATGATACTTCGTCGTCGAGTCGGTGAGGTGGAAATTCTTGAAAAACATCCGTCTCTCGGACGAATACGCCGTACCGTAACGTATCCAGTTTGTCCTGATGTTGTTGTGTATATTCAAATTATATGCATTGACGTCGACTGGTGCAAAGGGACTACAGAAATCAAAGATATCTCATGTACATCCAACATAGACAAAATATATGCGCTCCACAGCATGCTACGATTCTTATTTTTTAAAAAAAACGCCAATTGCGTCACAACATCGAGTTTGCAATTAATTTACATTTTTACAATCAACAGAAGGAAGCGAATTGAGTTTGTAGTCTAATCGTATACATTGTAGAGTTCCTGGTATAAAGTTCGTAGCTTTTATTTATGTAGTGCTACTGGGTAGAGATAATTTGTTAAAAACGAGCCTTTGAACTTTTCTGACTATTGCCATTGATAAAAAAAATTAATTACAAATATTGACGTAAAAAAAAGTTCAGAGCTTAACTTATTTAGCAAAATCATCCTTTATTTTCAAGTTTTTTGTGGGACAGTGTGAATGTGACCATTCTGGTGCTTGATTACAGTAGTTAAAAAATATGCTGGACAGTAGGGAGGTTAACAGCTTTCAGTTGAAATATAATTGGAGATTGTAGATAGTATACAGACAGTCTGCTTCCCTGCAGACTGGCGAGGGCTGCGTTCGATTCGTTTTGCTCCCCGAAGGCCGACCGGTCCCGGTCGTCTCGCCGCATCGGATATGTGTCACTATATCACTATACATACGTCTCCTTCCCTTCTTATGACTTCCAGACTGAGACTCGATATTAAAACATCACTACCGAAACCGCCAACTCTCCGATCAATACCAAACGTCTGAGTAAGGAGTTTTAAACAGATGTTTACATCAGAATATATGATGTAAAGATCTTTGAGTAGGTAGATACCTACACACTGACATTATGATATTCAAAACATATTCTATTCTATATTTAAGTATTCGAATTTTGCAAATTATACACATAAATTATAAAGCTTTTAGTTTTATAACCAGTTATATAATAAACACTAATTAACTTTAGCAAAAGGTTCAACCGTTATGAATGATTAAAACTATATATACCTGCCTCTTAATTCAGATTGTCAACTGAGCAGGTCGTTAACCCCGAGTAAAACAGGAACCAAAACTTCTCAGAAATCAATCACAAATTAATAAAATGATCAATATTTGATTGAGAACGTCGTTAGTTAAAGTTGTTGATTTTGAAACGGCTGATATAAATGACATGTATTTTTGTTAAGCTTTTGATTGATCACAAAGTGTTATACATTTTTAGAGACTCATAAATGGATACAGAATAAATACGTAGAGATTTTTCCAGAAAAAATACATTTACTGTAATAAATACCTATAGGTAAAATCACTTGCGCAAAGTGTGAAGTGAGCAAAAGTTTATTTACAATTTTATTAACAGGATAAATATGATGTTCTGCCTTAGGAGCTATTTATTGTATTTTGATTAATGTATTTTCTGTTATGCTAAACCAATTTGGACGAAATTCATAATGGAGATCATTTCATCTTGCGGAAGGACATAGGCTAATTCACCAACACACACGCGGGCAGAGTCACAGGCGAAAGATCTTTTTGATATATAAAAGCTTACTACAAAACTACTGAAGTCACAGAGTTTATTAATATGCTACCTATCTTTTTAAGATTTTAGAATCACTAAAAGCTCGTTAAGATAAGTAAGCCGAAAGGTATGCCATTTTCGTTGAACTGACAGTATCAATAAGTTATTACTAGCAACACAACACACCTTCCTGTTCCTACTTAAGCTCACATTACCGTGTCTCGACTTAAGAACACCCGAATACTTAGTTTAAAATAGTGTATTGTGATTGTATTAGTCTACGAATACGATATTTATAGGATATAGTTACAATATTATTTCAAATACAACTGCTAAGGTTTCCTGAAGCACACTCATTAGTCTTCGTTCCTCGTAAACATAATATAAGTTTATTTCCGACACACGAAAGAGAAACGATATTTGTAGAGTTACCTAAAACTGTTCCTTGAAATCAGCCTTTTGTTATAAGTTTAGACAGTTGGTAAATTTCTAAATTAACGAAACTACTAATGAACGGAACTGGTGCTTAAATAAATTTATGAAAAGAAATTGATTCACTGTTACCTGTAGAGTTTTCTCTAAAAAAGTGAAACGAAACTGTCTTATTATTCACTCGAAATTTAGTATATGCATAGTGTTATTATGTGAAATGGTGAAATGAATGCCGCATAAAGTTAAATAAAAAAAACATTATAGAAACCTAACATAGTATAAAATTCAGTCGCTTCCCCTGTCTATTCGCTTAGATCTTTTAAATTACTCAATGAATTTTAATGCAGTCTTCACAAATAGATAGAGTGATTCAAGCTGAAAGTTTATGTGTGTAATACACGCATATTTTAGATGAGGAAATTCGAGAATTTCATAAACTTCCATGTGAAGCCGGGTCGGGCCGCTAGTGAGTTATCAAATTGAGATTTCTGAATAGATAAACATATTGTTTGAATTTTTAACTCGTTACAATATATAACAGAGTTATTAAATAAAGTAATAGGAATATCTTAGAACGATAATTATAAATTTATTAATTTAATTGAGTATTAAAAACATTTATACTAGAATCACAATCCTGGTTTAAGTAGTAAGTAAAATAGACAGAGTTCTTCATTACGCAAATGTAAAGGTGAAATTTTTTTAGACCAAATACTGTCAAACTTTGACAGTATTTGGTCTAAAAAAATTCTAAAACGGAATATGTACCCAAATTTACACTTTGTTTGTACTTAGACGAGTATTTGTATATGCAATTCTAATTGTACTATCACTAAAAGAATTACAAAAACAATACATTTTCATAAATTTTAAACAAGGAAAACAATTACTTATCCTTGAGAAACTAATTAAATATAAATAATTGGTAAATGTTAAATTTAACTTTATATAAATAGGTACAAATACTTCGAAGTCCGATGTATTAGGGAATGAACACTTTATTCAGACAACAGCCTCTTATTACCATGTCATTTTATTACTACATATATATTATACCAAAATATATTTACGAACAAAACTTAGCCCCATTAAAATGAGTGTATTAAAACATTTTTAATATAATAGGGTTCCTATTGCGTATGTACAAAAATTCAATTTCAAATGCTGTATTGCCACGGTTCTTAGGCGGATTCCCATGAAAACAAACCCACTCCAACCAAATATGTATATAACTTTTACTACTTTTTAAATACTGACAGCCGGGTTCGTCTAAGGGTGTGTCACTATCTGGTGTAATCATCGGGAATCAACTCGGTTAAGTTTGTATAACACTATGACCGTGATCGAAGACCATTTAGTTTTAGTCGTTTTTAGTTAAAAGTTTAGTTAAGTGAAAAGTGTCTTCGAATTAGAAAGTACCAGTTGGTTACAATCCTTACTCTTTTTTTATATAATATCTGAACCGCGCGGTATTCCCCGCAGTACGATAGTAACCGAAGCGAAGGGGCGTGGGGCGAAGCTAGACGATAAAAAGTAACCTAAGTTACTACTTATATCATCAGCTACCTATCACTAAAAGTCCCGTTAAAATCTGTCCAACCGTTCCAGGGATTAGCCAGAACAAACAGACAGACAAAATAATTAAAAAAATATTTAAGGTCAGTATCGAAAATAAGTATATATAAAATATGTAGTATGCGCTTGCCAAATTTACACAACTCTCCCCGATGGAAAATATGAACAGAATCGAAAATCCAAGTGTAGTGGTTCCCCTTCTCTGATGATGTTGTTATCGCCGCTCCTTAACGAAGATATTAAAATATCAATGACTTAATTTAAACAAGTATAAAGTGCTCTGTTATTTCATATCCCAGAATGTGACCAGGCCACCCAGATACGAACCGTATTTCTACAAAGACAACATATTTACAACAAGCAAAGAGTATTTATAGTCTAATCGATACGCAAAAACAACGATAGTTGCTTTTAATTGCACAATAAATGTCGGCCTTGTATAAAGTTCAAGGCTATAGGTGGTAAATAGTTGATACAAAATTTTCTACCGCCCTATGGTTTACGGCCCAACTCGGCAATTGATATTATCATACTAATGGGGTAGTTTTAGCCAACTAACCTGTTGTGGAAGGCCAACAACATCACAAAAGTAGAACTGACAAAAAATAAAATCTCCAAGGTCTTTTGTAGGTGGGATCATCAGCTAAAGGAAGAAATCGGTAGAATTGATTCTTCAAAAGGGCTGTTTAGAAATGCACATGGTGAGATGCCTCAATGGCGCAGTGATAGCGTGTGAT
Organism: Hyphantria cunea; assembly: GCA_003709505.1. Taxonomy (NCBI): domain Eukaryota; kingdom Metazoa; phylum Arthropoda; class Insecta; order Lepidoptera; family Erebidae; genus Hyphantria; species Hyphantria cunea. The sequence goes on from PKRV01002332.1 coordinate 29,780, forward strand.
GAGCTTGAGGTCTCAGGTTCGACTCCCGGGTCGGACCAAATGTTTGTGTGATCAGCAAATATTTGTTTCGGAGTTTGGGTGTTTTCTATATGATTATGTATGTGTTTATAAAAAAAAGTATATGTTTATTTATATCAGTTGTCTAGTACCCATAGTACAAGCTCTGCTCAGATTAAATGGCCTTGTGTGTTAAATGTCCAAAAATATTCATCATCATCATCATTATCATCAGCCTATCGCAGTCCACTGCTGGTCATAGGCCTCTCCAATTTCACGATACTTAGTTCGATCCTCGGCTTCTCGCATCCAGCTCCTGCCAGCCGTCTTACGCAGATCATTACTCCACCTGGCCTATGGACGTCGCACACTGCGTTTCCAAGACGCCGTCTCTACTCAAGAACCCATTTACCGAAACGGTTAAAATATATTAAAAAATATTTATTTGTATTTCATTCGATGGTTTCTTTTAGTCATTCTTTCATTGTATATCCATGGGTGGTACAAACTAGCGATCTATTTGAAAAATATAAACACATAATATCTTATATTAATACCTACACATCACACAAGAACAGCTTTAAAAGTCCACTCCTAGATTTAGGCTTATGCTTCGAAAAGAGGTTTTGGCATACTACTTCAAATTAACGAGACGAGTTCGTAAAGGATTTGTTACAAGATTTCCCCCTATTTCCAGATGTTATCTAAGGGTTTATTCCTTGGATGACGTCTGGAAATAAGGGTTGTGACATTCTTAATCCGTTACTACTTAAATAATACTCTGTCAAAAAAATATTTGCTTTTATTCTATTCTTTAAAGTAGAATAATTTGAATTGGTACAATAATGGTGCCATATCATATAGAAATGCTTTATCAAGTTTGTTTTTACGCCTAATGACTTACGCCATAAAGAATTAAAAGGAAATAAAAACGAAGATACGTAAATGTAGCTTAATTGAAAAACGTTATTTCTGTATTGAGAAGGTTCACACTATTTAGACTTGTTACAAAATTTTGGCCTAAGGAATACAATTAAATATACCTATTTCATTCATATTCTTGACTAAAGCTAAGGTCATTCCATTCTGTTATGTATTAGTTTTGTTGTGTCATCGCAAAATTGTATGATTTTCGTTATTATTAGCGTTATTCATCATTCCTACATCAATATATAGATAGTAAATGTAAATTTTATTGAAAAAAGACGGACAATAATCAAACGGGTTAATTCTATCACTGGATTTGTACAAGAGGTAATGATATCAATATATTTCACTGTATCGTGACTTATAAAACAGTTTAAACACGTTCCAAGGACAAGGTCATGGAGCAAAAAGTAGAAGTCGATTCCAAATGTAAAATACTTTGGTAACCTAATAAATTAATAATAATAATTTATTTGTTCTTAAAATAAATTACCGATACTGCGATAATATCGATTGACACTAATGCTCAGATGAGATCAGAAAAAGATGTCTCATATCCGTTTAATAATACAACAAAGATTTTTCAACGACCACAGTTATCTATGATCATCAGAACATGTTCTCGTGGTTAAAGAACTTCATTATTAAATTTTTACACGTTTATGATGAAAAAAAGTAATCCACGCAAAGATAACTGTATATATTTACGCATGTGTAAATACTTAGGTAGAGTGATACGTACAATCAGAGTTTAGTGTTAGTAATTCTTATCTACTACGACTATCTCATACAACAATGTTCGCAATTATTCTTAATCAGTTCAAGTAAAAAATTAACCTTGAATCAGAGGCAGGAGTAAGCGACCGATTGCATATTAATAACTATATAACGATGAGTGAACATTTACACTGAATATTCAACGTCGCGGTTAAGCAGCCTCACGCACTGCTGGCGCAACTGAGGTTGAGAACTGTTTGGTAAAGGAAGTGACAGACTTTTTCTACATAACAACAGCTACCAAAAGACTGATACGCGACATCGTATTCAAAATTCTAAATTTAAAAAATAAAACAAAAAATAATACCAAAAATGGTATTTGCTAAATTATAACGTTCCGAAAGTATTTACGTACCAAAAATTCAAGATAAAATTAATTAAACTCAAAAAAAAAAATATGTATTCAAGTAGGTTTCCTTTTTATATTTCCACAACATCAATTTTAAGATCGTGACAAGTTGTAGTGTATATGTGATTTATTTTTAATTTTAATATATAAAAGAGTAGTTATTTCAAGGTCTAACTTAATATAGGTCAATATTAGAATTATAACAATGTTTAAAGTATGTATAAAGGTCAAGACTATTTAATAAACTCATTACCGACACACACGCAAGAAGTAGTGAACTTAGGAAAATAGTTGAACCATAACTTCGGTTATGGATGAATTACAAGAGTTTATTTAATTGTCAAGAGTAGGCCCGTATACATCATTAAAAATTACGAAGGACAATAATTAACAGACTATAAATATTACTTACACGTAACCTTTAGTAACAGTGACCATTCTCTCACAACGCATAGGTCAAATTTACATTCAACAATTTAATCCTTTTTCAAGTAATTTTTCTGAAGAGAAAAAAGCTATTATAATTAACTTCCAACATAACTTCACCAAAACACGCAAGCTAGGCATCGCTTCATAATTCGCAAGAAAAATGTCTGAATAATGTATATTTTCTACTCGTAGCCGTAACTTCTTACACTTTATGCTTCGGGCCGATCTTTGTGTCCGGGATATCGTAGAGCAAGTCACAGATAAAGAAAAGAAAATATTTTATATATTATATAAATATATATTTAATGGTATTTATTTTATGCACATTTAGTATTCCTAACATTAAGTTTTAATATGTTACGGACTATTTAAATGTATTTTATCTTAGAATACCCCTGAATTACCTACATTACCTTACCTTACCTAAATGAAAAAGAAAATAGTATTAATCACATTTTCGAAAAGTGTGGAGATTAAACTATGTCAACTTAATACCTAATTGTTATTATTAATAAAATGAATTTAAATATTTATTAAAAAATTTAATATACTTACCCAAAAGCTCTCTACGTAGTGAGAAAAAAGAAAAACTCCCGGAAGAGACATCATTGCCTGCTAAAATTCACAACCAGACTGACAAGGGGAACACGCCGCGGTTTTTATATATACACTTTTTGTTTACTAACATCACATAGGAATTCCTTTATCTGCGTCGATAGGTACGTATACGAAGTTGCTCACGGGAGTCGCCGAGCAGCCCGCGAGCCTCGTCGCTCACGACTGGAGAATCCGCCAACACGTTGCGCCCCTATATACCTACTTAGTTCTTGTTTTGCCTGAATGCTTTATTTCACGCTCTATATCCACGAATTAATAATTATGGATTGTGGATATCAAACAGCAGTTGCGCATTGCAAATTGTAGTGTGTGCAAATAGTACGCTATTGCACGTGATTCAAAATCATTTTACCCGATGTCTTTACACGCGGTTGCTCTTTTAATTAAATTGACCCATTAAATTTATCTACCGGGAAGGGCATGATTGTGAAAAAGATATAAAATTAGTTCAAGGCCTCCGACGACCGGATCTGAAGGACCAATAAATAGGGTGATGAATATTAATGTTTCTAAAGTTCAAATTTAATTCATGCTTAATTAGGCTGATACGTAAGCGAATCAGCTTACTTATATTGTTAAAATATTAAACCAAGGTAAAAAAGATTCGCAAGGTTATGACTAGTCATACACTACATTTAAAAATGAAATATTTTCAAAAAAATACCTACCTAATACCAAAATTGCTAACTCGATCCAGTTTACTAATCAAAAGACGCGCTGAATGAGAATAAATAAAGATAAAAAATTCACGACGCAAGATTTATACCCCACTAAAACTTAATAAGGTCACCTTGTATGCCAATCCCCAACAAATTCAAGGACGCCCAGGTATGGCAAATTTGAGCTTTGTTGACCTCTTTTGTTAGAAATTACTTATTTGGAGAGTTCAGGTAGCTTAACGATACCTACTCTACACATTTATCTTCAAGAGTGACTTATGTTCGTGATATGAAAATATGTATTTACTTTTTAAATCAGATTTCAAGAACACTTTGCGTTTGTGTCAACTAGGATGAATTTTCGTTCTCCCAGGGTAGGGCCTGGTTAGCTGGTCAGGCGCAATGTCCTCTCGAAGGAAGCTAAATTAAAAAGAATATGTGGTGGCGCAGTGGTAGCGTACGCGACTGCTGTACATGAGGTCTCGGGTGCTAATCCCAAGTCGGATCAAATATTAGAATGATCTGCAAGTACCTATTTGTTTCGGCGTTTGGGTGTCTTTAATGTATAATTTGTATGTATTTACAAAAAAAGTTTATATGTATTTATATATATTATGTAGTTTAATGCCCAAAATACAGAATCTGCTTAGTTTGGGACTAGATGGCATTGTGTGTTAGATGTCCGAAGGTATAAGTAAGTATTAATATAGTCCGGGTCCTTCTCAGAGTATTTATACTCTTGACTTTAGTGCGTTAGACCGTCTTTCGGCGTTGAATGTATGTGGAAACAGTACATACTCCTTGCTCCTGAATCCCCAATGAACCGAAGATACTAAGGTATTTTCCATCTTGTTAACAATAAGTAAAGATGAATTTCCGTGCTTTTAGGCGATTCTACCATATACACATTATCATTTCTTCATCACTTAGGACTAGATCCATATTCAATCTATCTGTGGTTACGTATTTTAGAAGGTATTTTCCTACTTTAACTTCGTTTTTCTCGCGCTTAGCTAAATAATATAATACATTGATTAAATTTCCGAATCTTCTCTTCCTATTTTTTGCTGATCAATTTCGTCCCTGGTTCCAAGACAGCTTAAATTTTCCTGGAACTGTACAAGTGCTATTACTCGGTGTGTTCAGGGGTCACTTATGTTGATATAGTGTACCTACAGATAACACAGTGATTGTCGTGTGGGAGGGATTCTAGTCGTTAATATGCACTTACGAGGTGTGTTCAAAAAGAATCGCGAATTTTGAATTTTCGCGGATTACGTATATTCGAAATGCTTTGCTTGCGCGTGTTTTGGTTCGTCTTCGATTTTTACCTATTCAAAAAAATGGAACAAAGAATTTGTACCAACTTTTTGTGAAAATCGAAATTTAGTGCGCGGATGCATTCCGAATGTTGACTGTGTCATACGGGGAAGCTACTTTGGACAAAAGCAACGTTTATCGGTGGTACAAAATGTTTTCAGAAGGCCGAGAAGATGTGAACGGAGAAGAGCGTGCCGGACGCCCGAGCACTTCAACAATAGACGAAAAAATTGATGAAGTGAAGAAAATGGCATTGGCCAATCATCGAATCACCGTTAGAGAAATTGCCGAGGACCTAGGCATATCGATTGGCTCGTGCCATTCGATTTTAATCGATAATTTGGGCATGAGACGGGTCGCCGCAAAATTCGTACCAAAATTGCTCAATTTCGATCA
>PKRV01002337.1:0-67949 GCA_003709505.1 Hyphantria cunea
TTTAAAAATATAAAAAATAGTAGACCACCGACTTCGGGTACAGGGACCAAGAATCCGGTGGTTAGGGCTCCAAAGAAAGGAACCTCCTGACAATACGAGCCGTGTCAAGAAGGACTGCCTTCTGCATCAGACCTTTGATCCAACCATCTAACGTGAGCCTCTTAAGGTGTTGGTCGAGGCTCTTGGCTATTAATCCGTGAACAGACACAACTATCGGAACAATGATCACCGAATCTACATCCCACATATCGACAATCTCGTGAGATAAATCCAAATATTTCAATTGTTTTTCTTTTTCAACTTTCACGAGATTCTCGTCATGAGGAACGGCGATGTCGACAATCATTGCGCGGCGCTCTAATCGATCTATTACCACAATATCAGGCTTATTGGCAACAATAGTCCTGTCCGTGATAATAGATCGATCCCAATACAACGTAGCACGACCACTTTCGACAATTGGGTCGGGCACATACCTGTAGTATAGCACCTCTGAATTCACAAGTTTGTATTTGAGGGCACGCTGTTGATGTACTATCCTGGCTACTTGGTTGTGTCTATGCAAATATTCGCCGTTAGCAAGACGAGAACAACCAGAAGTAATATGCCTAATAGATTCTCCAGGGCGGTGACATGCCCGACATATATCAACCGTACCATCCTTTAGGATATACTTCCGATAGTTATTCGTCATGATAACTTCGTCCATAATCGCACAAACAAAACCTTCGGTTTCTCCGAAGAGATCACCATACCGTAGCCAGAATGTCCACGCTTTGAAGTCTATATCGGACCCATTAAGGGCCCGATATAACCGGCCATGGAGTTCTTTGCCCTTCCATACCTCCCTGCGATCATTAGTACTAAGTACTACAGGTTTGCGCCAATACTCTTTTTTTTTCTTTCCTTTCTCTTTTCTTTCTCTTTATTATTATTATTATTACTCTATACACCTCGTAGCGTAAGCGATTGCTGTGCTTGAGATGGCGGGTTCGATTCTGGGGACGGACCAAATGTTTGTATGATCTGTAAATATTTGTTTCGAAGTTTGGGTGTTTTCTGGGTATAATGTGTATGTATTTACAAAAAAAAGTATTTATGTATTTAAAGTAGTTTTCTAGTACCCATAATACAAGCTCTGCTTAGTTTGGGACTAGATGGCGTTGTGTGTTAGATGTCCAAAAAAATATTTATTTATTTACTTGTATATTTTATTTCCTTTTTCTAGATAGAGTTGGTATTTATATATTTAAAGTTATTTATATTTGGCATAAATGAATAATAGGCGCTTATAGCCCAGTTGTACTCGGTGTTTAGAAACAATCACCGAGGGTAAGCAACGACGGCGCGGTCTGTACCTGGATGGGTGACCGCTAGTGGCATGTTATCATGAGCGTCTCCGTGATTCGGAGGTCACGTTAAGCAGTCGGTCCCGGTTGTTATCATAGGATAACAGTCGTGAAGCTTAGTTGGAGGCCTTTGGGCGGCTTGAAAACATCCGACGGTAAGATTACGTAGCCACAACGTTGTCTTGCCAGTCCCCAACCCGCACTTGGCCAGCGTGGGGACGTATGGCCTTAACCCTCTCCTGAGAGGAGACCCGAGCCCAGCAGTGGGACGTTATGTGTTGTTGATTGATTGATTGATAAATGAATAACTTGTTTCCTCTTAATTGTCATTCTCTTCATCATCTTCTATACGTAATGAAGAAGTAGTAGTTATTGGCGTCATACAGAATTAGCCTTATAATAAGATCCTTTTTTTTCCTTTGAGGAATGCACTGTGATCTCGGAGCAGCTTTTTTAATTCTAGAATACTTATAAGTCCATAATTATTATCCATCTTTGATAATAACCAGTCCCTAACCCGCACTTGGCCAGCGTGGGGACATATGGCCTTAACCCTCTCCTGAGAGGAGACCCGAGCCCAGCAGTGGGATATTATGGGTTGTTGATTGATTGATTGATTTGATAATAATATGAAAATAAAAAAAAATAAACAAATATTGAATTTTTAAAAAGTTTAACGCGCTAATACTGTTTACGTTACAGTTCGGTGGCGCCCTCTAAGATTAGCAATCTAATTAGGTCGACATCTTCTTAAATATGCATGTCCATGGCAACGACCTTGTTATGTGTCATTTAATTACACAGAGAATTAGCTGTTGCAGTTTTCATCTTCGTTCCGCCATTATACGGTATAAATAAAATATAAACGATTTTTTTTTGTCTGAGTTATAGTAAATTCCGAAGAGCTATCAAAAGATTAAGAACACATTCTAAAGAGAGGCCTATAACCAGCAGTGGATTATTGAAGGCTGTTGATGTGACACTGATGATATCACTAAAAATATAATGATAATATTTCTCATTTAGAACAATGCACTTTTATGTTACAGCGGCGCCCAGACAAATGTTAAAAAAATAAACAAGCTTTTGTTGGCGGCTCAGCCCGCGTATATGTTGGTTATCACGACAGAAATTAGCCTATGTCCTTCTCCAATCTATCTCTATACCGAAATTCATCCAAATTGGTTTAGCAGCTTTACCGTGAAAGCGTAACAGAAAGACAAATAGAGTAACTTTCGAATTTATAACATTAATGCATGAATAAATAATTCAATTCCATCATCACGCCTTGTTGAGAGTTAACCTCATACATCACAATAATTATCCTGTAAAAGCAAATAATATACAAGTAATCAAGTATTCATTACTGGAGCTAGACCAAGAACCCCTAAGAAAAAATGTCTGCTGATAGGTAATAAGCTTAATGTTCACTAGATGTCGCTACGTGTATCAAATAGTAAATTGCATGATATTATCTACGTTCTTACTCATGCTGTGCCAAGCTTCGATACACATGAAGCAGGATCGACACGAGGGATGCCACAGCCTAACAGAAAACTGATGTTAAGCAATTCTCAAGGAGTTTTTCATTAAATGAATGAGGTTGCCGGAATTCCTCCCTTTCTTAAACTAATTATAGTCCATCTAATCTAAGAGGTACCGTATGACGTTTCATACTTTTCAATTCGAAATAACTTGATGAAGATGAAGAAGATGTAGAAGAGAATAGAATTAACCTTATTGTACACCGATTAAAATAGCTTACATTCAGGAGTATAACAAGTTAAGACTTTGTACAAATGGCGGCTTTATCGGTCGAAATGGAGGCGGACAAATTGACTGCAGAAAGTCGAATTCATGGGTACTTTTGGTGTGAAAAAATTAACGAATAAAAGAAATCATTCAATTAAGATAAAGAATAATAATAGTTATAAAAGATTTAGGATTATACATTAATACAAACAAATTAATACCTACATATATAAATACGCAATATACTACACTTTCAATATAAATTAAAGAAACATTATATATGTTTTAGGCAAATCAGAAATTATGATGATAGGTCATTACCTATCATCATAATTTCTGATTTGCCTTGTTCTATGACCATTTTTTTAATATGGGCAAAGATTTGGCACCTTATAGTAGCCGGGCAGCGTGTACAGTAAACGACTTATCATAAAACCTAGTGCAGTGAGTGTAGAGTGTAAGATGTTCATTTATTTATAACTTAAAAAGTAACGAAAACTATACACACAAAATATTTCAGACGTTATTTCAAAGTCACATAGTCAAGTCCTTTTCCATAGAGTTGTGACTTTTCAAATTCACTTTAGTACAAATAACAATTAAAATGTACTATTAATCGATTTTTTTAATAACTAGTTATTTACAATCCAAACATTTTTAGTATTTCTTCTTCTTTTGATGATATGGCAATCAGCCGGATCAGCTATTTCTGCCAATGTCAAGTATTTCGAGTCTTCAATTCTACGAGTCTTCAAGTCTTCTTCGTGATGGAGTTAATGACAAAAATTATAAAAAATGTGGATGACATGAAATGGGGACCGTCTTTCCCTAAGTATTTCTTAATTCCTACATAAATTTCAACTGACATCTAATTGTCAATGAAAACGCATTAAAAAAAATTTTCTTGAGATCTCTTTTTGTTTTTTCGAAAGACGGTTCCCCTTTCATTTCATCAATTTTTATCATTAATTTTATCACGATGAAAACTTGAAGAATCGTAGACTTAAGATTTGAAGACATTAAATACTTGACATTGGCAGAAATAGCTGATTAGCTGTTTGCTGTCTCACCAAATAAAGAAGAAGGATAAGATGAAATATTATTTAGAAAATAAGAAGATCGATCGCATGGAGAATCAAAGACAGGTAGCTACTTCAGAATTTTTGATTGCCCATCGCTGCGTTCTGCGCGTCGGTGTGCCTAATTACTGCTGCAATATATTCAGCAATCAAACTAAGAAATAATCAATTTTCTATTAAATTTGTTGTCTTCAGATGCTCGATCTATTTCAGTTTTTTATAATCTACTTATCTATATTGGTATTATTATATTAGTCTATATTGGTGCCACATGTTAATTATTAACAAAAAAACATTTAAATATTCTATTAGTTTTTCTAGCTTTCATACTACAAGTTTTGCTTATTTGAAGCTAGATGGCGTTGTCTATCAGATGCCCGATCTATTTCAGTTTTTATTATCTACTTATTCTAATATTATAAATTAATAAAATTAGTATAAGCAGATAATAATAACTGCAATATTTGTGCCGGAGTTCGGACGTTTTCTACGTTGGTACAACATATTTATTAGTAACAAAAAAGCATTAAAATATTCTATTAGTTTTTCTAGCTTTCATAGTACAAGTTTCGCTTATTTGAAGCTAGATGGTGTTGTCTATCAGATGCCCGATCTATTTCAGTTTTTATTATCGACTTATATTAATATTATAAATTTATAATATTTTCAGCTATCGGTTGTCCGATCTATTACAGTTTTATTATCTACTTATTATAAATTTGAAGGTAACTCTTTCTCTATGTTAAGCTTTTACCGCTAAACCGCTGCACCGATTTTCTCCTCAAGAAATAATATCTAAAACTGTTATTTTAAGGAAGGTTTTACCGTGATAATTAACATCTATGCGAACGAAGCCACAGGCGTAAGCTTGTTATTTAATATACCATACGTCATATTTAATCCGAAGTAGGTAAACGAATTAATAAAATGTTACGTGATCGTTTATGTCTTTTGTTATCTGTATTTATAAGGTAAGTACTAAACCAGTGAACAACTTAGGTAGGTATAGGTAGGTAGATATCACCAGCGTATCTGATATTGAAAATAATCTTTGATTTTTTGTAGGTACGTAGGTAGATAGTATGTGAAATAATAATAGGTAGTACAATTTTGAATAATAATTAAGTATAGGTATTATACCTGATATGAAAAAGAACATGGATTACTCTAATTGTTACCCACAAAAGTATTGCTTATAGTGTTTAGAAGTACCTAACTAATTAAATTATACCTAAGTACCCACTTACGATAGATAATTGAATACTATCCTTATTAGTGCAATCCTTGTTTTATTTTTGTATTAGATTTAATTTGTTTAATTATTATTTATTCACTTAACATCTAAGCAGTTATACAGGTACTTAGTGAATTCGCCACGACAGAATGAAAAGATTTTTGTACACCCTAAATAGAAGAGGGTATTTCTTTTTTCTAAAAAATCTTTATAAAGTATAACATACATTTTTGTTTTCTTTTAAAAGACAACTCCCGCATTAGGAATATACCATTCCTGTGTCACGGGGATCTTCTAGGTGTACTATATCTACTCTATTCTGCGGTATTCTAGTTATGTTACCTAGCTAAGTAGCCTTTAGGTTTCTCTTTAGAAATGAGGCTTTGGCCTATTGTACCATGCTGGCCAGATCGATTAGTAATTTATCCGCAACACATTACAGGTATTTAAAAACATATTTATAAGTACACTTTCCGTCAAACTAGCAGATGTTTTATTTGTATTATAAAGCATAATTGCCACCGAAATATTTACCACGTGTGGTATTACAAACAGGGACCCATTTTAGTAGTAGTAATACAATTATTATGTAGACACTAAAGTACCTACTGGTATTAATTATTTTTTAGAGATTTAAAGAAGTTGTATAATGATTTAGGTGCAACAGAAGAAAATTTTTATGGAAAAGACATGCAGGTATGTAGCTACGGTTTATTCGTTAGTGCTTTTTCTTTACATTTTCGATTAAAATTAAGGGTAATCGTATATGAAGGAATGTATTGTACTAAAAAAGTTAGATGTCTGAAAGTAGGTTGTGCATGCCTAAGTATCATAAAATTCATTTACAATAGAATGTGACAAACATACCAATACCAGGTGCATTTTTTAATACCTAGTACATAGTATCTAGTGCACAAGTAGTATTTAAAAATGCAACAATAACACTACAGAAACGAGTTCTAAAATAAATTATTACTACTTAACAAAAATATGTTTGAAGAAATTCGAAACAAAGCTGCTCTTCATTACGGAATTCATTATTTTTGTAGTAATTAGGCAAATGAAACGCGATCGCGGCGTATCGCGACGACGCGCTGCGGAGGAGTCGCGCGGAGTGTACCTTGCGTGCAGCGGGGCCGGCCCGAGCGCTCGCGCTCCTCTCATTGGCTACAGCCGATACCGCCCTCCACCGATATTGAAGGCCCACCCGTTTTACAGCGCTAACCATCTCGCCTCCTTCGTTTTGATCAGTTGCGCCCGCTGCGTCGCGTGAAGTGTATCTCGTGCTAACTCTCACTGTAACGAACTGTAACGAACGGTGGTGTTGTGACAGCGAGTGTATGTGAAATGCTTGGATGGTGATCGAAGCATGGTGAATTACGTCAATCCGCTCGCCATGTATCAAAGCAAGCCAGGCGGGCAATACGGAGGCGGCTGGTATGGCTGGCAACATCAGAACTTTGAGGAGCAACAGTGGTGTGCCTGGAATGGTGCACCGGCGGGTGGAGAATGGGCGCCAGATCCCCATCATTTCCCGAAAAGAGAACCCGGAGAGAGAGAGATCGCTGATATGCCATCTCCTGCAAGGGGTGATCTTGCCAGCCCTAGTGAAGGATCTCCTGGATCGAGACCCGCTCAGCCGCCAGTTCCTCCTAGATCTCCATACGAATGGATGAAAAAGCCCAATTACCAGACAACACCCAATCCAGGTTTTTATTTTCTTTAATTGTCTAGTTTATAAGTCAACTTATTGGTAAAAAAGGCATCTACCTACACACGATACCAAAAATAAACAAGAACAAAAATAATTTATCCTCTAAACTTGAAGGTTAATTTCTACATATATTTAGTTTTTTTTAAGTCTTTCTAAAATACTAAGACTAATGTCAACAAAGTTTAGCAAATACTTAATATCCTCTGAACCATTTTGGAGCTACAAATTTTGTTGTAGTTTTTCAAGTTTTGATATCGCTTTTGTAAACTTGTTATATATTTAAATAATATGTTTTAAAGCGTAAACAGGTAGGTACGCTTAGCTTCCTGAAGAAACAATAAAATGTCAAAAAAATAACTGTAAGTCCATAATTTGAATGCAAATTTAATGTCTATAGTTATGTTATAAGGAATCTATGCTTAAAAATACTAGGTAGAAGAGCATACCTTTAATTATTTGAATATACTATTTCTTATATCTGTTAATTAGGTATCTTCCCATCCCTTTTATAGTTAATTGATAATTATAAAAAAGAACTTGATAACATCCCGTACCCCGATTATAGCAAAGATTTTCTCTTTGCTATAATCTGATTTGCTTTATCAGTTTGTTGGTTTACCTTTTTTTCAATTAAAACTTAATATAGTGTTTTTTTAGCATAGCTTGTTATGCGAGCACTAATTATCATAAACATAGGCAATAACAAGAAAGGATATTTATTTTATCTACACTTTTGACACTGGCATTCCTTGCCGTCGGGAAATGTATTTCATATATTTTTATTCCAAATTTCTTCGTTCATTCATGCATGGGTTATTACTTCAAAAGCTGTATGTTAGAAAACAAGTATATCCATAATAGGTATATTCTAACTTTTTAGATATGTAGGTATAATCACAATAGAATGTTAATATTCTTCAAATTCACGAGCTCTGTTGATAGAACAAGTTGTTAATGTTGATCTAATTCATTTGAAATATACACCTGTCAGACAAGGCTGTGCATCACTCAAAGGTGTGTTAAAAGAAAATGGAATAAGTCTACCTTATAAATAAATAAATATACTAGAAGAGACTGCGTCGCCGGCTCATGAAAAAGCAAAGAAATAACCTCGTCTTCTTCCTAGCCTTTATTATTCCCAAGATTTGGGGTCGGCTACTAGTTCAACCGGTTTTTCCTGAATATCAGTTTTATACAAGCTTATTATGTCTGATGCATATAAATAGTATCACCACCCGAGATTACCGCCTATAACATTAAACAAACAATACCTTATCCACCAATTGATTTCTATAAATTTTATTGTTGTTATACCCAAGAATAACATTAATACAATATTAGTTATAAAATTATTCAAATACATTTAAAAAATACATTCTTTTATTATTTATATACTTGGTTATACTGGGTTCTATTATAACATAATTATAAAAGAACTATAAAATAAACACTGAAGTCGAAGATACGCAGCTTGGTCTTGACTTTGTCTCTAAAAAAAAAAGAGCATGTCGCTTTAGGTTTACGAAAGGTAAACGCTTTCGATATTCTAGAGGCATATCTTTAGGTATGCTGAATGACAATATCAACTAGGCAATGATATTCACTGATTCCTTTAGTTTTCTCAAGATCCTTTCCACAGCAAAAATTGATTTTTACTTTGTCAATATAAGATCACTTAAATTGAAATTATATTTTAACATTATTGTTTTTTATTCCATTGCTCTGGTGAACTAATATAACCGTTGGGGTAAACGAGTTCTTGAGTGGAGACCGCGTCTCGGCAAACTTAGTGTAGGACGTCCACAGGCTAGGTGGAGCGATGATTTGCACAAGACGGCTGGCAGGAGCTGGATGCGAGAAGCCATAGATCGAACTAAGTGGCGTGAAATTGGAGAGGCCTATGTCCAGCAGTGGACTGCGGTAGGCTGATGATGATGATGATGATGGATAGTGTTGATAAGATTTATTATAAAAAAAGTAATTAGTTCTTAATACAAAATAAACTATAAATGTTGGTATACATGAATATCGAATGAACAAATAAAGCAACGTCGATGTGCAAGAGGTGTCAGTGATCCACTGTAAAATAATATTTATTTTCTTACGCGCAAAACTCTGTCACGAAAAACCGACCTCCTGAAGTTAGCTCTAATCAACATTTTAGTTTTTAAAATTTTTATCTTGTTATGCCAAAGAAGTATAACTTCTAACGCGTGTACATAACAGACACTTTTTTTAGTTTTAGTTATGAATACAAATTAAAACAATACATATAATACAAACGAATGAAGCATCTTTTTTCTTACGCTTAAACCTGGAGATAGTTGATTGAAAGTATGGCAACCTCTGCTTGCGGCCATTTTTTAACAGCTAACTAAGAATAATTGTAAACAGGTGATATAGAACTTTAATTTAGTATTAAAAATTTCAAATAAGCATATGACTGTAAAAAACTAACAATAATATACCTGGCATTTACATCTGGCAACCCCAGCCTTACGGCGGGCTGAGAGCTGGCAACCATCGTTTTTATCTTTTCTTTATATCATTTTATTTAAAGTGTCGTAAAATTGATAAAAAACATTTAGCTGCAATCTATGTTTCTAAGTTAATTTTTCAAAAATAAATTAAAAGTAATTGCGGGTACTTTTTTGTAGGCGACCTGTCCTATTTCATCGAACTTTCATTCAAAACTAATTCCATTAAAAAACAGATACCTGCAGAATCGAGCAGTGGGACTTTGTACTAATAGTAGTTGTGGAGAGTGAAGAATGTTGTCAAAAGCGCGCACTAACTCCTTCAAACGAACTCAACACAAGCATTTGACTGCTGCGGTGGCGCAGCGGTAGCGTATGCGACTGCTGTTCTTGAGGTCTCGGGTTCGATTCCGGGGTCGGATCAAATGTTTGTATGATCTACAAATGTTTGTTTTAGAGTTTGAGTGTTTTCTATGTATTATATGTATGTATTTAATATCAGTAGTCTGGTACCAATAATACAAGCCTTAGTTTGGGGCTAGATGTCCGGAATATTTATTATTATATTATTTGTTTGTATGTCATGCGTCGCAAGCGCATTGGGTGGTTTTTTCTGTTGACGGAATATAAAATCCCTTCAGATGTCCTGCTTCTTGGTAGTAGTAGTATTCAGGAGAATATATATGAGATGTTTCCACTAAAAAATACCCCGATGGCCGACTTTAGCACCTTACTCAGGGAGGACCGTCTTTGTGATTTCAGGTTCTTCTCGAATCGCTGTCATGCCATATCAGACCTTATTCTAACGAGGCGCACGATTAGGTTTGTTGCTTCGCTACTTGCTTTCAAATGAAATGTTTGTCTTTTGTTTCCAATCGGTGCCCAACATTATTTCTTCATTCGTCTCAATGCTGTCGGTATTATATATTAACTAACTAATATTATTATATCGTACATAGGCAAACAAATCCTAAACAGGTTGGTTTAGAAAACCAGTCCTTTAGTTAAACCAGTTTTGTAGGTACTGAAACATTAAATCAAAATTTTATGACGTAGAAGAAATAATTTCAAGTTCATTATACGTAGGTAGGTACTCACTTAATTTGTTTGATTGCAGTTATTAATAATAAAGCTTTTAGCTAAGTACTATTAAAAAAGATTTTTAATGCTCCTGATTTACCTAAAGACCGTGTTTTAATAACTCTATTGCCAAGTTACGTATTCACGTTTATAGCCCAATTCGAAAATAGCAACAACATCACGCGAGGTATAAAAAGCCAAAAAAGTATTTTTGGTTACATTTTAATAAATCTTTTTTGATATGCGAATGATTTTAAATGTCGCCTTAATAAAATATACCTAATATATGTGAAAATAAAATATACACTGTTTAGTTTAAACAAAAATAAAATAATAAATAACACAAGAACCTCATTAGGCATTCAATTTTAGTTTTTAATCGTGAAATGAAAAGAAACTAATTATTAACATGTAAATAGGTAAATTCAATAATAAGAAGGACATAATTTGTATTTCAGCGACATTACAAAATAATATAGTTACCGATTTTTGAAATTGTTAATAGAAGCCTAGTTGCCTAGTGATCTAGGTCCGTTTCTGATAACTCATCTCTTGTTGGAAAAGAGTACTTATTTGTTCTTTTTTGACCATAAAATTCGTAAAAAATGGTCCTGCATTTCAATGAAAGCATTGAATGGGCTATATTGAGTTGAGAGAAAAAATAATTAGACTACCTCTAATTTTACAACTGATCATAAAAAAATTAACAAAAAAGAAAACGTATTTCAAGAATTGGACCAAAGTCACTGTTCAAATGGGACCACACAGGAAACACTCGTTTCAAATAATAAAAGAATCATCAACATCGGTTCACCCAGTCGAAATTACTGAGCTAACAAACAAAACAAAATGCCATTAGTCAGTACTCCTTTTTTGAAGTCTGTTAAAAACGGCCGCCAGTGGTTAGCGATCCTAACTGTTGGTTCAAGAGCCGTGGGTTCGGTTCTCACCATCGAGTCGTGCAATTGATGTGTAAGATCATTTATTCTATTTCTGGGTATAGTTCATTACGTACGTACCTATTAAGAAATATGCTTTCTATGTATTTAGTATATATTAGTTTACACTGTAGTATATAATAGTCATACGTAATAGCTGTAATTGCTTCGTTGGAGTGGTTGAAGTATGTGACTGCCAATCAAGAGGTCTCGTGTTCAAATCCCGGGTCGGGCCAAAAGTGTTATTGAGTTTTTCTGATTATAAAAATACTTAATAAGAGCTCGGAGTTTGGAAGTTGAGGTCTGAACATGCATGCATGCTTGCGTGGATGATTTTTCAATCAATCCTACATAAGCCCATGAAATTAAGATTGGCTTTTAAAGCTCATCCAGACTTAGATGAACTTTTAAAGCTTTTTTGTTGTAATGTTTATGATTATTTAGCTTACTATCTTCTATTTTAGTAGAAATAGTTGGGCTAAACGTAATAGTCTCAAAGTGAACATTAAAACCAGTTTCATGCATTGTATAAAATACGCCGGTGAATTAAAAATTAAAAAGCTTTCAACGACTTTTAGCATATGATTGTCTAAACTGACATTTCTCGCAATTCCATAATATTTGAAATACCTAATTTCGTATTAAAACATGATGACGCATCTGTGCCTAACAATCGTCAGACACTTAAAATAAAAATCAACTCTAAGAAGTCGAATTAAGTGCTGAAGTTGTTAATCTAATCAATTAATGTTTATTAAAATCGGAAAGTCATTGCGGACAAAAAGGATATGTTAATCCAAGTTATTGTGATTGTACAAATGTCGGGTATTCACTTTACGATTCACTCGCCTTAAGTACTTGCCTACGCCTTTCATAAATGTTCTTGAAGGAAGGTAAAACACAAAGATAAATTTATCAAACTTTGTTCTTAAGAAAAGTAATTATCATCATCAGCGTACTGCAGTCCACTGCTGGATATTGGCCTCTTCAATTGCACGCCACTTGGTTCTACAAAGTATTGACTGCCTCGGTAGCGCAGTGGTAGCGTATGCGACTGCTGTGCTAGAGGTGTCGGGTTCGATTCCTGAGTCGGACCAAATGTTTGTATGGCCTGCAAATATTAGTTTCTGAGTTTGGGTGCTTTCTATGTTTGATATGTATATATTAAAAAAAGTATATATGTATTAATATCAGTTGTCTAGTCCCATAGTACAAGCTTTGCTTAGTTTGGGACTAGATGGAGTTGTGTGTTAAAATAATGCCATAAGGCGAAACCAGTCAGGTGTAAACTTAATTAAATATTTAAGTGTGAGTTTTATTCTAGAATAAATGTGTTATTTAAATACGTAATTAATACGCCCTCCTAGTATCTATTGACACGCTTGCCTCGTAAGCAGGACGGTTCTTGATTTTTTGTGTAAAAACATTTTACAGTGGACGTGATGAATGCCTCAAAGTTTTCAATGTAGGTAAGTATTCACTGTTTCATATCCTCATAATTAGTTATGAATTACATTTCATTTTAACTGTGTTAATGCATACACACATTTATAGAGAATACCTTTAAGAGTCAACTACGGAATTTTGACATTTCTTTTACTTGCTATATATCTAAAGGGCCATCCAATCAACAATAATCATCCCTGTCAACAAGCTAATATAAAAAAAACCCCTACGCAAGCACGTTATCGATTGATCACACGCCAAACATGCCTTACATCATTTTGAAAAAGAGCTGATACTCTTACACTGCTGGACCAATATTAATCAAAAATAGCTAAGAATCATCGCAAGGAAACTGGCTTTCAAATGAAAGCCGCATCGAAATCGATTCATTCGTTTGAGAGCTACGATGTCACAGATAGACACACACACAGACAGACAGACAGACATCGACTTCAAACATATAACACCCCTTTTTTGCGTCGGGGGTCAAAAGCGATATCCACTTAGAATTTTCAGTTTTACTGGCTTTATGCAAGACACAGTTCCTAAAAATACAAATACTGATTTACTCAATTTAAACAAAAATCACTTTAGAATGCGTTTCTTCTATTTCAACTTCTAATTATCTTTAATTTTAGTAATGTCGCTTGTACGTGTTGAACGAGGTTAATATCCATTACTTCTAATGCCAGTGGAAGTGATTGTGACAACTGTACAACAATAACAAAATGTAATACCACGTTATTTTGTTTATAGTGGCAATGGTTTCGGCTAAAAGTTAGGATTGTAAATCGTCTTAGATATGCCAATTGCTCCTAAATATAAATTAAATTATGAAACATTCAACTTTAGTACCGGCTTTTAAACTAATTACGCAAACTGGTCTTTATAAATTCCGGTTATATTAATTCCGGTTAAAGGTTAGCCGTTCGGCTAGAATGTTTTGGAATTAAAGTTTGAATACCTATTAATGATGTTTAATTAATTAAATAAATTTAGATGATTATTGTTAATTTTTTACTTCAAACATTAATTATAGTTTAATTTTAGGTATATATTTACCATACACATTTAAAATTTCAAAATGTGCGTACAGAATGGAATATACTTTAAAAAGTATACATACAAAGAATATACTTTAAAAAGGCAATTCCGAAAATGCAATGAAACCTGCTGGGACTGTGAGTTTATTTGCCTACACTTCCTCTCTAGTAAGTTAACAACATATTAAAACCCGTGTTGAAGTTATGGCATAGAAAATTTCTACTCAAATCGGAGAGTCACTACATGGGAAGACCATGGAAGACTTTTATTCAATAGTAAAACTAAACAACAACGACAAAGGTCACTTCTAATTGCCTTTTTTCGACAGTCATTGAGCTCAGCCTTTGTTGTAACACTGAGATATACTAAAAGAATAATCACAACAACTTTATTACGATAGAAAAAGGATATAAAGTTGGCAAATAACGTAAAAAACTTTGTGGTGTGTTAATAGAATAGAATAGTTAAAGAAAAGAAACATTCAAAAGTGTGGCTCGTAGCTAAATGGTATGACTGACCATTTCTTATGCTCGGCGCTTCACTCGCATTGTCATCTTTGGCGATTATTGGTTGGACCACAAAAAGAAAGGTCTTTCTGCAGAACTACGATATCGCCTACCTATTTAGTTTGCGAAGGTCTAATGACAGTCGCTCCAAGTGGGAAATTGAAGTTCAGCTGTATCGACTTAAAGCCTACTCCCACTAAATTTGGAAAGGCTTGGAACAATAAAGATGCAAAAAACATCGACTACTCTGATTTTGGCTCAATTTATCATCATATCTTAGCCAAAAGACGTCTTATGCTGGACGTAGGCCTCCCCAAGTTTCTACACTAGGAGTATAATTATGCTGTTGTTAAACATCCTTTTTAACCGACTTCAAAAAAGGAAGAAGTTATCAATTAGACTGTATCTTTTTATGTTTGTTACCTCATAACTTTCAACTGGGTGAACCGATTTTGTTTGTTATTTTATATTTGAAGCTGGTACTTCTAGTGTGGTCCCATTTTAATTGGTCTAGTTCTTGAAGTTGATCTTCCTACCAGGTATTTTTACTTCTAAAAGCAGCCTCAGAAATTCGTGTTGAGAGCCCCTTTGTATGTGTCCAAAGAAAGCCACTTCCTTCGCAACTATATTACCCTCTTTATACCTCTTATACCCTTTTGAACTTAGTTAATATTATTGAAATATATCACAAGGACACAGAAAAATGATCATGCTCAGCACAATAGATTAGATGACTGTATCGTAAAGAAATAGCTCTCCTGTTTGAGTTTGAATGAATGGCTCGGTGGCGCAGCGGGTTTCGGGTTTGATTCCCGAGTTGGATCAAATGTTTGTATGGCCTGCAAATATTAGTTTCTGAGTTTGGGTGTTTTCTATGTTTGATATGTATATATTAAAAAAATTATATATGTATTTATATCGGTTGTCTAGTACCCAAAATAAAAGCTCTGTTTAGTTTGGTACTACATGGCGTTGTGTGTTAATGTCCGGAATATGTATATACATATTTATTTATTAAAAAGAATAATTATTATTAATTAATATTTTATTTACAAAACATTTCAAAAAAATATAATTATACAGCTTTTTACTTCTATTATTATATTTTAAATTTTAATTAAATAAACATTGAAATATATTGCTCAATTGTGTTGTCTAAAACAGTGACGTCACAAGTTTGTATTTAGTACATTTTTCATACAAAGTTATCGTTTTGAGAGATGATAAAAAGTAACTAATTTCACTGAGGTATCATTTATCCTAGTTTGTCCTAGGTGGTACTCGAACCCACAACTTCTTGCTTAGCAGTCAGAGTCACCCGCCATTGGACCAATAGACCCGTTAAATAGTGTGTTTGTAATGTAGTAGTAATGAATTTCCCCGCTTGTGTACCGAATACCAATCTAGTGGCTTATTTGTAAGTCATTAAATTTATTTATGAGTACTTACTAGTTGAGCCTTGCGGTATTACCCACGAGTTTTGTTGCTTTTGAATCGGATACTGCCCATTATGTCGAAAATGTAAAAAATGACACATGCATTTAGTAAACAGTGTTTTTTTAAATATTACAAAATATTATCTAGTTTTATTAATTTATTTGTTTAGATTTAAACTTTTAATGTTGATGATGATAAACCCTACTTATAAAAGGATTGTGTACTTGTATGTCAATGCAATGGTTGTACTGAAAATTAACTGATATCATAGTTGTCTAAAATGTTTAAAAAAATTACGCAATCTGTTTGTAAGCTTAGTATGGGTAGAATAATATTTTGCGACAGTAGTCAGAAACACGAATTATTCAACGTTCCATAGAGACAATTTAGCCGAAGAACAGACGTGGGGTAGGAACATTTGGCGAGTGCAAACGAAAGAGACAGAAGATAAAAAGAGACAGAAATATACTTGGTGTCATGTCGGTCAGAAAGGCGTGGTCTTATTTTAAAACCGACTAGTAGACGCTATGAGTAATAGAGCATAGGAATTTTAGAATTTCCTTAGTTTTTGGAACAAAAAGATATCATGGATAAATAGTTATTTTAATGTGGGTAGGAACTTTAGACTAGCTTAGCCCCGCGACGTTTCCCGTTGTTGATGTCTTAAAGGTAGCACTACAGGGTTCAGGTAGTGTAATATAATGCGTTTTTCGAAAACTCATTTGATTAATGTTTAAGGAAAACAATAATAAATTTAACAAAAATAGTTTGTACAATTGATATACAAATATGTATATAACGAATAGACTATAAAAACGTAGGTATAAAAGACATAGTATTTATTTACCGAGGTGGGTAATCTAAATTTTTTGGATGAAACGTAATATTAAAATATCTACTTATAATTACATTTTGGAGAAACGTGTAAAGAAAATTCGTTTAAAAGTCCTGGAAAAAGGAATCTCGTCTGGTGTGAGGCAATAATGTCTTTAGTGCGTACTGCAATTGTGTAATACGTAAAATAATATATTGTACAAAAATAACAATTGTAATGGTTCTGATACACTATTACATACCTATGCACCGCTAATCAATTTAAACTCGACTGCCACAAACAGTGTCTTAACTTGGATTTCATATACCCACTTCTGGATCCCTCACTCATTTCACCAATAATAATAAAATAAATAAATATTTTCGAACATTTTAACACACAACGCCATCTAGTCCCAAACTAAGCAGAGCTTGTACTATGGGTACTAGACAACTGATATTAATACATACATACTTTTTTTGTATTTACATACATATTGTACATAAAAAAACACCCAAACTCCGAAACAAATATTTGCAGATCATACAAACAATTGGCCCGACTCAGGAATCGAACCCAAGACCTCTAGCACAGCAGTCGCATTCGCCACCACTGCGCCACCAAGGCAGTTAAAGCAATACCGGCAATTACATAACTAAAAATAGTGAATACTTTAACTTTTTTAATGGTATTATAAATAAAAAAGGGAATGATAAAACAGATGTAAGGGGGGTATACCTACCGTAATGCGTAAGTAGGATATCTCATAAAAGATGTCATCGAACCTATACCTTTTTGAAGTTTATGAAGAACCTTATGTGACTTATTAAGTAATAGAAGTGGAATACCATAGCTTATAGTCCCAAATACTAAGTTCGTTTTCATTAAAAAAGCTTTTATGTAGCATCCACTAAAGGTATGTTAACTTTTATGCTATAGTTACATAGAACATCTTTAGAATATCTAACAAAATATGAATACATTTGTGGCGACTACCATATACAGCGGCATCATCAACATATGATAACGCCATCTACCGAAGCTACACTGAACCACGAAGTCACGTAGTGTACGAAGAAGTTATTAATCCTGCATCGCGCAATAGAAGTTCTCGCCAGTGGCCCGCCAGGCATGATCACCTCGCCTGGTTGGAGGATCCTCCCTTTGTGTTGAAGGGACGTATGACCCGTTCCCCCACAGTGGGCTGGTTGGCAGTGGCCCTACGGTTGATGTTGGGAAGTTGTATTCTATGTTAATCGGCGTGAGAACTTCTATTCGCACACATAATATAATTTTTTTATGAGCCATTTATAATTATTTTAGAAAAATAAATTTAACATTACTAACACGAACACAACAATTTAAATAAACACAGCGTCTCTTTGCGGAAACCCTTACTACATCACACATTTGTAACCGTCACCCCAAAAAATAGGCAGATAATTTTAGCAAGTTGTCGCAATTATCATTGAGTATAAAATTAGATGCGTTATTTTGCGTTTACTGGAGCCGGAGTGTGTTAACGTGTGTCCTGGGAGCTGGTACAAGGAGCGGCAATTAATCCGCGGTATGGGGGGCGGCGTTCCGGCGACAATCACCGAGAACGGCGCCCCTGGGACCCAACTGAACAAGTTAAATCTTTGCCAACTAACTCCTCGCGCTCGCGCTCCCGGCTACACTCCAAGCACAATTCGATATTACTTGTTCCATTTGCCAAGTTGCAGACTGAAAAGTTATTTTACCTTTTAGATTTTTAAGTTCAAGAAGCTGTTTGTAATACGAAGTTTAAGGTACTGGGAACATTTTAGTTAACCTGGTCTTATTTTTCTGGATTCCTTCTTTCTCTTTATTACTTTTATTTTATTGATTTTTATTGTATGTTGTTCGTTATTAATCTGGTAATTTTTGCATTCAACAGGCATTTTTTTGTAACTGTGACTGGCTGCACCACTAATTAAATATCTAGGTGAAAATTCTTACTGTTAATAAAGGTCATATAATAATATTTTAGATTTGAAACATTTTAATAGTAAATTTAATATTAGAGCTCAAAAACCCGATCAAAGCCGTTAAAGTTGTTAGATTTGTTAGGGAGTGAACGATACTTTAACATTTACGAGAATTAAAATCGAAAGTCAACCAAACAAAATATTACGTCACAAGCGCATAAATATCCATACCAAAATTAAAAATTTCACGCAAAATTATACACGAATATAAAAACACTAGGCCAATGCTTATGTTACATCAATCCAATGTCAAGTTTACACATGTAATACATGTTTGTATTGTAGTTGTGTCCACAACATCCTTCCCGACCGGCTTTTTGTGTACCAAAACCTTCTACGTGTATTTATCTTCGTGTCGTGTTTCCACAATCTTGGGGACATTTAAAAGAGATAAATCTCTATTTGTCTACATTCACCAATCCCAAGTCTCGATACGCCCGGCGGGAGATTACCTACTGTCGAAATGTCTCGCTCGCAAAGATATATTATGTCAGGATTGATAAATGAATTACGAAACACAAAACATGACAAACGAGAAACTTATCACAATAACTATCTCCACTATTGTTGTTCATTGACTGTTGACAAAATATTTTAGTTTAACATTATTGGCGGGTTACGAAACATCTTAAAGTGAAAAGCATTCTGAACCAAATAAAAATACGCTCTGGTCAGTCTCCAGAATTGATTTCAGATGGTGTTGATAGTTTTGCTTTGTTTATGTGGTGTTTGCTCGCTAGGGGTTCGTAAAAAATTAGAAGTAACGACATTAGACACGATTATTCTTCTTTATGTCTGTTAGATTTGTAAATTGACTTCTTTTCGAATTTCTTTTGAATGTTGTTTGTTTTCTTTCAAAGGTATGACGCTGGGTGTGACTGCTGTTGTGACTAAAAGTTATTATTATGATAATTATCTTGCTAATTGTGAAGAGATTAGGAGCACCTAGTCTATTTACAATTCTTTTTTTTTTTTATTTAAAATAGAATAACAACATACAATAACAGACATAAAACACCCATCAAACCTGTAGTGGTTTATCTTGGGTGTGAGTGTACAATCCTCATTTCATTTTTTTTTTACTTTAATTACTACATGCACAATAAGAACAAAAAATCAGGTAAATATATGAATTATACAAAATTGTTGGTAGCACTACAATAATTAATAGACTCAGGGTAGGTAGGCGAACAAATATTTCTAGCAACCGGTACATTTGTTTACGTACGATGAAGCTAATATTTTTACCTAATGTTACGAGGCTCAGGGTCTATACAGTATGATTGGTAACTATTGTGAGTTTTTTTTTGTATAGTAATTATTATATTTATCTTTATTCAATTATAGTTCTGTAACAATGTTAGCAGCATAGTCCGATGCTTAAGAGGACTAATTTGTGTCAATATTTTGTTCGCTATTGATAATTTGGGATCAAGCAGTTGCCTACAACACTTAGTTTCCATTTAGGTTTATACTGACTTCTTAACAAGATTTATAATATTTTGCATTATTAATTAAATTAATTATATTGGGTTATGATTAAAAAAAAAATTAAGTACATATATACCAAATCCTTAACAATTATAATAATAACGTTATTTTTCGTAAAATATTTGTCGGTATTTGTACCTACATTTAAGCTTTTAGATTTTGTCGTAAATGTTTAACTTTGCACAATTTGTGGAAATCAAATACAATTTGATTATTTAGTTCATTAAGTTGCGCTTCTTCAACAACTGACACCTAAAATTTATTAATCTGTGCTCGGTGATCCCTACTGAGTAATATAACATTTTATATCCATCTATCAACATTTCAACTAATGCTAGAAAAGAGAAAGTTTGGATAACATTTTTCATATCTAAAAATGAAGCACGTTTTGAATTTTTTTCATGTTTACTACCCCAGAACGCCTCCATGTATTTATGAACCGATTCGGGTTTTTTTGTTTAGTGCCCGTAGGCCCATGTCGGTTCCTTTCAAATATGTATAAATGACACCAACCTAAAGGTGAAGAACTACAGAATACAGTTCTGTTTATTTAAATTCGTCATGGTGTAAGCGCATTGGAGTCGGTAGATTTTTTTTAAATTACTCTTCATTTGTAATTTAATTTTTCAACCGGCCGTAAAAAATCGCTGATTTTAACATGTTAGTGCGTACAAAAAGAAAAGATATGCCTTTTTGTATTTCTGACAATATAATCAAAAAGATGATCTTAATTTGATAGGAATTTTATGTTTACTGAGCAAAATCGCTGCTAAAAGCTAATTTATTATAAATGTAAGTCTACCTTAAAGGGCTTATTTCAAGTGCCGATCGACGCCTAAATGAAACTAAAACCGGAAATAAAGTTAGTGGGGATTGTTTTATAGCCCGCCTACTGCGAGCCTTTCCGCCCAAACACCGGTTCCCCTCCTTAGGGACGGGGAGTGCAGAGAATTCGCTGTAATAATTTTAATTCATCCTCTTCTCTAAGGGTTGTTTAAACAACATTCCTATCTATATCAGTCAACTTTGATTTGATTTGAATTTAGTAACCTTCTGTGTTTATTTCAGCTTGATTCAAATCAGGACAATTAGAAGTATTTTTGGGTGTATAAGTATGTGTGAGTTCAAAATGCACGAGTACTTAGTACCGCATGGCCGGATTTTTAATGCTGAACGAATATAATTATCTTCGTTTCTTCCTTTAGCGCATACTTTGAAAACTGTTTACAAAACAAGACTAATAAAAATATTGCCACAAATCGCTGAATCCTATTAGTGAATGTCTTCTGACGCTCAGATAATAACGATATATGAGATAAAACGTCTACAGATTTTATTTTGACAGTTCCTATTGAATACAACTTGATAAATTCACTATCTTTAAGAGGAACCAAATCTCTTTCATCTTGAACAGTAGTATTAAAAACGCTTTTGGACCTATTTATTACAGTGATAGCCGATAGTTGGCGCGCCCTCGTCCATCAAAAACACGTTACAGGCGGTTACAAGAAGGTAACTACGTGATATGACGCGTATTTGAGTCAACATGTTCAAAGACGCCGCTATCACGAGCGCCTTGCGATAATCGAGCGTTAACTGAAAGTAGGATTTCGGCAGGCCGACAAAGCCTCGGCCGTCGCTGATAAATACCGATTAATAGATTTCCTTTCACAACTTAACCCGAGTACATACATGTTCGACAAGCAATCGGTAATGATCGATAAAATGATACGCATGTAATCCTATTTTTTATCAATGGCACGGATGATTTTTAGATTTTATTGGAATTATGACTTATCAAATAAGTTTAGTTTTAAACGTCACGAAATTAATACAAATGTGAATTTTATATTGTAAGTTATTCAATAAATAATAGTAAAACTAGCTATTTAATCTAGATCTCTATAGAATGTGTCATTTTGTCGTTGTTGTTTTGTATATTTTGTTTATTTAAATGGAAATAAAAAAACTCGACGAAAACGAAATAAAATCCTTCATTTATATAAAAATATAATTGTTACAATTATTAGTTTATACTTTTTAACTGTAACAATATTTTATTTTATATACATACAGAAGTTTACCAAAAATAGGTGTTTTTTCTACTTTTATTATAGTTACTTATACGTGGAACTTATGTAAAAGTCCATACTAGGCATATCTAATTCCTACTGTACTACTAACGTAGGTAGACTCACTAACTATCAGTGGTGTTATATATTGTTTTTTATAAAAATACCTTCATATAGACACACGTACACATGCAAACTACCTAATAATACCTACGTAAGTAACAAAAATTTCACCGAAGATAAATTTTAAACTTTTTTTGTATTTTAAAAGCCGTCCAAAGTCGATAGCAAAATAATTGTATTTCGTATTCGTTTCGTATTTGTGTTAGTTAATAACTGTTTAAAATAATCCATCTAAAACTGACTAGATTAAACATTTGGAAGGTCTTAAAAATTTTTACGGCAGATTTTGTATTTAATATTTTATTTTTTAATTTATTTACAAACTTTATGCACTACAATTGTACATCGGTGGACTTAATGCCCAGGGCATTCTCTTCCAGTCAACCTTTGGGTGATGTAGATAGTTACCGTCTTATTTTTGAAAAAGGTGAAACCATTTTATTTGCCGGTTTAGTTTCAGTTTGTTGGACTGTCCTTTTATAAATATTAGCACAGTTGATGCACTACAAAAAAAGTCATTTGAAAAGTTTTTCACAATTCTTCAAAATAGAAGTATTTTCAAGGCATATGTGTTAAAAAATACCATAGCCGTTTTCTATGTAGTGTCTCAGTTTTGAGAAGTAGAAACATGCTCAGAATTTACTACACGAAATACATTAAATGTGAGATACTAGGATACATACTTAAATAATATATTAAGATAACTATTATTATGATTACTGATGATATCAAATCTTGGAACATTCTAAATGTACAATTTTATTGCTTTGCAATTTAAAATCCATAAAATTTTATTCATAACTTATGTTGTAAATTAAGTTAGAACTTCTTGCCACATTTGCAGGCTAATAAATTATTGGTTTCTTTATTTTTCAAGTCTTATAACTGATTTTTATATAGTCCTCTTAATTATTTTTTTTATTGTGTGACAATAGCATCTATATACCTACTTTTATATAACGTAAATAAATAATTAATATAATAATTTGACTATATTTGTTATAATACATTAATTGAATTTTGAGTTTGATTGTTTTGGACGCGCGATGTTTATCTACTTATAAACAAATATGTTTTTCGTTATCATAATACCCATATTGTAATACTAATAACATGTACAAGTGGTATGCAATGCACACTAACAAACACTTATTATATTTTACTTAGTTATATATTATGATAACTTACATAATTATATGAATGATTTACTGTGGGAAAATGGTTTGATTTATTTTCGAACTGAAAAATATTTGTTTTACAATAGCAACTCAAATTTAAAAATTTCTACAGCAATTCTTCATAATATACCTTCACTATTTTAAAACAATGTTATAAAGATCTAGCCAGACATGTAGGTATATATCAATTTAAACGCTAAACTTTACGCGATAAGCTTTTATTGATGCCTTAACATACCTGTAGATATCAATCGATTACTCCATCTATTCTTTTATACACAATACTACCTATCTCATCGGTAAAAAAACTTAGATATTAACTTCGTTCAAGATTTTTCAGTTCAATAATCTGCATATAGTTCAATACTTTCCGTTAACGTTAACGTATATACTTTAGTTAGTGTTTCAAAGTCAGACGGCAAATTCTTGCATATTTCGTTCGAATATACCTGGATTATGTGCATATTATCTCGCATATACAGGCACGCCAAGTATGCCTTCCTTCGTCTAATATTCTGTTTATCTGTCAGTTGGGCTATCTTGCCTATGCACCTATTTGTCCATGATAACCACTGACTAAACAGTTTCGCCGCCGCCCTCCGGCGCGCCCGCCCGCACTGTTTGCTTACACAAACATCATTTTTTTTCTCCTTAAATCTTACACTGATAATACTATATTTATTTTATTAGTTGCCCTATAAAATTGCATTTCCAACCTTTGATGCTTAAGTGAGGTCGTATTCATAAAGATAAAGTGGTAAATCATATGAATAAAAGGTGGTTAAACTCACTTTATGTACACTTTGTCACTTCTGAGGCGGTCGGTCATCTGAAGCTTTTATATCACTAAAGATTTTATATTCCGTCGCGTTTTTTATGTTTTTTGAAAGATGCGCGAGTACAGCGAGTAACTTGATAGAGAACGAGCAACGATGAGTGTAATGCTTTTGAAAAGCCAGATCTTGAAATAGGGTAAAAGAGTTGCGAAGTTAAAAAGTTGCACATGATTAATTGATCAGGCAGAAGTATTTTTAATCATCACAAGCTTTTGCTTGCGGTTCCGCCCGCGTGTATGGTGGTTATTGCGGTAAAGATAGTCTAATA
Organism: Hyphantria cunea; assembly: GCA_003709505.1. Taxonomy (NCBI): domain Eukaryota; kingdom Metazoa; phylum Arthropoda; class Insecta; order Lepidoptera; family Erebidae; genus Hyphantria; species Hyphantria cunea. The sequence goes on from PKRV01002337.1 coordinate 24,848, forward strand.
AATAAGCCTACGTCCTTCTTAAGAATTATTAAGTATCTCCGTGCCAAATTTCATTGAAATTGGTGCAGTGGTAATTGTGAAAGTGTAGCAGACAGGCAAGAGTTACACTCCAATTTACAATATAAGTATGAAAATATGGATATTTTAAAAGACATAAATTAACTTATACACTTCGACATGTAAAAGATATAGATAGATTTATATTTTAAATTTAACAATATAGATTTGTAAATTGAAGAATGTGTACGGAGTCCATGACTATTAGGCTGTCTATCTATTATTATCAAATATTTAGGTATTACTATTGTTATGCAACTTAGTTAGCTACTTTATATACATAGCAAATAACCCAAAAAGGATAATGAATACACATACTTCAAGCCGATACTTACCCTACCAAACGCCAAAATTCCATTGTATGACACATGATGATTATTTGGCCTATGTACCTATGTCGGCCTAGAATTATGATGTGTATTGTTACTTCAAATTCGTAAGAGATATTAATTATATAATAATTCAATTAAAAGAAGTTTAACAAATGTTTTTGTTAAAACGGACTAATAACAAAGATCGAAATGTTATTCACGCCGACACGCGTTTATAGTTCCACTTAGCGCCTGCTATCAAACGCCGCATAGCCATCGGCCGATCTAGCGTCTATAGTAAGAACACAGTTTGCTTTACTAGTTATACACTACCCCCTTATGTTTGCTCCTCTTGCCGGAAATTTATTTTAGTTATAATTTTCTGTCATTCATGCACTCTAAAGAGTTATCTCATAATGTTCGAAGATGTAGGGTAACATGTCATCGTGTTGTCTTTTGGCCCTCAGCAGTAAAGACAACGACACTGCCTTTATTGTGTTGTAAATATTTAAATCCGACGTATATCATAATATTGTATAACGTGTCATAGCTTAATAAAATTTGATAATTTTTTTACAGCGCTTTAAAGCAATTGGCTAGGTCAGTTACCTTTTTGTTTGTTTGTTTTTACATCATATGGTGTTTTGTTTATGGTCTTATATATAACATGTTACACTGGGATACTAATATTACATACATAAGTTTTAATGTATGTCAGCTATCAGTGATATGCGATTTCGTTTGAATCTGTAGTCTAGCGTCTAAAAACAATGTGCCTAACATACACACGTAGGTGTAAATTAATACTAAGTATAAAATTCCAGTATCCATTAAATTATTTTAAGGGGGATTCACTACTTGTTGATTTTAATAATATTTAACCAATAACTTTGTTTATTTACTCGTAAAGTTTTTCGTTACAATTAGGTATTGATAAGTCAAACTTGCGTTTAAAGCACACCTATTTGAGGTTAATGATTATTTTATCTTACACATTCTGGTCATGGAATATGTCAACTTTGTTCTGTGAAAATAGAAGTAGTATTAGTTGAAATTCGTAGTGTTACGTAAATTTTTAATTCCTCAGTGATTCTCTTGCGAGTGACAAACATAATTTATGAAGTTCTTAATACCGAGATAAGGAATATTTACACACTCCGAGTAGGTACACAAGGAGACACCTCACCTCTGTCTAAGTGTTATGTACATAGATATACGTATCTTGGTAATTTTACTCGTTGAGAAATCTACAGTTCTGATAAAAATTGTAAACAAAAATTAACATTTTCGACACTAAGAAAAAATTCCTTGTTACTTACAGATTTAGTGTCTAATCTGTGTGTTCATACAAGTGCAATAAAGTGTCAATGTAAATATTACCTATCGTTTAGAACACTGGGTTTTTTCAGTCTCAGTGCTTTTACGTATCTGCGACCGGTACACAGACTGGTAATGGTGATATGGTATCATACAGCTAAAAGGCTTATGTGTTAACTAAATATATACTTAATAGTTAACTTTCGCAATAATAATCATTCTTCTTTACGAGATAGACCGTCACTGACGTGCAATGACAATCATAATTTTATAAAATTTAGAAGAAAATAAAAATTTGGTAAAGAAAATTCTTACATTCTGAAGTCTTTCAATCTTTTATTTAAGGTTACGCTAATAGTATCAGGGTTTGACAGAATTTATAAAATAAATTAAAATTGTTGCTGGTAAAGCAGAAATGCTACGGCCAATAATTGGGGACCTTTAGCATAATATGCTGATGTTAGAAAAAAAAAGGGTTGGGATTTTACTGAGTCTATATTAATCAAGACATGAAACAAAATAACGCCCAATTACCTATTTGTCGTTTAAAAATTGGCAATTCTGTCAGAACTTGGCAGCAAATTTTCTGTTTCCTCTTTTCCATCTCATTATTATTTTGAGTCAAATTGATGGAAAAATTTAGCCTGTTTTCTATATTAAACAAGGCACTTCCAATAGTAACAGACTATTATACAGTTCACCATAACCATCATTATTATAAATCTGTTTGATTCTATTTAAACTTGTTTAATAAGCTATTCTTTGCAGTCAACAATCAATTAACTTAAGCAATACTTGAAATTCAAAACGTTGTTTGAACAGTACACATGACTCAAATACTTATAGATGGATTTTTAATATAGAGTTATATATATAAATGTACATTAAAGGTTCGTTGTCTGTCACAAGGTGTGGTCTACTGTAGATCCATGCTAAGCCGAGAGCGCGCGGCGCCCCTTTATCCCGACCGCCAGGATTTACCTTATCGAGCCCTCGGGATTCGTGCCCTCGCAGTCCTACCCTATATTACACGCAAGCTCGGAACGAGAATATAAAAGACTTTCACGAAGTAAATCGACGACTTATGTCCCACTCAAGTCGTGTTATGTTTTTGTTCAGTCTCTTTTATAGCTGCTAGAATAATTTTAGAACACAAATTAAGTAAATATTATGACATTACCTACATTTAATGTACTAAATGTACACGAGTATTGTCTTTTTATATATGAACCTGCCCCAAAATGATTCTTGAGCATGAGCAGAACCGAAGTGTTGGTCGCCATACTAACAACGAATTCAGACAATGCAGCATGCATTGTTTGCTTTGCTTTTAAATTTCACTTAGTATATTTAAGGGTTATCTAAACACAAAACCTTTACCGTCCCAATAATATATTCTTTTCTTATACCGAATTTTTTTAATAGCCGAGTGGGAGCACTCTATAAAACCAACGTCCACTTACCCTGAGAAATGCTAAAAATATAAAATTAACATTAAAAAGTTTTGAAAAAATATGTCACTAAGAAAAATAATGTGCAATGCATCTTTTGTTGAAGGTAAGACACGCACGAAGGATAAATACCGCGTCGTGTATAGCGACCATCAGCGCTTGGAGCTTGAAAAGGAGTTTCATTACAGCCGATATATCACCATTCGTCGCAAAGCTGAACTCGCTGTTAATCTTGGCCTCTCTGAAAGACAGGTAAATCAATTTCAACAATAACATCATTGCATGGTATCAAAAGCATCACTAAAAGCCTTAAACCCACTGCTGGATATAAGAGTACTAAATTGTGAAATCAATAAAAAATTACCTCATTTCAAAATCCATATGCTTTCAAATATATCAAAAAACCTTAATCCAACCGTCACTAGTTGCATGCTGCGAAAACTCCTATTTTAGTCGAAACTAAATATTTAATTATTTTATTTTATAAGTTTCAAATCGTTCAGCAGTGGACGGCGATAAGTTGATATGATGATGATGATTTTGCACATAGATATTTTGCCGCCGATCTTGAAACCTACGTGAGACATAATAAAAAATATGACTTTATTCCAGGTAAAAATATGGTTCCAAAACCGACGAGCCAAGGAACGTAAACAGGTAAAAAAGCGCGAAGAAGTTGTCATGAAAGAAAAGGGCGACCACGCATCGCTTCAACATGCACAATTACATCACGCAACGATGCTACATCATCAACAAATGATGAATGGTATGATGCATCACCATCATTATCATCAGGGGGTATTGCAGGGGGTACCAGACTCCCTTGTGCCTGGTGTGCCACCCGTCCCGCTGATGTGACCACAACAATGTTGTGACCACAGTGACTTCATATAGTGATTTATATGGTGACCAATGTTCAGTTAGAAAAAAGGCCTATGTCAGTGTATCGTTCTTATATAAAATGTGTTATTTAAGTGCAATCGTGAGCGAGTACTCGTTTATGTCGATTTTCATGATCATTATGAAAACTATACACTTTAATACTCTAGGTACTATTCGAATAATAGTTACCTAAAGGCTGCAAGGAAACACGTTTCTGGCATTAAGGCTTTACTTATGAAAAATATACACAAAAAACATAATCTTAAACCACTTTTGTAGCAACTGTGTCTTTGTAACAACTGTTTTATAAATGAATTTAGCCTTATTGTCAGAAAAGTTTACCTATTTTTTTTAGTGCTAGTTATACATCTAAGCATTCATGCCTTATAGCTATTTCAGTATCGTATAGTCTTTTGTTAAGATACCATTTCATCTATTGAATTTTGTCAGTTGATTGTAAATATAGAATTGTATATTTTTATATTATTACTATTAAGTATTATTAATTGGATTACCTTTACGGTTAAATATTATTTCTCAATGCTACAAGTGCCTTTACTAGCAATTACTTTTTAAAGTTGTTGTTTTCATATATTTGCCAAATCCAATTAAATCAAATCTAAATTGTTTCTAATGATAGTGTTTAGATCCAAATTAATTTTCATTGCGAATCTCATATGAAATTAATTACTTTCTACGTATAGGTTTTCACAGCAATGAAATAATTCTATATATATATGTATTCATTTATTACGCAATAATAGTCAGTGATCATTGCATTTGTGGCCTTGAGAGGTAGGTGCAAATACTTTTAATTTCAATGAGATTATTTTTAGTATAATTGTTGTGTACATATTAGCATAAATCCTAGCATAATTTATTCTTATCCCAATGTTTATAGAGTTAGACACATAAAAAAAGCAGTTCACAAACTAATCATCCCCTAAAAATATAATAATCTTTTTCATTTGTTTACTTTATACATCTGTTAAGTTCACAATTTTGACATAATCGGTAATGCAGAGCATAAGTTGATTTCTTAGATAGAAGTAAAATACGATAATTATTTATTGAGTAACATTCAAGCCGTTACCTAGTCCGAGTGATTGTTTACCTTTTGTTTTGTGGTAAAACATTAAAAGGAATGTCCTGTGGTACTAGCTATAATGTTCGTTTCATTGTATTTGGGTATAAGTTAAAACACATTGTGATTGTGTCGGTTTTGTGGTTGTTATGTTTAAAAAGTGAAAATGTTTGTGAACACATGAAATGTTAGAATTTACGACGCACTATCGCGAAACACATTTGATGAACTAAATAAAATCATGTTAATCTACACTAATGTGTATAATTTTCCCCAGTTTTTATTTGTAAGGCACATGTGACAAAGATTCGTCTTTACGTACCTATCTTCTAACCCTCATATTTATTAACGCTATTTAATTCTAAGCAACGACACCGTGTTTATTTTCAACTTTAATTTTGTAAGTTTAAAGTTGAAAATAACACCGATCCGTTACTCAGAGTTAAAAGAACGTTTATGGATATGGAGGTACATTATAAAGTCGCTTTATACGTCTGTTTAAGTATCTGACTTTTACTACATCATGATTCGAATTTTGATGCACTACTTATATTTTCAAAGAAAATATTAAATATGTTTTTGTTTAAATTTTAATTTATTAAATTATTTTACAAACAAGTCGTCAAATTTACATTTTTTTATATATGATCAAAATCTAAGTGAGGCGATTATCATATTTTTTTGCGAATGTAGACAATGCAATATCGCAGCATGGTGACCTACATTATGGCCACATATTGAGATGCTTCTGCATCATTGTGCCTCAGGTCTCGCACTCACTAATAAAATAAAACAAATGCTATCTTTTTAGGTTGGTTATTTGTCAGAGGGTAGTATCGCTCTGGTCGAGCTGGCCCGTTCGTGCTAAAAACCAGCGCGGCGTCAATTGAAAATTGTCGTTGCTTACGAAAACTAAACTTTAAGAAGGTTAAAGTTTTCAACTACCATGTCAACGCTGTACTTCAGTAAAAAAATTAAAGACTAATCTAGGACGAGAGAATTCATGCTGTCGTGTTTCGTTGGTGACTGCGAGACCGGAGGCCCAGTGATGCAGAAGCATATAAATAGGCCGCCATAGTGCGGGTCACCATGTTGCATTGTCTGCATTCGCAATGAATATGGTGACCACTACTCTCGGATCCTGCTCATGCTCTCCATCAGGCTAAGTACAGTCATGTTAGCAGGCCTATATATATATATATATATATAAAGCTTATATAAAAATAGCAAAATATCGGTGGAACAAAAAAGATATATGAAATAATCGTATGTTGAGTGTTATTGGACATAGTCATCGTTCACAGGATTTATTCCGCTATGCGTCCAGATCTATATCGGCAGACCATCATGCAGTTTGAAGGAATTGATATTATTCAAATGAACGAAGTTCAGCATCATTATCCCCATACTTTTGTTTGAGTTCGAGACAGGTGAGTTTACTTCCATCGTTCTTCTCTATTACTTACATTATTATTCAGGTAGTCCTACATCTACACTAATATTAAGAAGGGTTAAAGTTTCTAACTTTGTTTGTATGATTGTAGGGGATTATTTTCAGAAGTACCTACTGATCCGATCCTGAAAATTCTACACATTCACTAACAGAAAGCGACACTATTCAGGAGTTGCATTAGTCATATTATATTATAATTGAATTAAAAATTCAGTTACTAATAATAGTAATTGTAAATCAAGAAAAGCGGGTGGCTAGTTTCTTTATAGAATGATTTTGTGGCTTGTTGCTTTATGATTGGTTACCCGATGCTAACTACATCTCATTGGGTATGAGATCGGTACTCGTACAGGGTCTGAAATAAAAAAAACTGTTAGAAACAGACACGGATCAATTTCGAAGTAAACGTTGTCTTAACAACGGAATAGTCTTGAAATAGTATAGAAATACTGAAAATTTCATATATTGTATTGAATTAGGTTATACTATCAGAGGGAAAGATACAGTCGGTAAAGTATTTTGTAAATTAATCTAAAGCTGTTTTTTTTCTACTCCTTTGCTGCCGACTTCAAGAAATTCCTTCTCTTTATCAAGATTGACTAGACAGTTGTTCTTTTAAATATGCTATCAGATCACTATACACAACGTAGACTATAAATTCCAGTTTCTGGAAAGGTGGCACATTAACAATAATTACACAGATATTCCACAAATACAAACACCCAGAGCGTTTCTCTTTGTCAAACCAAACACTTTCACAATCTTTTTTTGCAAGGCATCCCTTAACACACTGTTATAGTTACCGAAACATAATGTAACATTGAAAACAATAACGAACGAGGCAACGACTTCTTTTTTGCATTTAGGAACAGTTTGGATGTGAACCAACATCTTTCTTCTCTTTCATTAAGTTATTGAAGGATTATTATTAGATCAACAAAAATATTAGCAAAAAAAGTAATTTATACTATAGAAAAAAATTGTGAAAGACTTTTGAATCAAATCCTTCGAAAATCTGATAAAGGAATTAACCACATAAAAAATGGCTGTGCGCCTGTTATATGTAATCATATGTTTTTGAATAAAAACTAAGCTACTATTCTACTTTTAGTTATGATAATAATTATGTTTTTTTCGAAAAAAAACAACTCTTAAATCTTAAAAATAGTCAAAAATAACAATAGTAGAGACTTACAATAAGTTAAAAATTTATTAAAACATAAATATGCAAAGCAAAGGAATTATACACGTACATTATAAATGTATATCTTTAAGATATAATCACACAAAACATTAAAGGCTACAGTTCTATTATGGTCGCGCTACAGTGTCATCGTCTGAATACAAAACAACGGTTATTTTGGAGCCGATTAGAATAAAGATTTTATTCTGTTATTCTATTTTATTTATTATTAAACATAAATTAACTCTTTAGCCTGAAGAACTTTATCAGAAGAAGAGTGGCAGCCATTAACTGGCTGAAGTGGAGTTTTATTTTCGAGTTATCTCATTAAACAATTTACACTTGTGACTTGTAGCCTGGACCTCTCGTATCTACTAGAATCTGGTCGGGTATCTAGGAATCTAGGAAACATACACAGTAATAAAAGTGTATATCCATACTTATATAAAATTGTTCACTTGTGTAAACATGCTACGTTCAGGAATTGAAGTGGTGAATTGAAGAATTATTTTAGTGTTTTATAGTTCGTTCATCTAAGAAGTAGTATAAAATTACGCTATGATCAATAAGAGTAGTGTATTCATTAAAATTGTAACAATAACACTGAAAATTAATTGCCTTTGAGAAACACAAGGAACAAGAAAGAAGTTGCGCGGATTACCTAGGTACAGAAATGTAATTTAGTATAAAATTCAAGTACATTTAATTTACTGATAAAACACAGAAAATTGTAGATGAAATATTTACTTACTCATAGCGTCAGGTGGGACATCAGTCTGAAAAGAATACGGCTTTGGTCACTCCAAATTTCAGGCCGACCTTCACTTTTTTAATATATATTACACTAATAATCCCACACATCTCACTTACAGTCCTCTAATCTCAAACTAAGTATAGTCTACGGCGACCAGAATTCTTAAAAACATACTTATATGTTCAATAATGAACAAATATCATCCTCCGAGTATTACCAAAAATTTGATTGGGGACGGCTTTTAGTCAAGTTTCAATTTTATACGTGAAGTGACTGTCTTTTAAAACTCTACATACCAAGTACTGCACAATATTGAAGTTGTAAGAAACTAGATGTTTCTGGTTATTTCATATAAGAGAAAGATGTAAACTGTTGCATATTAGCTAATGAAACTATACGTTTATTCATAATCGCACGCAGAGAGGCATGTGCACATCGTAGGGCTATTGTACTTTTCGTAATTAGCGAAAGTTACAAAAGTACTGGCCATCTTAGCCACATCCTGAATTATTTAGATGTGTCGCAGCTTAGGTGGATTATTTCCAAGTACTAGTATCTTTACGTACTCCTAGGCTAGTAGTTTTTAATTAAGTGATGACTGTATACCGACGGTTGTTTATAATCAGTTGTGTTAAGTACCGACGTGTTGTTAATACGTGTAACAAAAAGTTTCGAGCCATATGCAATATACTCTTAAAGTACAGCAAACTTCAATTGTACAAAATCTTGTGCACCTGATGTTCAATTATTCGCATGTATGTGATGTAAATCACATTGTATACATTTACGCCCATAACCCCATAGGTAGGGGCATACGTAAATGCGTGTCAAGCAATCGACACAAGAAAGAAAAATTATTTCATACAGAAGTGTAGGTATATGGTTAGTCACGGGGCAGATTTGGTTATTAAGATAAGGTGCCAAAAGTCTATAAATTCTAGCTGCCTCTGTATAGTTATGAAATATTTTCGCAAAACATGTCGGTGATTTCTTTATGACTTTTGTGGTCATACTCCGTGGAACAAAATACGCCTATACATTAGGTAATATAAATGGTAATATGATTATTATAACACATTAAGAGTGAATTATAATTATATTACATATTTTATTAGTAGACAAATTATCAATTTTAAGAATAAAAAAATAGGCAATCTGATTTTAAAACTAAGTGGGTGTTGCTAACGATTTCAATTAAGTTGATCTTTTTATATATCCAAGAATTAAGTATTTTTTTGTAAACTAATTACTATTTTTATATGAACAATTTGTGCTCTGCTGAAGCCCGTAGTTATGCTCCATCATGAATAATATTAGATGTCGGTTTAAAATAAGAATGTTATTTAGGATCGTTACTGGTATCCATAAAACTAAAAACAATCTTTTGAGTCATTTTAAATTAACATAACTTAATTTTAAGTAAAATAATTAAAAACACTATTCTTCTAGTGTATTTAAAACTAAGTAACTAAATTTTAAACTAGGTAACTACGAACAAGTTACTGGATTCGAGACTTACTACATTTGAAATTGGAACTGACGCGTTTTAGTACGATTGAGAACACGAATGGGAATTGACTCAGGATAGAGATTATTCTAGAAGGGTATCATTCTAGTGTTTATGTACTAAACGACAATGTAGGACTGACCATTGTTGAGACTGAAAAAAATTGTCTACAAAATGTATCTATTAAAATAGATAGATTTTGTAGACATTTTCTTAACACATCATCATTCTCCAAGTTTTTTCTTAAACTAGGTTCGAACTTTCTGTCTACTACGAATTCAATGCCTTTAGATCTCCACAACACAAGAACTTCTATTAGATAGACAATTTTCAGATGTTAAGGACTCCGACTACTAACAACTAATGCAATATGTAATTGCGGCAACCGAGGCCGACGCTCAACGTTTCTTTGAGGCACAAGCACACACTTTTATACATCGGCGGACTTTATTTATACAACAGAGAATATCTGTTATATGTGTATACCTAATTCTAACGCGAATAAGTCCTGCTATATAACAAAAACTATGAGTCACCCATTCTAGAGTGTATATAGTAAAATAATCTGGCTAGGAAGACTTAACTTTTCAATGTAGTTTGATTCCCGTGGGAGAGCCACGCTTCGGCACGAATGGGCCGGCTCGATCAGAGTGATACCACGGCCCCACATAAAACCTGTGTGAAACAGCGATTACGCTCTGTTTCACCGAGTGAGTGAGAATATCGGCGGAACACATCCCTTCCCCATCCCTTCCCCATCCCCAACCCCTGCCCTCATTACCCTCTCAATCTCCCAAAGGTTAGCAACGTCCTTGTGACGCCTCCGGTGTTGCGGATGCCCATGGGGTTTGGTTTGCCTACAATTCCATAAAAAGAAATTTTGGCGAGGCAGTTAGCATAATGCAAAGTTGAGTAATTCTAAACACGAGTAATGAGTACGAGCTTTTCTTATTACTTATACACAATAATTAGTAAAAACACTGAAATATTCATAAGTTGACACTTACTGTTTGACCGCAGCGGAAGTAAAGCAAGCTTATAAACGCTTACTTTGAAATTAGACCCATAATGCTGACTTAACATCATTGTCAATAACGGAAATACCATTAGGGATGTACCTACATATTTTTACACTTTAGATTTGTCTATGATGACTCACAAAATTACTTTTTGGATCTTTGGATAGAAAGTTGCGTAAGATTAGTTGCTAATGATTTATATACTGAAATGGAAATTTCAAGGGCAAAGTCGGAGCATCTAGCTGGCGAGAGGCTTGAGCGTCTTCCTTCGGCTACCCAGGCGTCTGGCCAAGGCTATCGAAGAAAATTTTTATGAGCCATCCTTTCTATATAGGAAATAATTTGTTGGCCTACGACGCAAAGGAGAAAGCCGATCTTTTGGCTAAGTACTTTGCGTGCTTTACTTCTGATATAATCCGTTCCGATTTTCTATAGGTACTTCGTGTTCCACAAAAACTTATCATTCGTGGAACTAACATAACTCATAATGACTTTGCGTTGTCGTATATCAGTCCATACACCTCTTACCTAAGAGTAATGAAAGTTTTTAAATAAAGATAAAATTAAGGAGGTTGGTATAAAAAAGGACAAGATTTTAGATCATACATAAATACACTCAAGTCTATACCCATGTATATAGAGTGTAGTGGCGATAAAAGAATCTAATAAAAATAAAACTTTGAAGAATTATTAATTTAGGTCTTAATAATAACTAATAAATTAATTCCCGTGATATCAGACCTCGGAGTGCTTCATATAACACTAGTACAAAAACTATATAGGAACGTAATGTTACACTTTAACGTCTTTTATTAATCTTATTTTTTGTCACATAAGCTTCTAAACCAGATCGTGGGATAGAAAATAAATAAGTAAAAGAAGAATAACTAAAAAAAAAGTATGAATGAAAGAATAGATGTGAGCAGATGGCCGGCCTTTTTCTAGCACAGAGAATTGGCAGTCAACGTTTTGCCAACAGTCGTTTGGGAACGCTATAGTAGGCGATGATGCGGAGAATTTTTTTGACACTTGTGTGTAAATATTGCTCTTGTTTTTTTAAATTTCCTAATATTTTATTTTTATTTTAATATAGGTATAAATTAATGATAATCTATTTTAATATAGGTATAAATTTATATTTTGGTAATAATGTAGGTGAAAGAAAAATAACTAAAAGAAACTTTAGTTATGTTACAGAATAAAAGAAATACCGCTTAAATCTTATAGAAAATTCGTAACTGGATTAAAATCTTTAACCCAAATATAGAGTTCTTCAAGAATAGTTCATAAATAAAAAGAAAGAAAGAAAGAAATAAAGATCATCGTTTATTTCATCAGCGATACTTTTTAAAAGTTTAAGAAAACAGACTCAGAAACGCTGCACGCGGTACTTTTTAAGTTATATTATAATTACATGAACATATTGTTACAAGTTCTGACAAGAGTGCAAATGAAATATGTAAACAAAATGTCTACTCATTTCGTTATTCAGGTAAAGCAATTTTATGTATCTATTAAAAAATGATTTTAGAATTTTCTTCAGCGTCAACCCTAGAGCACATCATAGATATGCACGGAAGGAATGTGAATGCGCTAAATGCTGAGTAAACCAATGCTTATTGAGGGCATTTTGAGAGATTCATCAAAGGTACCGGTGCTTTATATCTCACCGCCCACTGACGCATCAGCGAGGGACGCCTTGATGCCTCATCCTTCTTACTGACATTCATGCAGGAATTAAATACAGGAAAATTGTGAATTCCAATAACATTGAGTGTGTGAAGCTGCTTCATTAAACCTATATTTTTTAGAGTTCAATAATTTTTTTGCGTAATTTTAGCACTTTCGGCGTGTGGACATACCTAATCTTCAATTTAGAGTGTTCGGATAAAAATTCTTACGCCAATAAAAACAAATTGACTGCGTTTTATATCAGTTTATGTAACCTAATACAATTGTTGCTAATAAAAGGTATTGATTATCACTTTTTCGTTGGCATTAATTATATAATAAGTATTATTTAGCGTAAAGGCTAAGCTATCATTAGATATGTAAAGAATTAAGCAAATTTATTTTAATTTGTTTAATTTAAATATTTTTATGAAAATTGAAAACAGTTCCGGGTTTATCAAAGACTAGATACTAATGTTATGACCAAATATTTACGTTTATTACGAAATTTACGTTTGGATTATTACCACTGGACCACGCCATAGATACAGAAAGAAACTTGTGAAATTAGTACACAGACATGTTTTTAATATATTTTGTAATAGTAAATCGGGCGTGACAAAGAGAACCACCAGTAATAAAAATATAATTAACTAGCTAACCTGTATATCGGTTATCGCAGTAGAGAGTACCTCTATGCCAAATTTTATTGAAATTGGTGCAGCGGTTTAGCCGTAAAAGCATAACAGACTAATAGACAGACAGACAGAGCTCTTTCAAGTTTATAATATTAGCGTAGAAGTATGGATAGTCTTCTTTGGTAGATGCGCTATCTAACAAAAGACTTAGCGAATTATCAACATAATACCACACAAACTATTAATCCCCAGGTAATACAAATTGATTTTTTATAAATGCCTGCCAAAGTGACATTACTCTGACTGATAGAAATTATGTATAGAATCTAGGAATAACATCATCATTATCATTAGCCTATCGCAGTCCACTGCTGGACATAGCTGCTCCAATTGCACGCCACTTAGTTCGATCCATGGGTTCTCACATCCAGCCGTCTTGCGCAAATCATCACTCCACCTGGCCTGTGAACGTCCTACACTATTTTTGCCGAGATGCGGTCTCCACTCAATAACTCTCTTACCCCAACGGTAATCGGTTCTACAGCAAATGTGGCCAGCCCACAGCCACTTTAGTTTGCTAATCCTGTGGGCTATGTCGACGACCCTGGTTCTTTGTCAGTTCACCTCGTTTCTGATGCAATCCCTTAGAGAAATAACATCCTTATTGCAAATGCAGACGATGTAGCATAGTGATTCACACTATAGCGGCCCTGTAAGACGATTTTTCACGACCCGCCGAAAGGATTCGGGATCATAATGGTAGGAAAAATGATTAAAATTTGTAATTAGAATATGAAATACTGAAATGTAAGCGCGACTGTTCAACTTCTTCAGTATCCCAGAACAGTAAAATACAATACATGGCCTCATATCATATTAACAAATGAGCTTATACGATATAATATTGAAGGATTAAATGGCATTTAAATAAATCAGACTATCTTGCAACACATTTTGCAACGACCGATAATCGAATAAATGTACTATGTTTGTATTTAGTAATATTTGAAAGTAATGGTATTGATGTTATAAATAAAAGCGACCACCGCGACGCCCGCGCCCGCTGCGTTCTTATACAGAGGCTAGGCGCAAAGCAAACAGAGCTTCAAATGTTTGCCTTCGCCCTCACTTTGTTTGCCCTTTGACAGCAGTCTCACAGGTCGTTAACACGTCACGCCTAACTGGAGGATACTGAGAACGTGTATCTATCGTAGGTACAAGGTCTATCCAAACTAAAGACTATTAAACAATACAAACATACGTCATTGTATCGAAAATGAGATAATACATATATTTAAACATATCGACTTCAATAATACTTGTAGCTCCAAAATCACTCATAAATTACAAACAGCCATGAATAACACGTAGATAAATAAATAATCAGTTGTTATCGTGTGCCTTAGGTACATTTAACTAGGTAGGTTAATCCTCTTGATTTGATATCTTGATAAAGTCTGGATTATCGGCGAACATGAAAGCAGCTAAATTAATTTTTAATCCTCGCTTTCCCTTCGTCACTTGGCCATATCTTGTATATGTAGGTACACAAGTCGCTGATACGAGACCGCGCGATATCAAGCAAGCCGACGCGCGTCGACGTAGCAGGCGCCCGCGCAACCTAACCATAAACTTTCCTCGAGACATGTTCATTAATTGAACTTTATGGTAGGCTATCTTCTCATGATTATACCATATTCTATGGTAGCAACTTGTCATAATATTAATATTGTTCGTGTTACTCAGATTAAAATAAAATATACGTCGTTTATTAATTCAATATCTGGACCGTAAAGGAGTAATAATAATTTCTCTGTAAATTACTTTAAAAATCATGAACATATGAATAAATCCAAAAAGGAAAATTTTATTTCTTATCACAATTATTTAAAAATCAAAATATTTTCTTAAGATTCTAAAACCTCTACGGGTAGCATAACTGCGTCATTACAGATTTAGTCCTACGGATGTGCTCTTTTAAATTTGAGAATAATTGAAAGTTTCCACCAACCATATAATATTATAAACTCGAGCGTAACTCTGTGTGTCTGTCAACTTTCACAGTAAGCCGCTGCACCGATTCCAATTAAATACTTTGATTCTGGAGGAAAGATTTATTGTTTAATTTTTTAAAGTCAATTTTTAATAGCTAATTCCTTTGATTACCATATCGAAGAGAGGTGCAAACTTACCTTGGCTGCGTTTTAAATGTAACTAGTTTTTCTATATATTTAAGTATTTTTAATCAATCTTGTAATAGGTAATAAGTGTGACTGTCACTCTGTCAAACTCCAAACTACCTACAACATTATCATTCGATTCTAAGAGATTTCTAAATCATTTTCGTAATTATCATATTTGCATTTGGGTTTTCCTGTTGCAATAAGCTCATGGTTTAAATGAACTTTAAAAAAGACAACGTGTAAGAAGAACAACCAATTATTCCGTTTCAGTCTACGGCTGTTTTTGTCTATAACATTTAATGGATAATATTCGCTTCCTCACAATGGATGGAGACACGGCAATAAAACCGGCAGAGACATAAGAGGCTGCAGAGAGGATGCCGGCGATCTCGGAGCCTACTGCATCAACCCCAGCTCCCGAACACGGTTTTAGCGGGATGGAGAAGGATTCCTCGCTGCGACTGGAGGGACGGACCAGTGACGAAGATGAGTCCTGCGCAGTCCCTAACTACACAAATATCATCCAAACCAACCTCCAGCACAAACAAATAGCAACGGCGACCCTTATCCAGGAGCCTTGGATTAGGAAAAATTGGATATGCGGCCTGAACAACATTGGCGGTAAGTTATTGGTAAATACGACTATTGACAACCCGCGGACCTGCATTGTTATGCCGAAAACCATTCCGGCAACCATGCTTAGCCTGTAGTAAGACATTTGTTCTAGGGATTTCACTGCAGTAAAAATGTACACAGAAAACCAAACTGTCCTAGTCTTAGCCTCAGTGTACATGCTTAGTGATGGTGAAATTCCTGCAAAGGAACTATCAGAACTAGTGCAACACTGTGACACTCAGAACTGAGAGCTCATCATCTCCGCAGACTGCAACGCACATCATCCTCTGTGGGGAGTAAGGATTAAAAAAAATGGGGTGAGTGATTAACTGATTTCTTATTCAAAACAAACATCAACATTCATAATGTTGAGGTTTGTTTTGACACAGCACTGGGTACTTCCAACATAGAAGCAAATGTACAGTCCCTAACTTAAGCCCTGGTCAGCAGTTACAATTCAGCGTGTCCCTTGATAACTCCGAAAAACCAGGGAAAAAGTTCATGGTGGGGGCCATAACTTGAAAGACTACGTAAGGGACTTAGGACACACTTCAACCGAGCTAAAAATTGCAGGACAATAGAGAACTGGGATAATTATAAGGCAGCACAAAAACACTACAAGAAGTGGATCAGATTCCGGAGAACTGAGGCCTGGCGTAACTGGTGTAGTATAAATTCGATAAACCAAGCTTCGAAAATTAAGGACATCCTAACCAAGGGTGACTTAAACCTTCTAGGTCTCGTGCAGTATTGTTAACTTCACTTCCCCGGATGTCTAATAACATCAGACAGGGCACGACGAAAAAATACAGCACACCAACAACCCAAGAATGGGAAGTCGCATACAATGTAGTAAAATAAAAATCATTTATTTTTTTCTCTCATACAAAATTACAAATATCTGTTAAATCAAAATATACACAGAAAATTCCAGAAAACAAAAGATCTATATGAGAGACTGGTTTCCGTACTAGGTAGAACTTGTATGACAGAATAACCAGCCTCTAGCCACCCTTTATACCTACTTATCTAACTCCAGATAAGTAGGTAAAAAGGGTGTAATAAATTTAATGGTTTCCGTACATGTGAGATGAATAAAACGAAAAAGTTTGGGTGAATATAAATGTGAGTGAGTAAGTATTTTATGTTTGTGTGTGTAAGTGTGTGCCTGTGGGTGGTGTATATATGTATGTATGTATCTATGTGCGTATGAATGTGTGTGTGAGTTACCCCTCGAATGATGAGAACCTGATACCAAGCCAACTTATCCAATGCTGAGTGCTGAGCCAATGTGTTCACATGTCTAATTCAATCAAGAAGGCTCACGTAGCAATTTCTCAGTCTGCTCATAGTTTAAAGATTTAAGCCAGTGTGAAACAGTAAGCTTGCATTGGAATTTCGAAGAGGAGTAAATACTCAACCTTTGATTTAATTAATTGTAACGATAGTAACCGATGATAAAGTCAAATGGGCGCTTGAGAGTTTCGAACCTTTTAAATCCTCGGGACTGGATGAACTCTTTCCATCACTTCTACAGTGGCATCCTGAAGAGGTAATTAGACATCTAACACCCGTCTACAGGGCTTGTATAGCATGTAAATACATACCAAAACTATGGAGAGAGGCTAAAATAGTCTTTCTATCGAAACCAGGTAGAGAGGACTACACACTAGCCAAGTCATTTAGGCATATCAGTCTCACATTTTTTCTTCTAAAAATTTTGGAAAGATTAGTGGACAGACACCTACGGAATGGAGTTCTTAAGAATACTCCACTATATTCCCAACAACATGCATATAGAAAAGGCAGATCAACAGAGTCGGCCCTTCATACGGTAGTACAGTAAGTTGAGTCGGCTTTCGCAAACAGATTATCAACAATAGCGCCTTCTATGCCTATGAAAGGCGCTTTCGATGAAACTATACACAACAGCATAAACCGCGCCCTCCAAAAATTTAGGGCCTAACCAGTCATCGTGAACTAGATCACTGAGCTCGTCACTAAAAGGGCGGTTCAGACAGCGGCGAATACTACTATGAGAGCAAAGGTAGTCAGAGGCTGCCCACAACGTGGGGTTCTAGCACCGCTTCTATGGATAATAGAAGTAGACAGCCTCATAAAGAGGCTAAATGATCGAGGATACACTACTATCAGTTATGCGGATGACCTGACAATTCTGACAAGTGGGAGCGCGGAAAAACTACTTTGTAAGGTCATACGTTAGGCTTTTCAGATTGTAGAAGAATGGTCAATTGAAAGAAAGAATCAGTACTTATTCTCTTTACTAACAAAAGGATCAGATGTACAGCTACCAAAATTATTCAATAACAATCTCTCCCTGTCAACTCAGGTAAAATTTCTGGGCCTTATTCTTGACAACAGATTGAACTGGGCGAGTCATATCGAACCAAAGACAAGAAAGGCCTGTATAACCTTCAACCAGTGTTGAAGACTAGTTGGTAAAAGATGGGGTCTTAATCCAAAGATCACAATTTGGTCATACACTGCAGTTATCAGACTCTCTATCACCTACGGAACAGTTGTGTAGTGACCCAGAAGCTTCAGAGCTTTAGAGTATATCTTGCACTTGAGACCTCTAGATAGCAGCTGCCCTAAGACTAAGATCAGACGGACTAGGGAAGATAAACACAGAAGAAACTGTATGTGTTGCTTCTGTGTTTATCTGGACTACTACTGGATATAATAGCTTCGATCGAAGACATGTTGACATAAAGTTCTGCAGGGGATCTTAAAGGAAATGCCACTCATCCCCATCACCACCCATGGACAGAACTTTATGTCAACATGTCTTCGATCGAAGCTATTATGTCCAGCTATCTGCAGAAGCAATAGATGGCTCTGGCGTCGGCCAGGTTAGGATATACACCGACAGCTCCAAAACACCAAACAGTACCGGAGCAGGCGTCTTCTCGAATGACTTAAATAGCAAGATATCAACTACTGTAGACAATCTAAACACAATCATCCAAGCAGAATATGTTGGCATAATTAAAGCAGCATAAGCAATTGCTACCAGAGATGTGAGAGACTTTAACATCAAAATTGTCTCTGACAATGTATCTGTGCTTCAAGCGGTGCAAAACAACAAGATGACTTCTGCCCTCATCAAGAAGTGTCATGACTACCTTCAGTCCATTGCAACCACTGACAGAGTTACCCTGTAATGGATAAAAGGACATAGTGACTCAGTGGGTAACGACGCTCCAGATGAATTGGGAAAAAGGGGATCGGAAACGGTAGTTTGTGGTCTGGAACCACTACTATCCCCTTTTTACTTATCCCTCGGGCTTTCGACCACCGGAGTTTGAGGCGGGGCGGTGTGTCGGAATCAAACCGACTGAAACCACACGGTGTACCACTCTGCGCCTGAACCACTACTACTACTACTACTACCCTTGCCCCAAGCCCAAATAAAATATGGCTGCGCACCATTACCAAAGAAAAACATAAAACACAATGAAAAAAAATGAAGGATACGGGCAAGCAAAAGGTGCAGTTGTGGTAGCATCAAGAAGACCGGCCCGCAACCTTATTAGACTAAAAAGAAACGATCTCAGGAAGGTCATAGGCATCCTGACAGGGCATTTTCGCGCAACAGATAGCCCTCTGTGCACGGTATGCCTGAAGGCAGAAGAAACACAACAACACATTCTCACAGAATATAGAATTGTAGCTGGGAAGCATGATCAGAATCCAAAGTTAGTGGCCACTATACTCATTGCGAATGCAGAAATATTTATATGCCTTTGAGACCAGCATTTCTTAATGAAGAATTCACACTGCATTTTAAATCAGCTTGTCGATTGAGCTTCATTTTCCATTAACACTCATAAAAATGTCGGGCGAGTATCTGTGCCACTATATAGTCACGTCTCACTTTGAAATAAAATGAGACGAAATTAAATAATTGGTTATAATATTATTTCGTCGAAAAGTATGATATCCAATCGTCCCTTATAATGATCAATTAAAGGATTTTAAATTACTTTTACATCGCTTGTATCGGAATTGGCGAGTATGATTGAATGTTTGTAACCTATGGACATTGGTGACGATGGTGGAACAATTATCATGCTTAATACTATGATGTTTCATTTTTAATTTCTCATTTTTCTTTATTTTATGCACTTCATTCTAATTTAACCTTTAAGTGTTGTGATATGTGAACTTATATACTGTGCCCACTGTCTGATTCCACTGTTGCCATTTGTAGATTTTATGGCAACCCAAGATACAAGTGTAACTTAATTTTTATGTCACTAACAAGTATTGTAATATTATTGCACATGTGTTTCATTTGGATAAGTTATCTTCTAACAGATATCACCAACAGTCTTCTCAACATGAACGCTAGGAGTATTTCATACCAACCTGGTCGTAGATACTTCTTTTTTCCGTGCGTAAATCTCTAGAGTACCACCCAGCGTATAGATGTTGGTCTCAAATCGACTAAAAACCAGCCAGCTCTGTCCTAGAAGGGAAATCTCTGATACCCTGACTGACCTCGAGCAATATACGGCATATAAACTTTTTTGAGTGTAGTTACTCCTTCAATGTTAATATTAGGAATCGAATAGGTACCTCATTAACAAAAATTTTATATACAATTAAAAACAGGGCACTTTCGAAATTACATTAGTTATTTGGGCTTTTAATAACGCAGGTCATGAATATGTGATGCGATTTGACGCAGACCAAGATTTATATTTATAGCAGTTTTAATTTATGGGCCGTTATAAAACACGTTGGAACTCAGTCGATCAATAAGGTAGGTGCCTGCCTACCTGACGCCGCGCTGTCGATGCTATATGAGGTATATACGTAGATATATAACTATGTTGGTCTCACATACATTTTAGTGCATATGGTGCTTCCCTTTAAGAGGTTGTTACACTAGCCGTAAGCACATGGTTATGATGAAAATTGTAAACATGGATGTAAACCATTGTTGGAACTCCAATGAAAAAAAATATTGATATACTAGCATGTACCTATAAATAATAGAATGAGACTTAATATAGAGACAAAGAGAGATATTTGAGGTTTTTAAATCTTCAAAATTTCATATATTTCATAGGAAAATTAGCGTTTTCATATATTTTATAGGGAAATTATATAATTTAAAGTTTTGATTATTGAACGAACGTGAAACGAAACAAGGTTTTCCTTTCCCACATTCGTTCAGTAATCAAACATATATAGTACCTAAATGTAAAACCGCCCTACTCGACTCTAATTCCTATCTCAAAGAGGCAAACGTTTCCATATTGTTGAAAAAGCCCACACAAACGGACATTCATAAAATTATTAAAAACATTAAAATGAATAAATCTCCAGGAATAGACTAATTTAAACCAACAGATATATAACACTTTCAGAAACACTTTCCTATGTAATTGCAAAATTAATTAAGGAAAGTATAAAGAAGAGATCATACCCAAACGAACTTAAAGTTGGAATAGTCAGACCAATCTGTAAAAAGGATCACGTAACGAATACAGCAACTGTATGCCTATTACTATATTATCTATAATTGACAAAATAGTAGGAAAATACATTTGTAATGAAATTCATAATTTTTATAGACAACATCAGATAGTATCACAGAACCAATTCGGTTTCTAGCCTAAAAAGAGTACAACACAATTACTTTCCAGGTTTACAGATTATGTAAATAGCAGATTTTATGAAAAAAAGCATTTTCTCATGTTTTTTATAGTTTATAGTAAAGTATTTGACACGTTGAGACATGACAGGCTGTTACAAAAGTTAGAATGCAGTGGCATACGCGGTTCCCTTCTAGCTTTTTGTTCAGACTACGTAAAAAATCGATCTTATCACGTCAAGATAGATGAGGCATTGAGTGACCAGGTTAAAGTTACGGAAAGAACGGCGCAAGGAACGTTATTAGGCCCTCTACATTATCTTGCTTATGTGAATAACATGAACAATGTGTGTGACAAACTACGTACCATTTTGGCAAAAGTCTTTATACTTAAGTATAAAATACCTTTCGCTATTTTCTTGATATGTAAACAGCCTCAGCGGAAATCATTATACTGTATGGGACGTACGTTTCAATCATATTTGTATAAAATATATTTTTTACAACTTCGTTTGTTAAAGTCTATTGTACCTAGGAAAATTCAAAAGCATTTTATTTATTTATTTATTTATCTTTATTGTATATACATAGTACGAAATGGTACAACAGGAACAATCACACAATATGTATAACGATTGGCGGTCTTATCGCTCTCGGCGATTTCTTCCAGACAACCGTAACACGGAAATGTGTGTTTCAAAAATTTTCAAATTTAGGGTAGTTTACATACAGGCAACACACAAAACATATAAAAAATAAAAGAAAAAGAAAAAAAAAACAAAAGAAATAGTAGCGATCTATACACAAATGTTAGACACTATTCATATTACACAAACATACTTATACCTACACAAATACATATACACACTGAAATATATATATGTATGCATACACATACAGACTAGTACTAATAAAACATAAAATTAAAGTTTAACATATTCACAATGATAAGTAGTAATCCTTCACCAGCTTTTTGAACATATGCAAGGTTTTTGCTCGTCGGATATTATCTGGCAAGTTGTTCCAAAGCCTTACCGCTTGCACAGTAAAAGACTTATCTACAAACTGAGTGGTATGTGCTGGCATTTTTAGTTTTAGATTCTCCGATGACCTCAGGTCTCTGCAATGTGTACTTTTTAAGAATTGAATACGTTCTTTGAGATAAGGGGGCGTGTGAGGATGAAACAGAACACTGTATAAAAGAGTAAGAATATGCAGATTCCGGCGAAAGCGTATTTGTAGCCACTTGAGTTTAGAACGAAACTCTGAGATACGATCATATTTACGTAATCCAAATATGACTCTAATGCGTAAGTTTTGAAGTCGCTCAAGTTTGTTCAATTGGTCTTCGGTGAGGTCCAGATAGCTGACATCGCCATAGTCAAGGATGGGGAGTAGAAGTGATTGTGTGAGCGCAACTTTAGTATTAGTTGGCAGGAAATTCCGTAGCCTTCGCAGAGATCCTGCTGCAGCAAATAGTTTGCTACTTACCTCGCCTATCTGAGAGTTCCAGGATAAGTACTTATCTATACAGATTCCCAAGTTTTTCACCGTATAACTATATGGAACAACCGTGCCGCTGCAACACACAACTGGTATTTGGTGAAAGTTAACTTTGCAGTGCAGCCTGGAACTACCCACTATCATGACTTGTGTTTTGGTTGGGTTTATGTTTAGTCCATGCTCCCTACTCCAGTTGCAAATTTGAATTAAGTCTCAATTAATGACGTCCACCGCTTGAGTTAGATAATCTGGAGTAGCTTGTGAATAAATTTGGAGGTCATCTGCATAAAGATGGTAGGAAGAAAGTAGTTGTTTTGTGATTGAGTTAATAAAAACTGCAAAAAGTAAAGGGGATAGCACGCCGCCCTGAGGTCCACCTGCAGATGTTGTGCCGCCAAGAGGAGTGAACATTTTCAATACAAGCACACTGCTGGCGACCATACAGGTAGCTACGAAACCAGTCAATTGCCGATGGAGATATGTTAAGAGAGCGCAGTATGCCCAACAAAACATCAAAATCAACGGTGTTGAACGCGTTGCTAAAGTCTAGCAAAGCTAAGACCGTTAGCTTTCCCTCGTCCATCGCCGACCTAACGTCATCCGTAATATGGACTAGGGCTGTGGTAGTGCTATGGCCTGGACGGAAACCTGACTGGAAACAGTTAAAGAAACAGTTTCTTGAAAGAAATGAAGTCATTTGCGTATAAATAAGACTATTACTATAATGATGAAAAACTATTTACATTTTGTAAAGTAATACCAAAGAACATCCTAGCACCAATGAACAACATGACAGGGAAATAGAGAAATTCCTTACATCACCTACTCAAGTGTGCTTACCACTAAAACATATAACACCTAAAGAATTGAGACAGGAAATCCTAAAACTCCAAGAAGGGAAGTGTCCGGGCTACGATTTAATTGACGCCACCCTGTTAAAACATCTTCCAAAAAAGGTAATGCTGCTAATACTTGCTATTTTTAATGCATGTCTTAGATTATCCCATTACCCCGGCCAATGGAAAATCGCACAGATAGTGATGATTTTGAAACCAGGTAAACCAGTTCAAGAAGTATCATCATATAGACCGATAAGTCTCCTTTCAGTTGTTGGAAAGTTAATGGAAAGAATGGTACTTAATAGAATGCGAGAACACCTAACAGGAATCATACCGAAACACCAGTTCGGATTCAGAGAGGGACACGGGACCATTGAGCAGGTGCACCGACTTGTTGACATCATTAGTAGGGCACTGGAAAACAAACAATACTGCAGCGCAGCCTTTTTGGACATAAGTCAGGCATTCGACAAGGTATGGCATAAAGGGTTGCTTTATAAGATCAAAAGCATGCTACCACATTCTTTCTTCTCAATTTTAAAATGTTATCTTGAGAACAGGTGCTATGAAGTAAGACATAATACCGACATATCACAAATGCACGAGATCCATTCGGGAGTTCCACAGGGTAGTGTACTGGGACCTGTGCTGTATCTTATCTTCACAGCAGATTTACCCACTGTTAATTACACGTCAACAGCGACCTACGCAGATGATACCGCAGTCCTCTCGGTTGATAAAAACCACAATGCAGCATCTGCGAAACTCCAGTCACATCTGTCACTTATTGAAAAGTGGTTCAACCAGTGGCGTATTAAGGCCAATGCAACTAAGTCTATCCAAGTAACGTTTACACTCAGAAGAAAAACCTGCCCACCTGTAAAAATATACAATAAAGACATCCCACAGCAGGACGTTGCAAAGTACCTAGGTATGCACCTTGACCGCCGCCTCACCTGGCGCAAACACATCTGGACCAAACGAAAACAATTAGACAACAGACTCCGTAGCATGTACTGGCTTATCGGACGTAAATCACAGTTGACAGATGCCAGTAAAATATCGATTTATAAAACCATACTGAAGCCTATATGGATATACGGTATTCAGCTCTGGGGTGCAGCTAGCTATAGTAACATAGACATACTTGAACGATTCCAGAGCAAAACCATGCGAGCAATGTACAACATTCCACCACACATGTCCAATAGGTACATAAACCTAGACTTCAAGCTGCGAACGGTTAAAAAAGAAATTGATAAATACAGCAATAAATACCAGGAAAGACTGAACCAACATGGAAACACACTGGCTGCTGAGTTGAGGGGAAAGGGCAGTTTAAAATTTTCTCGCCTCAAGAGAAATAGTATACCTGATCTCGCGATAAGATTCGCTGATAGTTGATGAGAGTAGCATCACTGGATTTATAGCTCAGTAGCGACATATTTTACGACGGAAACCTGACAAACTGTTAGATTATCGTTTGAAATAAACAGATTGCTAAGAAGCAGGATAAAGAAGAAAAAAAAAAACCAATTTATGAGAGAGTAAAAATGGTGCTCACCATAGAAAACTGTGGACAGGAACGGATATCATGTCCCTCCAACACAAAGGGAGGATCCTCCGACCAGGCGAGGTGATCATGCCTGGCGGGCCACTGCCTAACGGTTGATGTTGGGAAGTTGTATATATGGTAATCGGCGCGAGAACTTCTATTGCGCGATTTAGGATTGGTAGTTTCTTAGTTTTCTTCGTTGCTCCGTAGTTCGATGTTTCTTCGGTAGATAGGGCTGTCATATATTTTATGTTGTTGCGCTGTATGTGGAAGTCGCCACATCACTCCCCTCCAAGACCGGAGGTTGATATCTGGATGAGTCAGGTGTCTGTGCTCTGTTGTGGAGCTTGCCAGTGCCAGGAGTGAGTAGTTCCAGTGATTAAATTAGATTCCAGTTCGGAATTAAGTGCCGCAAGTTCCAGTGAGTCGGAACTGAATGCCGCTAGTCCCAGTGAGTCGGGGCTGTAGCCCGCAGATCCCAGTGAGTCGGGATGATATGCGGTGCGCGGTGCTGCGATCAGATCCCCAGTGAGTCGAGGCGGTTGCTGCGTAGTAGCTGGCTGCTGCATAGACGGGAGAGAAATGCTCTGCTGACATGGACCGTAGTTGCAGTGTGCTGTGCCTAGACGCTGTTGAGGCCGTAGGGGTAAACCAGGCTGGAGCGGTCGCTTCCTGCATGTGGTGTATTCCTGTTGAGGCCGTGGTTGCTGGCTGGCTGAGACTTGCTGTGGGAGTGAACATGATGGTGGCGCTCTTGCTGTTGATCTGCTCCTACGAAGGCTGCTTCCAATCACGTCGGGTTCACCACTGTGGAGGAACGGGTAACATATTCCTCCAACACTACGGCAAGTGAACTATTGACAACCTTTTACCAAGACATATAAATTAAATACCAGTAGAAACAAGAAAAAAAAATGATAAAGAATATTCAAAAATATCTACTTACCCAAAGCAAATAGTAATGTAACATAAGTCTATAAATAAAATATCTAACATAAATCTAATTCATAATATATAAATATACCTATTGCGGTAAAAAATAAAACTCGGAATAGTTAGCAATCACTCTCTATAGACCCTGAGCCTCGAAACATTAGGTAAAAAATATTAGCTTCATCGTACGTAAACACTGTACCGGTCGCTAGAAATATTTGTACGTCTACTTGCCCTGTGCCCATTAATTATTGTAGTCTTACCAACAATTTTGTATAATTCATATATTTACCTGATTTTTTGTTCCTTTCGTGCATGTAGTAATTGAAATAAAAATCAATGAAACGAGAATTGTACACTCACACCCAAGATAAACCACTACAGGTTTCATGGCTGTTTTAAGTCTGTTATTGTATATTGTTTTTCCAATTTAAATAAAAAAAAAAAGATAAGCACAATATAGCTATTCCTACGTGAACTCACAAAGTTATAGTCACGAAATTCGAACACAACTATAATTTTATTGTATTAACTTTATTTCTTGTATAATAGCTTTTCTAATTACCCACATATTTATTTCTTTTGCATATTTATGTGACGATAAAACGTGTTATATATTTTTTATATTTGTGTTTGAGATCGTGAAGCTATAAAATTATTAATTCAAAGAGTAAAAAAAATAGGTACTGGTCTAATATATGTACATAAATTATAAACTTCTAAATATAATTTGCAAGGCATATGACAGTGAACTACCTACTTTTTAAAGCATAGTCTCCGTTTTTTTAATTTTAATTAATTTAATATACAATTATTATCATTCCGACCTCCATAAGGTTACAAAAACTACTGACTACTATTACTAATTCTGCGCCACGCGACGAATCTCATTTCTCGTACCACTAAGAAATTCCATTCTCTAACAGGTCACCACAAGTAAATCTAGATAAGTGACTAGTAACTTGTTACTCGTTTGATTCTAAACTCGAATAACTATGCTTTAAGAAGTGGGCGCCGTGAAGATCATTTTCAGTAGGATGTATCTACATTTACATATACTATTAACAAATATATAATTAAATTACATATGAAATGGCTATGAGCTTATTTAGTGAACTTGTGAACTAACGAACTAACCGTGCCAGGAGGGTGTAAGTGCACCTCCAACCCCGACGCCCATTACGTGAGGATTTTAATTGTAATTTGAATCATACCTACAATTATATAATCTGTGAGAATATTTTGATGCGCCTGTTGCGTTTGTGGCTAGTGATCCTGACTGCTAAGCCAGAGGGCGTGAGTTCGGGTCCCACCTAGGACTAATCTTAGTATAATAATCATAATTATTTATTATATTTTTATTTTTTTATTTTATTTTATTACAGCAATAAAACTTAATAGGTTTACTTTTTTAAAAATTAATAGTTAACGCCTTAGTAACCTGTTTAACAGTTTATTTTAAACATTTGTCTGACAATAAACAATGTTGGCAAGCTTTAACAATGAAAAATCTTAGCAAGCGATCTCTTTGCAGAAACAAGGAAAAAAAGGCGGCAATCTTGAAAGATTAATGGGTCCAAAAGACGGTCAAGTCAAAATATGTGCAAACTAAGGCATTGGAGGCCCAAATAATAAAAAAATGGACATCTTATTTAAGTCTTAACAATAACCAAGCGGGTTTTTCGGGTGGAGTTGGACTGAACAATGGTCTGTTTTATGAGCTCATAAAGGCAACGTCTTTTTTCACGATTCGGTCAATAAATGTTAATGAACGGTACCAGGTTGAGCGCACCGGCCGGTGTAATTGTATACTTCGTATTCAAATAGTTTTGTATGAAATTGGAAACGCTTTTTTACGTAGTTCACGTTAAATTAATGTATAGTTAAGTGTAAGGAACGATGAATACAGAACTATGGTTTTAGTATTTTATCTTGCCGAATAAAATTCTAAAAGGTCTATACAATTGGAACAAGTATTGAAAATATCGTTATCTATAACGGTAGCTTATCAATATAAATCTTCTAGAGGCAAGTGCTTAGACTACAACGTTAAGCACAAAAAGGTTCCATAATCATGGAGAATTAAGGTGTAGGTAACAGTTTCTGATCTAAATAGATAAACTGGGTTCTGTGTTTGTCTGTTCTGTTTATGTTGAATATTCGGCTCTTCTACCTTTATCTCACAAATAATTGTATGAGGATTTAGATCATTTTTGTTCTGATTCTGGATATAAATTAATCTATTAGTTATTATTGTAAAGGTACAACAACAACCGTGGGTGACATCGTGCGATGAAGCTGAAGAGATTAACCTGGACCAAACGGACGGACCGACAGGCAAAAAAAAAACTTAATTTTTTATGTCAGTACCGTATATACTTTCACATTCATTCAGTAAAAAGCTGTTTATTTGAAATTAGGAATATATACTTATATTTTATTTATTGGTATAGATATGTAACAAGTTACCATAGCACAGGCTGTGTCTAGTGTCGGCGGAGAAGGCCCGGGAGGACGATCTCCACTCGGACCCGATCCGCCGCCGGCGAACCGGGCGGCGGAGGCGCGCCTATCAGCGCCTCATGCCGCCCTGAGTGTGGCCGCGGATGGGTGGGACGGGTTTTCCCCCCCATCCGCTTTAGAGGCCACCCGCGAGGGGGGGCGACGTTACGTGTGTGCCGTACGACGCCCACCTTGAGAGTTTACCATCGGAGACGGAGCCCGCTTCAGTGCGGGCTGGCGCTGGGAGGTGTCCGGATGGCGTAAAAAAGCGGTTCCCGGATCCCTCCCGTCGCAGGCGCAGAGTGGCACACCGTGGTGGTTTAGTGGGTAGTCTGGCTGGTGTCAGTCCCACACGAAGCGAACCCCCTGTNCGGAACTGCGCATCTCGGGCCTGGACGATTCCATGACGGTCGACGATGTCCGCGTTGCAATCCAGGAGAAGACGAAGTGCAACGCGGACAACGTCAGGGTCGGCACCATCCGCCCCGGTCCAGGAGGGCTCGGCTCCGTGTGGGTGAGCTGTCCCGTAGCGTCGGCCAATATGTTGGCCGACACCGGCAGGGTCCTCATCGGCTTCGTCAGTGCCAGGATAACAGTCCTGGCGGCGAGGCCGATGAGGTGCTACAAGTGCCTTGTCGCGGGACACACTCGCACGAAGTGCGACAGCTGTTTTGACTGCAGCGGACTCTGTTTCCACTGCGGTCGACCGGGGCACAAGGCGGCTGAGTGCTCTGCGGCCCCTCACTGCCCTTTGTGTGCGGCGGGCAATAAGCCTGCCAACCACCAAATGGGGCAGGGGAGCTGCAGGTCTCCTCGTGCTTCTCGGCAGACGTCGGCGGCTAGCCAAGCGACCCTGGCTGCCCCCGACGCCGTCCGTCCGTCGACATCGACGCCCATGGAGGAGGCTGTAGAGACGATCCAGTAATGGACCCCGTCTCCAGCCTCCTTCTCCAGACGAACCTCAACCACTGCGCCGCGGCGCAGGATCTCTTCCTGCAAACCATGGCGCAGTGGTCGATCGGTGTTGCCGTAGTCGCGGAGCCCTACTACGTTCCTCCCCGTCCAAACTGGATGGGTGACTGGGACGGCTCCGTGGCAGTCGTCGGCTCCACGGCGGCTCGTTCCCCGCCCTTGTCGCTTAAAGACAAGGGCAATGGATATGTTGCCGCCGAATGGGGGGGGATCACCGTTTACGGTGTGTACTTCTCCCCCAACCGGAGTTTGAGCGACTTCGAGGTCTTCCTCAACAACTTAGAGACCTCGATGCGGCGATTAGCGTCTGGGCACGTCCTCGTGCTGGGGGACTTCAACGCGAAATCCATTGCGTGGGGTTCCCCGGCGACGGACGCCAGGGGAGAGGCCGTAGTGGAGTGGGCGGCAGGGGGGGGTCGATAGTAGACCTTTCGTTCGCTACCCCTGCAGTCGCCGCACGAGTAAGGAACTGGTGTGTCCTGGATGAGGTTGAGACGCTCTCGGATCATTTATACATCCGATTCGAGCTGTCCCGGTCCCAGGGCCCCAGTAGGGGTCACGCGGCGCGGCGATCCTCCCGTTTTCCGCGGTGGGCTGTCGCCAAGCTCGATAGGGACCTGCTAGAGGAGGCAGCCATTGTTCAGTCTTGGCTGTCACCGCGGGCCTCGGCCGAGGAGGTCGACATGGGGGCTGGCCGCTTCCGGAATGCGATTACGCAGATCTGCGATGCGGCCATGCCCCGGATTCGAGGTTGTCGGCCTCCACGGAAGGAGGTCTACTGGTGGTCCCAGGAGTTGGCGGACCTCCGTGCGGCCTGTACTCGTGCCCGGAGGTCCTACACCCGCAGCCGAAGTTCGAAGAACACCGCCCCCGGGCCGGATGTTACCAGCCCGAGTGATGGCCCGAGCCCTCGACCACATGTCGGACCGCCTCAGGGAGGTGTTGGACGCTAGTTTGGCGTCCGGACGCTTCCCTGGGTGCTGGAAAAGCGGGAAGCTCCCATTGAAGAAGCCGGGACGGCCTGCCGATTCGGTCGCGGCCTACAAGCCCTTCGTGTTGCTGGACGAGGCGGGCAAATTGTTCGAGAGGGTGCTCTCTGCTCGCATCATCCGGCACCTCAGCGAGATGGGCCCAGACCTGTCGGACGCCCAATTCGGGTTCCGAGAGGGGCGTTCGACGGTCGATGCCGTGATCCGCCTGAGGGCCGTGACCGAAGAGGCGGTGAGCTGTGGCGGCGTGGTGGTGGCAGTGTCTCAGGACATCGCCAACGCCTTTAATAGTCTGCCATTCAGCTGCATCAGGGAAGCACTCCGCTACCACGGGGTGCCAGGGTACCTGAGGCGGCTGGTGGCACACTATCTGGAGGAGCGTACCATCGTGTACGAGGACCGAGAGGGCGCCTTGAGACGGCGACCCATGTCGTGCGGTGTTTCGCAGGGGTCTGTCCTAGGACCACTCCTGTGGAACGTGGGGTACGACTGGGTCCTTTGCGAGCGTCTCCCCTCCGGGCTGGGCGTAATCTGTTACGCCGATTACACATTGGTCACAGCCCGGGGGGCGAACTTCCAGGAGGCGGCGTGCCTGGCCACCAGGGGAGTCTCTCTTGTGGTCGGGCGCATAGAGGCGCTGGGCCTGCGGGTGGCCCTGGACAAGATGGAGGCACTGCTCTTCCACGGGCCCCAACGTGGGCCACCCCTCGGCGCCTCCATAGTGGTCAACTCGGTCCTCGTACCGGTTCGGGCCCAGATGAAGTATCTGGGCCTGATCCTCGACGGTAGGTGGCTCTTCGACGAGCACTTCCGACAGCTT
The DNA here is from genome assembly GCA_003709505.1 of Hyphantria cunea. NCBI lineage: Eukaryota > Metazoa > Arthropoda > Insecta > Lepidoptera > Erebidae > Hyphantria > Hyphantria cunea. The sequence goes on from PKRV01002337.1 coordinate 56,712, forward strand.
GCTCCCAAGCTGGTCGACACTGCCTCCGCCCTAGGGCGACTTATGCCCAATCTGGGTGGAGCCAGTGTCGCAACGCGAAGCCTCTTCACGGGGGTTGTCCGGTCGATGGCGCTGTACGGCGCACCGGTATGGGTGTCGGCTCTGACCGCCTAGAATAAGGCGCGCCTCTGACGGCCTCAGAGGGTATTGGCGGTCAGAGCCATACGCGGATACCGCACGGTGTCGACCGAGGCGGCGTGCGCCTTGGCTGGAGCTCCCCCGTGGGATTTGGAGGCGGAGGTGCTCGCCGATGTTTATCGACGGGTGGCTGAATTCTGGGCGGAGAGTGGCATGCGCCCTCCGCCCGAAGAGGTACGCGAGTGGCATGAAGCCGCCCGTCGGGCCACTATGGTTCGATGGTCGTCGCGGCTGGAGGCTCCACGAGCTGGCTTCGCCACCGTGGAGGCGCTCCAGCCGGTCATCCTCGAGTGGGCAGGGCGGCAGCACGTGACCCTTTTCTTCCGACTGAGGCAGGTGCTTTCCGGGCACGGTTGCTTCGGGAAGTACCTGCACTCGGTCGCGCGGAGGGAATTGAGTCCCGCCTGCCACCACTGCGACTGCAGTGAGGACTCGGCCCAGCACACGTTGGCGGTGTGCCCCGCTTGGGTGCCGCAGCGCCGGGCCCTCACTGCAGTCATCGGAGGAGATCTCTCGCTGCCGGCCGTCGTACGCTCCATGGCCGGCGGCGAGAGCAGTTTTACCGCGGTCGCGACCTTCTGCGAGGAAGTTATCTCGCAGAAGGAGGCGGCGGAGAAGGCCCAGGAGGACGATCCCCACTCGGACCCGATCCAGCGCCTACCAGCGCCTCATGCCAACCTGAGTGTGGCCGCGGATGGGCGGGACGGGTTTCCCCCCCCCATCCGCTTCACAGGCCAACCGCGAGGGGGCGACATTACGCGTGTGCCGTACATCGCCCACATTGAGAGGTCTTAACATCTAGAGACCGGGAGGGGTCCGGATGGCGTAAGGAAGCGGTTCCCGGATCTCTCCCTTCTCAGGCGCAGAGTGGCACACCGTGGTGGTTTAGTGGGTAGTCTGGCTGGAGTCAGTCAGGAGCCCCACACAAAGCGAACCCTCTGTCCCCGCGGGGGGGGGAGCGAAGTGCGTAAAGGCATTCCAACATATAAAAAAAAAAAAAAAAAGGCTGTGCCTAGTGTGCTATGGTAACTTATTATCGTGGGGCAAATCAATCTCGTAAGCACCAAAAATTCGCCAAAAGGTCTACTAATATGTTTGAATAATTTTAAAGGAACTGAGCATATTATGACATTAGGCAGCCCACCAATTTCTTATTCTAGTACGTTATCAACTTCACTAGAATACGAAATTGAGAAAAATAAGTGAATATTATAACAGCCAAAGCCAAAACGTCAACAGATAACAAAAAAATGGGGCTAGAGAGAAATCAGCCCTGCTTATTGTTTAAACTTGCAAATTGCGAGAATATTTTTTGCAACATAAAGGTATTATTATAACTGATTTTTGAAAGGATGCCGGCTCAATACAGTGCTGAGAGAGAGAAAGTTAAAAAAAGTCCAAAACTGGCTTTTACCTGCAACTACACCCACGTTTATCTCGTGTTCGTTGGTGAGAGTAAGACCGGAAGTCCAATGAGGTAGAAGCATCACTGGGCCGCTGTTTTGTAGTGCAATACAACAATGAAACAAATGCTTTTCATCAGGCAGAGTTAGTTAGTTATTAGTTATTGATTTGATACACATCTGCATTCTGTGAGAACGTGTTGCGGCGTTTCTTCTGCCTCCATTCATTTCGTGCACAGATGGCTGTCTGCTGCACCTATAGTGAATAGGTGCTTGTTTAGAGGACAATGTCTAGTTAGTCTCTTTTCAATCTGATCAGGTTGCGGGCTAGTCTTTTTGTTTTGTTTTTATTTATATATTATATTTTTGTTTCCCTGCCTTCGTACTATTTTATTCGATCGATTTTATGTTTTTCTTCGGTATTGGCACCCAGCCATGTTTCTATTAGGAATTGAACATATTAAAATGTCTGAACATATTAAAATGTCTGAACATATTGAGGTCATGGAGGTAGTGGTGCCGGTCTACAAACTATTATTTATGAGCCGCTTTTGGTCATATTTAATAATCATAAGTTGAATGGAGTTGTCTAAAAATGCACCTTGCATTTTTACGCTACGAAACAGTTGTATGTATATTTTTAGTTTTAACTGACATTTAAACCGTTAAAAGAGTTATCGAAAATTTAACTTATTACTTAAATATAAAATTATGTAAATAAAACTGAAATTTTTTTTGTTTGCCCAAACTTTCGCAAGGTATTTAAATTACTTATGCTGTAAGTCAAAATAGAGATATTCCAACGTATTGTTATACCTCAACACATAATGTCCCACTGCTGGGCTCGGGTCTCCTCTCAGGAGAAGGTTAAGGCCATACGTACTTTTTTCTATAAAATATTGCTATTAAAGTAGTAGTCATAATATTATGTTATATAACCAACATTTATCGATTAAATGCTTTATTGTTTACGATAAAGAGCACGTTATTCTTACCTTGGCATAACATTGATTTTATTTCATAAAATATGTTACCTTAACATAGAATTACATCTTTATTATTTAATAACATACTTATAGTGTTGACGAGTTGGAAAATCCTCTGGGAACTTCGGTTCCAGGTAGTAAAGCGTCAACGGTAGGTGGTATTCCCACAAAAAACCACGCAGACCTCAGTTGCCGGACAAATGTGAAATCATCCCCACGCCCAAGGATCAAAACTGTTCCTAAGAGTCTTTCATTCAAGAAAAAACATGTTGCTTAATATAGGACCGGTGGAGCGTTCTCGGCGCTCATCGAAACCCCGGCTAAGGTTATAGAGGCCATCTGAAGCCAACAGTCACACATCATACAAAAAAAGAAAAATAATACCTCTACATATACTATTATATTATATGTACAATATATAAATCGAACGTTGAAATGCACAACTACGTATTGTATGTATATATACAAGTTATGTAAGGAAAGGTAACCACTTAAATTTTAATAAGAGCAGCGATTATGTTCCATAAAAAGCTGTAAATATGTAGTTAGCCGGGTTCCCTGACTTCGGGTAATTTGCAGTGCTCCGCCCCGTGCATGCAAGGCTACTATTTGAATTAATGCCTATAATTACAAATATTATGAAAGACTTGATGAAAATATGCATAAAATATTTTCAGCTTCCTAACTATAGATGTAAGGAAAAATATCGAAATGATCAGGCGATGTAAGTGATAATCATTTTCAATCTTACTGACTTTCTTTGTTTCCGTGTGCAGTTGAATATGTATAAAAAATTTCCTTCATTTGAACAATCTTGTAGAGCCTTTAGGAAGGTGGTGGTTGAACAAATAAGGTCATGTCATCGGCTTAAAGTCTAGAGTCACCGGTATTCTTCCTAAGATTATTGGTGACATCAGCGAGTTAATAAATTATCATAAGAAATTTGTAGGTAAAATTCAGCAAGATTCACAGCAGTAAGTTATGGAAAACAAGCTATAAATATAATATAATATAATACCGTACTAAGTCAGTAAATCGAAGACGTATTTTTTTATATCTTACACATCACGTAGACTCATAATTACTTTGCAAGCACATTTATAAACGTCATTCAATGACACATCGCTACTTTTGCATAAATACCAATGAAATTAGTTATGATCTTTTTTTATATTATGGCTGTGTCCTCCATACGAACTCATTACAGTCAAAGCTAGTCTATTTAGGAAAGGCCGAATATATCTGCATAAAAAAAATAATTGCAAGAGTGTTTATGTAATTTAATTGCAGAATATGAAAAAAGGCCTCATTTTGTTACCAAGCATATTTATTAAGATACCCTGAAAATCGTTGGCTACTAATTTCGGATTATCAATTAAAAGTATTCACGTATATTAGGTATTAATCACGGAGAAAATACAAAGTGTTAATACACACAATTGTTAGGCGGTTTTGAGATACAACATGCTATTATGTTACAATCTACAGTGATGGGAAAGTCAAACACATAGATAGACAAGGCTCACATCCATTTGATTAAATATTCCATTGTTTGTGCAATCTTTTGTTTTGAATCTATGTAGGTATGCTGATGATAATCTGTATATAATCATGCGAGATTCACTGTTATCTTTCGCTGTTATTCTGAGCGCAACACACTAGTAATATTGCATTAGTGACGATATTAGATGTCTAAGTTTAAAAATGAGTATTTAGTCGTTATTGTTACTGTATCCATGTCAACGTAGAACGCTGATACATTTTATAATAAGTTTGAAAAACCTGCACAACCTATCTACGATATTGGTGTTTGGCTTTTATTTCAGAAGATATGACTGAGATCTATGCTTTGATATACATAGATCAGGTCAACTGGAGTGACATTACGGCTTGACCGAAATCCAATTTTAGGCAAACCTTTTTTCTCCTGATTTGATGGAACGAAAACTTAAAATATAGCAGCTCACTTGTGACTCTAGAGATTTAGATCATCATGGGCAACGTAGTCTCGCACATCATCAGCATTATCATCCTCCATCATATCGTGTATACTACTACAGGGCAGTCGGTCGCATAGTTGGAATCAAGTCTTAGTCAGTAAATCAAACCTCAACGGGCTTAACTTAAGCGTAGCCGTAGCTTGGTGGTTTAAGCGGTCGCCATGCCACTTTCTGCAGTGCTAAGAGTTATGGGTTCAAATCCTACATGGGATAATACAATGCTTGATCCACAAATTGTTGTTCTAAGTCTGAGTGTTCTTTGTGTCCAATTAATGTATGTTTGTAAAGTCTCCTCCGACACATGATGTATATTCCTAATGCGGGAGTAGTTTTTTAAAAGAAAAAAAAACCGGCCAAGTGCGAGCTGGATTCGAGCGCCGAGGATTATCTATACACCTGTAGGTACATTATTTGATGTAACTAAAAATTTTCGCAATATTTCCTTTATCTGTGCTATATAAGACGTTGTTACGTACCAAATTTAAAGATTCAGAGTTCACTGGAAGTACACTGTAGGTTTTGATTCCCTTGCGGGTGTCCAAAATTTGCAGCATAAACGGCTTCTTATATGATGTAACTAAAAATTTATGCTTTTTGCAGTTTTAACTTTATCTGTGCTTAAGACTAAATTTCAAGATTCTGAGTTCACGCGAATTTCCCTGTAGGTTTTAAGAGGCAAGTTTCGAAAATTTGCAACATAAACGGCTGTATCTTTTGATTGCTTTGTCTTAGAAGTTTGTTTTTTTTTCACAGCAGCTTCAAGGAACAGTAGACTTGAATATTTAATATACATTTCACTCCACGTACCTGAGAAAAAGGATCTTAACAGACATACGGGCAAAAAAAAGATCCTATAAGGGTTCTATTTTTTCCTCTTGAGGTACGGAACCTTAAAAAAAAGGACAGGAATACAACACACTTGCAGCGATAGCTCTGGCAAAGGCACAGCCACCGCCTCATCAGCATCTTAACACAGCTCATTGAACTATCAGATACAGTGAATGAACTTAATAAAAAATACGCTAGTACTTTTAAGCAAGAAATGTATTTAAATTAAAAGTTGTATTTAATTGAAGTCTTTCTGATTTACTTTGTTAAATTTTCTCCACAATGCTAAGTTTTTATCCTTGAAGATCATTAATTTCACAAAGTCGTCAGGCCAGTATTTAAACAAAAACTTTAAAGACATTAATACATACACTTTAATTCTGAACAGGTATTAAGATAAAAATATTTTAAAATATCAGGTTTTATCCGCTTAAACCCTTTGTTTCTGGATATTACTGCGTGATTCTGATTATAAGCAGGTGACGTAATTTACAAAGCTCAAAGTAATTTATCCAACTTATTCCAATAGTAATCATACATATTGCTAACTAATGTTGCAAACATATTGCTAGCTAAAAATGTAATAATACGACACAAAAATTACAACACATTTCAAACTTTTTAACCTTTTGCCAACAATCATATTGAATTCATGTTTTCTTCAGTGTTATATGAGAGAATTCAATTTCAGAAAAGTTTCTCTAAGTTCAGGGATTAAATAAGCAAGTTTCAAAATCAGGCTGTTAACTTCAAAAGTAAGGACAACATATTCATTCCGCGACTGCTGCTATTGCTCCTGACAGTACAAAAATACGTAAGTATCAGAATAATAAAAATAAAGTGACGAAACATATGATTTACAACGTATTTTAACATTTACATCATTTTTTCTCTAACTTTTTCAAAGTAGTAGTAAATGACCTCATTTTTAACACATAGCATCAACAATGATATAAAGTGAAAAAGGTAACCTCGCTTATGCCTCGATTGTGAGTGGGTAGAAAACAGGCGGTCTTAAACACTAACTCTATTTTGAACAAAGTTTTAATTGTGTCTCTGGTTATGTATTAATTCACAAGGAAGATGAGACAGGCTTTCATTTTCAGTCAAATGACAAAATGTTGCGGTTTTCATAGAGCAAATGCGAGACTTCATTGAACTGATTACGTACCAAATACTGGTGCATACATACGAACATGGCGTTGTGTATGGGAGGAACTTAAAGTTTTTTTTTGTAAAATATTTTTATCTACTATTGTTATTTATGCACTTTTGCATCATACACTTGTTCATCGATCCCTTTACTATGGGGGCAAGAATCAATAAACTCTCTGAAGACGATTCAGACTGCCACATCGGAGATTTTTTTTGGTACGATGTAATCCAAGTTTCGGAAAAATGTTAATCTGTTTTATCATGGTCCAGGGAGTATGGTGGATGACGCAGACATTCCAATTGCAGCTCCTCTAGTTTAGCGGCCGTCTGTTGTGCAGTATGTGGTCTTGCGCTATCCCGAAGCAGCAGTGGCCTAGAGTGATTGGCTAGCCTCGGTTATTTAGCAACTAGTTCTTTCATCATGGTTTTCAGTTGCTGACAATAGATATCTGCCGTAATCGTTTTAAAAAGCTGTAGTGAACGATACCGACACTAGTTAACTAACACTCAAAAGTAACCTTTTTTTACATTGATTTTACTGGTTCTCCAGGGTTCAGCCATTCCGATTTTCGTACAGAATCTATTTTTCATCACAGGCAATGATCTGATGGCGGCTTTCCATAACAGGTATTATCTAATTTAGGGGATCCGTGGGAGGAAGATCTCAGCCTCTACCAAGCGCCTATCAGTCTCCTCCCGCTGTAGATCTATGCTCAATCAGGCGCAACGGGTAGCGACCATTCGGATCGTACGAGGATACCGCACTATCTCGCCGGAAGCGGCGACAATCCTGGCTCGTTTCTCGCCCTTTGATATTCTGGCAGATATGGACGCGTAGGTCTATAACCAGTCTCGTGCCATGCGCCGGGGTGATAGCGGGGAAGACCAGGACGAGAAACGTGGCAGAATGCTCACCGACAGGAATGGCATGAAAGCGCGCGTGGTTGGAGTAGCTGCAGAATGTACGCTGGTGCGCTATTAGTGCCGTTCTGCCTAACCTCGAAGCTTGGGTAGGTAGGTAGGGAGGTCACATCACCTACCAACTGATGCAAATACTCACCGAGCATGGTTGCTTCGGCGAGTATCTGAATTAAATCTGACGCGGGTAGACGGTACAATGCTACCACTGCGCAGCCGACTTGGACTGCGCCTAGCATACCCTGGAGGACTGCCCCGCGTAGGGGTATAAACGCAAAGGTCCTAGCCGGTCTAATCAAACAAGATTGGTCCCCGGCAGCAAACATTACTGCCATACTGACCGATGAGGAGGGTTGGGGCGCAGTGGTCTCTTTCTGCGAGGATGTAATGCTCTAGAAAGAAACCGCTGAACGGGATCGCGGAGAGAGTCGATCCCGAGCGTAGACGACGTCGGGAGCGATACTAGTCGCCGACAGGACCACAGGCTGCCAAAGAGTGGGGTCTACTGGTAGCACATTAATTGATGGCAATGAATGGAATTATTGGCAAGCATACGTATATATTTCCGATTACAAATGTATTAAAGATAAATTACACCCAAACACAGACTCGTCAACACAGACGTCGACTACACGGTTGGCCCAGTGGTTTCAGACGCCCTCGAGTGGGCGAGGCGGCAGCACGGGACCCTTTCCTTCCTACCGGCGCAGGTGCTTTCCGGGCACGGTTGCTTCGGGAAGTACCTGCACTCGGTCGCGCGGAGGGAATTGAGTGCCGCGTGCCACCACTGCGACTACAGTGAGGACTCGGCCCAGCACACGCTGGCGGTGTGCCCCGCTTGGGCGCCGCAGCGTCGAGCCCTCACTGCAGTCATCGGAGGAGATCTCTCGCTGCCAGCCGTCGTACGCTCCATGGCCGACGGCGAGAGCAGTTATACCGCGATCGCGACGTTCTGCGAGGAAGTCATCTCCCCAACCCGCACTTGGCCAGCGTGGGGACGTATGGCCTTAACCCTCTCCTGAGAGGAGACCCGAGCCTAGCAGTGGGACATTATGGGTTGTTGTTTTTTTGTTGTTAAGAGGGATCGTGTCGAAGTCAACTGGAAACTATATAAGACTGCAAGAAATCGGTGTAACCAGATGATACGGAGCGCTAAACGCCGCCATATTCTAGATAATATTTCTTCTTCCTCTCCTGCCGAGCTCTGGAAGTTCCTTAGAACTCTCGGTATCGGGAGATCGCGGCATGTAGACTTTCCACAGTCAGTAAGTCTCGATTCCCTGAACCAACATTTCACTACACCTTTTACGTTGGACAGTCTATCTGAACATAATACTCTTAATTATATCAATAGTCTACCGCGTTCTGACTTAAGCCATTTTCACTTCGCCCCAGTCGCAGAAGGAGAAATTGAGAAAATAATCCTGTCTATCAAATCCCAAGCGGTCGGCTGTGATGGCATGGCCCGGAGAATGATCACGACATTAAAAGTTCACCTTCTTCCCACTATTTCCCACATTATTAACTTCTCTCTCGTGTCTGGCACATTTCTTGCTTTGTGGCGTAAAGCGTATATACGCCCATTGCCTAAAATTTCTAATCCGTCTCTTCCCAGTCATTTTCGTTCTATTTCTATACTTCCTTTTCTCTCCAAAGTGCTAGAAGCCTGCGTCCATAAACAGTTCTCCCGCTTTATTTATTCTAACAACCTACTTAGTCCTCTTTAGTCTGGATTTCGACCAGGACACAGCACGGTTTCTGCCCTTCTTAAAGTGACTGGTGATATTAAGGCGGGAATGGAAAATGCTAAGGTTACTATCGTGGTACTGGTTGATTTTTCCAATGCCTTTAATACTGTCAGTCACGAACTCCTCCTTGCTGTCCTAACCAATTTCTTAGTCTCTCAAGAAGCGCTAGACTGGTTCTCCTCTTACCTTCGGGATCGTCAGCAGTCAGTCACGATGGAATATTATTCCTCTGGCTGGTGTCGCCTCGATGCTGGCGTCCCCCAAGGCGGTATTCTTTCACCTCTTCTCTTTTCAATCTTCATTACGTTAAAACTTCAGTGTTCCTATCATCTGTATGCTGATGACTTGCAGCTATATTATCAAACAGAGTTGTGCGATGTATCGTCCGCGGTCTCGATCGTTAATAGAGACCTAGCAGCCATTAAACACTGGTCCGATATGTTTGGCGTATCGGTAAATCCAAATAAATGTCAGGGTATCATCATCGGAAATAACCGTCGCATTAGCCAGTTAGACCTTGCTTCACTTCCACCACTTAGTTATGATGGTATGATTATTCCATACTGTTAAAGTGTAAAGGACCTCGGATTGTACATCGACACAACTCTCAGCTGGCGAAAACAAGTTGCATCTGTGTGCCAGAAAGTCACAGGCTCGCTACGGACTCTTTATAGGCTTAAGAACTTTCTGCCAACGAAAACTAAAGTAATGCTTGTCCAGACCCTTATAATCCCAATTATCGACTATGGTGACGTGTGCTACTTTGACCTGAATGCAGATCTGCTCAATAAGCTTGACCGTCTTCTCAACAATTGCATTCGATTCATATTCAACTTACGGAAATATGATCACGTGTCCGAGTATGGGTCTCATTTGAAGTGGCTTCCAATTCGCCAACGTAGACAGACACGGGCGTTAACTACCCTTTATTCTTTACTCTTCTCTTCGAGCTCTCTTTCCTACCTAACTACTCAATTTCAGTATGTATTATCAAACCACACTAAATACCTTAGGTCTTCCAACAATATGCTTCTACAATGTCCCACTCACCGCTCTGATTTTCTTCACTCAACCTTCTTCGTACAAGCTGTCCTTCTATGGAACGAGCTCCCTCTCGAGATCAAGATGGCTAAAACTAGGCAACGTTTTAAACACTTATTGTGGAAACATTTTCTACACATTCTATCAGATCCACCTTGATACCATCCTACTGTCCCCATATAAAATTATATTGCATATATATTATGTATTTATGTGTATTTATATGTATGTAATTGTATGTATTTAAATACGTGTTCATTATATATATTAATAGAATTACTATTTATGGTTTAATTATTTATTATTCAGATATGATATAAATTAATGTTTAGTTTTGTGCATCTACCTTGTGTTGGCTCTGCATCACCCTAAGGTCGACTGGTAGAAAATGCCTACGGCATTAAGTCCACCTTTGTCACTATTAATGTGCATAAAGTATAAATAAAAAAAAAATAAAAAAAAATTAAATACCTATAGTGTAGACTTGCGCAAGACAGGGATGAAAATATTATTGAAAAAGAAAATTTTACCGTCTTATTAATGTTGATCATAGAAATACTGTGATATACCCAATTTCAAATTTGTTACGATTTAAACTACTGCTAATGTGTTATCAATATATTTATATGTTAATTGCGAATGATAAACAAGTATATTTTCAAATAGAATATTGTGTTTTCACCGTGGGAGAGCCACGCTTCGGCATGAATGGGCCGGCTCGACCGGAGTGATACCACGGCCTCACAGAAAACCGGTGTGAAACAGCGCTTACGCTGTGTTTCATCGAGTGAGTGAGGATACCGGAGGCCCATACCCCAATCCAACGCCCCCTATCCCCCTCACCATCCCCCTACCCCCAGGCCGCCATAGTGTGGGTCACCATGCTGAATTGTTCTTTTTCGCATTGAGGATGGTGGCCACCACTCTTGGATTCTGCTCATGCTTTCCATCAGGCAGGGCAGAGTCATTTTGGCAGCTTAAA